>OX336373.1:12355334-12699491 GCA_946902895.1 Fragum fragum | reverse complement strand
TAAAGTTTTGTCATCTTGTAATAGGTTAAAACATAGGAAATTATATAGATAAAGTAAAAAAAGGACACTATCTGGAAATGGAATTCTTGTATATTCTCGATTTGTAAGCACAGGAAATTGGGAATAGAAATGATAATGTAAATTACGGTCAGTTAGTTGACTGATAGATTGAATTGGGTTTAACGCCACTTTTAACAGTATTTCAGTCATATCATGGCGGCTGGAGCACCTAACAATGGATTCCTTGTATTTCTTTCATCAGTACTACAACTACATCCTTTCCTAGCATCCAGCTGCTATCCAACTTAGATTGACGATTATCGATTCATACGATCAGGTAGAAATACCTATGTGTACCTGTGAGGAATACCAAGGGTATAAGAAAAAACACACAGACCAGTATGGTGCACTCAATGGGTCCACTTTAGGTAATCCATGTTAAAAATAAAGGCGTGCACGCGTAAAAAATACTGGTGCACTTACAAAATTTAGTGTTCAAGAATATAAAAATTTTCGTGTACGCCTAAATTACTAATGCACGTACACAATGAAGGTTTTGGCTTTTTAAGCGTGCACGCTCATATTTTGTAAGTGCATCCGTTAAATAACGAGTGTACTTTCAAAATATTAGCGCCCACACTTAAATTAAACGGATTTACCTATATTATTTACGCGTGCACGCGTTCTTTATGCTTAGACGGCTTAAAGAGGAATTTTACCAAACGGTACACCAAAGACCAGTCTGAGAAGGGGACTGGTAGTTGCCGATACTTAAATTAATGATAAAGGTAATCCCTTGACGGATTGACGGGATAACATTTATTATCTCCCCTGCATACATAAACCATGACTTACTTCTCGTTCAAGATGTATTCTTCACTTTATTCGGTTAATCAGGTTAGGTTATTTCCACGTGTATGTCATTTACAAGAACAAAATTTCGATTATGGTAAGCTAAGTAAATGTCCGATGTTTTTATTCATTATAAGGTGTTAGAGAGTGTTAATTACTCGTCTTCGACAAGTACATTTCTCGTTAAATTTCACACTAAAGTGTGTTAATAAGACGTTTGAGACAAGATACGAACCGTGTAAAATTTCACACCCAAATAGACATTGTGTCTCGATAAACATGGATAGTTTAACGCCTTAGACTTTCTTTATACGTAGTGTTATCAATATACAGATAATTAGGCCTTGTTTATAATCAATATCGACGAAAAAAAAAAAAAAAAAAAAATAATTATAATAAAGAAAAAAAAGAGAAAAAAAATCATCGACTGAAAAACCTATTCACACTATTTTTTTAATTTTCTGTACGTTTCGTATTATGCGATTAGAGTTTTCATATCATACCACAATGTAAAAAAAAAAAAAAAAAAAAATCTTCAAGTTAATTTCCTCGACTCATTAATTTTTCATGAGTTGTTTCACGTCTTTAAAAAAAAAAAAAAAAAAAAAAAAAAAAAAAAAAACGATTCTTCTTCTTTCGCCTTTACTAGACAAAAATATTTTGATTGTTTCAAATCCAAAGAAGTTGCAACGGACAATTTTAAGTTTGTGAAAATTGTAAAATCTTTCTAAATGTGGACAGTGAACGATTTGCTTGTTACAAGCTGTTTCATTTTCCGCAATGTCTTTTATAAGTTTTTTCCTCTTTAAGATCATGAACAATAAGACCGATTTGGAATTGGTGAACTCTTTCCCGTACAAATACGGGATTTTGCGTTTGTGTAATTTTATACTTTAGAAAACATTGTGGAAAAAGAAGAAATTGCTCGTATTTAGCAATTTTTTCTTCTTCCACAATATTTTCTATCACATAGGATGGTTTCATTTTAAATTGCATCAAATTTCATCGTTATCTGCAAACTCTTTTAATTTGGATCAATCTAAATTGTCAAAAAACAGGAAATTGTTAATTCATCAGCTTTTCGGGTCTATATAAGCTCAAGTTGAACTTGTCGTAATATTTCGTATACATATCAATATTCAAGCATTCGGCTTAACATTAAAAACTTTGTTAGAAAAATAAAAGTACCATATTCAGTTTATTAGTGCCTTTTCCCTTCAAGCAAACAATTAAAAAGCAACAAACAAAAAATATACGGGATATATGTCGAAAGGGGGACGGGTGTGCACAGGACGTTTTGGCCACGGACGTTTTGGCTAGAATGTTAAACAAGGACGTTTTGGTCTGTTTGTATGTATTTCCGTTTATTTATCGTCGCTTCCGTAGCACATGCCCATATGAGCGACGCCCCCAGAAGACGGTTAGTTGTTACGGGGGATAGTGCAAGGATACAGGACGAAACTACTGAGAGCCCCGCCTGGTTCTTTAACGTGCTCGATGGATAGCATCGTCACACGGGGCCTCGGTTTAACGTCTCATCCGAAAGACAATTAGTTAGTTAGTTGATATGGTCAGCCCAGGGCTCGAACCCGTGATCTTGAGGTTTGAAGTCAAGTGCTCTACCAACTGAGCTGATCGGGCTGACACGTTTTGGTCTCGGGTAAATATCGCATTTAACGAGATTTGATTTGACGCATGCGCTGTGAGACCGTGAAAAGGTCTATTAATTTGATGCTTAGTTCGCTCAAAAGACCCTTCCTTTTGGCGCACAATTTTTTTCTATAATTATGTATAAAGAATAGGATATAAAATGAACTTTTTAACCAAATAAATAAAATAGAATCTTTGAATGCTTTAAAAATGTAATGAAAAAAGGATTCTTTTCACCTTTACCAGACGACAAAATTTAAGATTCGTCCAATTTCAAAGTACTTGAAGACGACATTTGATGACATTTGACTTTTTGGGAAAATTGCATTGTTGATAATGATGAAATCCTTAGAAAATGCAATTTCTACATTTTCTACAATAATTACTTTAACTTTTTCCTTACGGAGCGTCGAAAAGTTTATATGAATAGGAATGACAAAATTTTAGAATGGTTCTGTATTTTGATTGTAAAAAAGGAGAAATGCAATTGCAAAATATCCCAATTTGAAAATTATAAACATATATCAAATCTTTGGCCAATTGCTCCCTTTTCTCACACAATTTTGTTCATGCCATACTATTTTTACCTTTTAATTTCACTTCTGAAGTTGATAAAAGTTAATTATGAAAAGACACAGAGAATTAATCGTGGCATATATTAATATTTCCATTTAATTAATATTTGGTCAAAAGATTCTACTTTGAACAGTATTGTGACATCAGAGAAAAAAATATTGTAACAAACAGATGCTGCATTTCCAACAAGTGTGTCTACATCATAAAACCCAATGCTTTTCATTGTAAAAACTCGAAAAAAGAAGTTAGAATGACTGGGCGCAATTATAAGGCTTTCGAAAAACAAAACCGGAAGTAAATCCTCCCCGCAGTGGAAAATTGTTGTTGTTGTTTTTCTTTGAAAGCGTCTAAAGGATACAGACTTTTTATCGAAATGACTAAAATTACAACTATGAAATAATTCGAATTAAATCAACGTCTTTTTTCCTTAACCCCCCCCCCCGCCAAAAAAAAACAAAAAAAAAACCCACCTTGTAAAATATTGTGGCTAAAACGTCCGTGGCAAAAACGTCCGTCCACCGATCAAAGTGTCGTGAATACAGCCTGAATATGGCTATAATTACGATAGTCTGATTGGCCACCCATATAAGGATTTTCTGGGTTTCATTGTTTATATCTCTGAAAGATTATTTTTCTAATCCTGGACCCAAGCTTAGGACTGTTTTGTGTGGGGAATTTTTAAAGTAGCGATTATTTAAAGACCATTTTTCTAACAAGCCGAAGACCCGTAACTTGAACAGATTATTATGTTAAAATGAAAGATTATTGTGCCATGCTGCATATCAAAATTCTAGCCCTCTCGACAACCAGAATTAATGATCAATTCAAATCTTCGAATGATATTGATAAAATCTACCCTTAGGATCATATATGTGACGTCTGATTCGAATCCATGAGTGTACTAGAGTTGAAAATATCTTATAATACAGTGTATTAATAAACGGACAGACAGACAAAGTTCATGGTCAGTAGCTTGTAACAAAAAGGTACAATGCTTATTTGGCGACCTAAATTTCCTAACTACAGCTTGAATAAGCTGTAGTTACGACGTTATAGTCGCCAAAACCAACAAAAAATTTGATAATTTCGTATTTATATATCTAAAATATTTACTATATAAATATTTCAAAGTCTGTGTTATATACCATATGGGGAAATTAGCCAGAGTCATTAAATCTAAAATTGTTGTTTTGACACATTTACTTGAGATAGGGTAATCCAACGAAAATTCCTTTGAACTTTGGTTGAAATCCGTCGAGTAGTTTTTGAGTTCATAGTTTTCATAAAATACACATTGAGACTACGGAAATAAGTCCAGCCCCCCTCCCCCCCCAAAAGCCGTCATATTTCATCTGATTAATTTTGAAGGATAAAGTGACACCCAAGAATCACTGCCACTGTGTATCAATAGGTGGTGTGCGTGTAGTTACGTTTATTTATTGTCGCTACCGTATCTTTTGCCCATATGAGCGACGTCCACAGAAGAGTGTAAGTTGGTACTAGGGATAGAGCAAGGATGAAGGACGAAACTACTAGGAATCCCGCCTACTTGTTTAACGTGCTCGTGACACGGGACTCATCCGAAAGACAACTGACCAATCGAGGCCGTCAATCAAGGAAACAACCTATCAATCAAATAACTCATTCAGACCGGATCTGAGCTTATCAACTCAGACATTTGCCGCCATTTTAGCTAACCTTTCTTGTTTGTTTGGCTGCTTAAACGTCGCAACTACAGCTTATTCAATCTGTAGATAGGAGGTTGAGGTCACATACCAACCATTTTACTTTTTGTTACTTGCTACTTGCTATAAATTTCGCAAAATAACGCCGTTAAAAACCGAAGCGGAGTTAATGGGCGGAGCTTAGGGAATTAGTGGGAGGGGCCAGCGATTAGTCGATTAGCTTTATTGGTTCGGTCATCTCGGGGTTCGAACGCGTAATCTCAAGTTTTGTAGTCGAGTGTTCTACTAACTGATCTGGTGTGGTATACGACTAGAGGGGGTTTAAAGTTTTCACTATATGCAATATAAAGGAATAAGTCCGCCCTTTAAATTTATGTTTTTTTTGTTTTTTTTTCAGATCAGAATTTCTTGAATAATTTCTGTAATTTGATTGAAAGCCAATTGACACCCTCTCGGTTGGTTAATTGATTGAATGGGGTTTAACGCCACTTTTTACAGTATTTCAGTCATATCGCGGAGGCAGGAGCACCTAACAATGGATTCCTGATATTTCTCACACCAGTACTACCACTACATCCTTTCCTAACCTCCAGCTGCTATCCCACTTAGGTTTACGATGACACCTTCTCAGTAAAAAAGAAAAAGATTTTCAATGTTTCACCACATACAGCATGTGGAATTTGGCCCCGCACTTTTTCACTAGACCAAACTTTCTTTTAGGATTCCTATAAAGGTTGATCCGAAACTTTATTACATCTATGGAAATAAGCCGAGTCCATTTAGGCCATGTTTTTCAAATGAATCTTATGAAAGATGACCCAGTGATCGCGCCTTTTCCATTCGGCTATTTAAAGGCAATCCAATGTTTTACAGGAGATTATCTAAATTCACCATATACATGTACCAAATATGGAAATAAGACCCGTTCATTTAAGTCATTTTTTTTCTAATGCTTTTTTCTAGAAAATAAACTGATCGTCGCTGTCAAAGAGCGATCGACAAATTTAGACTGGGAGTGAACTTTTATTCCAACATTATGCGAAATTTGCGTAATAGTTACAAGTTTAAAATCGCTTACCTACCTATTTACTTTTTTGTTACATGTTAATAACGATAGAATTTGAATAAACATCTAAGTCGAACTTCTTGTTTGAGGCAGTTGGCGAGGCCGACAATCCGTTAATTGATAAGAGATAATCTATGGACCATTCCCCTGCAATGTGGTGAAATTCCATAAGGCAGTTCTTAAACATTTTCTCAATATACTATATACATGTATATGGGTATGGGCACTTCCCATAAAAGCAATATTTTTCGTCAAATTTTGTTCAAATCTATTTTGTAATGTCGGATGGCCTTTTTTTCTTTTAAAGAAAATGGTTTATCGACGACCGGATAGACACACACACTCGTACGTGCCAATTTACACACAATTCAAACCCTTTATTTCACATCAAACATGGGAATTGAACTCCCACATTGACCGCCGTTTATCCGAAGTACTTTTTTATGGTTTTTGGCCACTTATTCGCGCCATATTTACGACATACTGGTCGCCAGCCTACCATTCTACTTTTTGTTACATAGTACTGGTCGAAAATATTGCAATGTTGCCGTTAAAATCGAAGCAGAACTTCTTGTCGGAGTCAATAACAGGGCCAACGCAGTAATTTGGTGGGCCAGCGATTGGTCCGAATCGACAGACACAATACCAAAGCAAGTGCTCAATGCCGTTAAACATGCAAAAGGCTAAGTTACAGTGAATCCCCCCCCCTTCTTTCTCTTTATATGATAACTTGGTCTAAATAAAAAAATCAGGTTTCCACAACATAAGATCTAGTATAGTTTTAAAGATATAATTTTGAGTGTATTGGAACAGGATCATTGTACAGGTAAAATATGAATGTTATAGGACTGATTAATGACAGAATCCCTCTTTATCTCTATCGAAAAGTCGGGTTTAAACAACACAGGATTTAAGTTGCTTCCAGAGATATGATATGAAGTATATTTGTAAAGGATAATAGAGCAATGATATATAACATTGCTATATATATAAATATGTGGGAGAAGCTCCATATTTGTTTTATGTAAAATTTGGAATCCAACTAAAAGTGTACATCAATCTTGGAATATTTTGTTACATCATTAGGCTTTGTAACATGCCAAAGATGAAAGCTCTACGCTTCACATCTTCGGGGGGGGGTGTCTTAAAAAGTTATACTTTTCTTTGGTAATTGCCCAATCGTGGCTGTCAACCAATGAGACAATCGGCCAATCAAATCATTCATCTAGACCAAAAGTGAACTTTGATTTCTAACACTGGGCGACGACACTTTTATGAGACATTTTAGCTGGTTGAGCGACTGAAAAGTCGTAGCTATAGCTTATTCAAGCTGCCAGCCAAACATTTTACTTTTTGTTTGTTACAAATAACTAGCCAGTAATAAGTCAAAAGTGAAAGAGTGACAATCTCTAGATAGTGTAGGAGGGACAATCCAGAATTGACAGATCGCTGGCCACGCCCACTGACTCAAAGACACTAAATACTAAACGAGTATATTTTGCAAAGTTTATGGTAAAGGATATGTGGATGGTTTGTCGTCCAAAAGTTGTATTAAGGCTTGTTCAAGCTGTAGTCACAATGTCTAAGTTGCCAAACCATCAAAAATGCGAAACATACATGTCAGAGCTCACAGTCTTTTGGTCTAAATGAATTATTTGATTGGTCTATCATTTGTTTGATTGACAGAAGCGATTTTCCAATTGACCCAATTGCTGGCCCCTTCAGATATCCCTCTGGCCCTGTCCATTGATTCCAAATTTAATGGCGTCATTTTGCAGAATTTATGGTCAGTAGCATGTTACAAATAAGTAGAATGGTTGGTTGGCGACCTAAACGCTGTAACTACAGCTTGAATAACTACGTTTAAGTTGCAAACCAACAACCATGATGGTCCCAATTCGCTCCCCTTAGTATGATGGTTCATGGCTTTATGATATATACAAAATAGCAGAACCCTCTGTTGATACAGTTTGGAGAAGATGTTTAAGGATTTTCTCTTTTAATCCTAGGTAAATTGATGATCCCCGTATATAGCACTAATTTCCTGAATACGGTAATTATTGGAAATATTTTGGTACAGGGTCAATAGACATCAATACATACCAAATTCATAAGCTCTAGGCCTAATGCTTTAGATGCAGAAGATTTTCAAAATTGACCTTCTATATTTCTATCTAAAATGAGGAATTGCACAGAAAAGGGCTAATTTCAGAGTAAGATAAATCTATAAGGTATTATGGTAAAGAGTCAAAAGATGATGATTTATTCAAAACCTCAAAGCTCTAGGCGATATTGTTTTGGAGAATAAGATTTTCAAAGATTTCCTTCTTAATTCGTATCTAAAATCAGGGATCACACAGAAAAGGCTAATTTTCAGAATACGGCAATTCTTTGAAGTTTAAACTATTTTGGTAGAGGGTCAATAGGTGATAATTGTACCAAATATAAAAGATCTAGGCCTTATGGTTTGGGAGAAGAAGATTTTCTAAGATTTCCTTCTTTATTTCTTTGTAAAATCAGGGATTGCACAGAAATGGCTAATTTTCAGAATATGTTAATTCTTTGAAATATTTTTTTAGAGGGTCAATAGCTGATGATATGTACCAAAAATCAAAGCTCCAGGCCTTATGATTTGGGAGAAGAAGATTTTCAAAGATTTCCTTCTTTATTTCTTTTAAGAATTTGAATGATCTCATTTCATCCATCCAAATTGCATTTCAAATTACGAAGGTCAAATACTGATGCTTGATCATTAAAAGCTCACTGTATAGTAGATATACATCAATTACATATAGTTTAACAAAAAATGAGGGCCAAAATGACCCTAGATTGCTTACCCGATTTCTTAATTAATTGAACAGACACAGAAAACTGTTTTTCTTATAGAAAAACAAAAATTGCAAACTATTCGTAGATTTAAAAGATTTGAAAAAAAGAGTAACTTACATTTTTTCATTTCAAATAGAAGAGTTCTATTTCCATTATGGAGTACCATATGACAAAACACATTCTCAACAAAATTGAGCCAAAGTTGTGGCCTCTAGGTTGTAAACTTAGAAAATATCTTTTCCTGTGTCTTCTGAAGCAATAGCACGAATTTAATTGGGAGTACCCTTATGACAAGACAAACATTCTGACAAAGTTTCATAAAGTAGACCTTCTAGGATGTAAACTGTGAAATTACAACGCAACTGACCAATTTTCAATATGGTTTGTCCTTATGACTTGACAAATAATCTGACCAAATTTCATCAAGGTTGTCCAACAATTGTGTTAAAAATGAAATAGTCATTCAGGCCTCTTCTGTGTTTCTGAACAGAATCTTCCAGGTTTCAATAGTGATCGACCTGACAATCATTCTGACAGATTCTGCATGCTAGACACAAAGCCATGAGGCAGCCTATACTGGGCTTCACCCAGGGGAGCTTACAAAACCAAGAAAAGTCCAGTAAATATAAATTTATTTATCTATCATATCCTCTCATAAAAATTACATACCCAGTAATAGAGTATTTGAAATTGTTTTTTCATTATCATGTTAAAATCAATATATCTTGTTTTGATAACAGCAGTCCAAACATTTTAAAAAGACTGTTAGAGTTGTTAGAAAAAAAGAGTACTTTCTAATCAAAATATGAGAAGATATAAAACAATATAGAAGAATATCACAACATTCTATACAAAAATATCAACAATATCTAAAACAGTCCAAAAGTGTTCTCGCCACTGTAGGCAATATACAAAAATCCGTCTTCATCTTTGTGCTCTTCGTACACCTGACCCATACTGGCACTGAAATCAAAAATGGAAAAATACAAACCCATTCAACTCACTCCAAAAAAGACAAGATTTAAGACTGGTCCAAATTGAAACATTTGCATATAACAAAGAAAAAGGGTTATAATTGAGCAATAAGGGCCACAAAAGGTGGAAAACATTGGGAGAAAAGGAGAATTTGCTGTCAACAAGCAATTTCTGTTTCCCAGAATTATTTTCCCAGAAAAATTTCTCCAATGCTTAACCCTTGTCATGCTGTATAAATTACATTAGTGAATTGCTGTAAATCAAAGGGCTGAAAGCACTGAAAGAACTTGTGGTTAAAAAATCAATATTTCTTTTAGAAATCAATGTCATAAACAACTCTGGCAGGAAAAGTACACTTTTTTGCAGGCTGATCTTGGTCTACAACTCCTGCATAAACTGGTATATTCCAGGTTCAGCGTGACAAGGGTTAATATTATGTGATTGTAAGGGAACAGGTTAACCCAATCAAAATTAATACTCCAGTCCTATCCTTTTCATTCCACACACTGTTTTCTAACCATAAAAAGACAAAGATTTTAAAATTCGATCAACTTGAATTCCCGTCAGCAACTTCTTTCAATTTAGACACTTCCAAAATTTTCTGGTTGTTAAAGGGTTAATGAATGAAGAGAATACGAGAGTATTTTGCTCTCATCAATGTTTATACTCTAAAAAAGATTTCATGGACTAAAAATTTCAACATTTTAGAAGGAAACTACCTAGGTAAGAATATTAATAGTTCTGATTTTTTTAACTCTTTCCAACACAATCCCTTTTTTGAGAAAACTGCATAAAAGTGTTTGATGATACAATGTATTATTTATTTACATAACATGCCAATAAGAAATCTGTAATGCATCAAATCTAGTAGAGTCAATTATGACACTAGATCAGCTCAAGTACAGGAATTTGTTAATCTAATAAAGGAAGATATTTCAAGATAATATCTTTTGTAAACTCCCTTCTTCATTTTCTAACTTTTGCTGCCGTGGCAATCATTTTCATGTGGATTTCAATTTCTAACAGGCACCACCAATTGAAAAATCTTACCAAATTAAGTTGGTGGATTTGAAGATCTCTTTTCTCTATTGAACCCCTTCAGTGTCCCTGCTGACCATGGAAATCCTAGCTCATGATTTTCGCATTTATCATAGAAGTCATAGAACTAATACTCCATGCAAAATATTAAGGTTCTAGGTCTTCAGAAAAAAAGAATTTCAAATGTTCTAGAGAAAATTTTCAACATTGTTGCCATGACAACCAGAAGTTTGGATTTGAATTCATGAAGCAATTTCTAAAAGGGACCTACTGAGGAAACCCTTCCCCAATTATGTTGAAATTGACCAAGCAGTTTGGGAGGAGACATCTTTGAAGAATGTTTACACATATGGCACACATTGACATTGAACATAGTTGCTTATCTTGAACACTTTGTGCTCAAGTGAGCTAAAAAGCATACATATATTTCATAGGCTACATTATTGAAACAAGATGGCCACAATGGCCCTAAATCGCTCACCTGAATTAAGTAAACGTTTGTTTATCACAAATGACTCAATTTCAAACATACCAACAAGGCAAACCATTTTGATCATATTCAGGTTGATAAAGTTTTAAAAGGTTCCCCTAGAGTGCCTGAAATATTTTTCTTAAATTTTACAAAAGCCCATGAAAAATGTCTTTTGGGCACCCTCAGTTTCTGAGACTTGACCTTTAGACCTAGATTTTACTCAAAGAAATCAAATTCAACTTTATATGAGAGGGACATTCTCACTGATTTTTGGTTCACTGACCATCTAATGTTGCCTCAAAAGTGTAAGTAAGTTTTTTTTTTAAAAAAACCAACCAATTCTGTTTGATTAGGGACTAAATGTAGCCTTTCAAGTTGAACAAAGTTCTTCCTTCTTTTTACCTTGTGAAGTATTTTTTTGACTTCAAAAGATCCATCTTTAAATTTGTTCAAAATTTATCTAGATACTAGTAACAAAATCTCTGACTCAGTGATTTCATCAAGACAAACAATGCAAACAATTTTCAGAATGTTGAGTAAAAATTGTAGCATCTAGGGTATTTACAAGGCTTTTGTTAGATTTTACCGAGTGAACTACAGTAAAACCCCTCCTTACGACCACCCCGGAAATACGGGCACCCCTCTATTACGACCGAATTTTTACAGAACGGAATTTTTTGTTCTTTATTTCAATGGTCGCGAACCCCTCTAAAACGGGCACCCCGCTATTCCGAATTACGACCACTAAATTCAGTACCAACCATAGCTGATACACTATTTTGAACCCCACTAAAACGACCAGTTTTCACACATTGAGACCGATCACCCGAATTTCACACTTGATAAGAGCGACACTAATTGGGTGCGAATACATTGTAAATACATTATCGGATTTTTGATTATGTGATATCGAACCCTTATTATAATAGGTGTTATGATTAAAGTGGTCGATCACTTTTAGAAATTATAGTTTGTATTATTTCTAATTGTTATTTGAATGTTTCACAGGTTTTGACTCCAGAAATAAATTCGAAAGTGAAAACGTATCCGAGAAGTTACGATTAGTTTGTTTACGGTGTTCCGAACAGTTAATTAGAAATTAAATGTTGATTTCAACGTAATTGATGCTTGGTATTCACATTATAGAAGACATGATATCGACAGTTTGACACTTTGAACCTGTACTTACGAATAGTAAGTAAAGTAAGTAAAGTGAATAAATAATCTGAGGTCGGAGTTCTCAATCAGATCTAAATGGAGAATAGAGAAAGTAGAACTTACCGAAGATCGTAAATTTGAAAATGACATTAGATTCCGCTCTAATACATGTTCTTATAGTTTCACTTTTGTTTTTATAGTATTAATATATTCAAATAACGAAAATAAAATATACATGCATTACTTGACAACAAACGACCAAACCTCAGTAATACGACCACCCCGCTATTATGACCATTTTCTGAAAGTACCGCAAGTGGTCGTATTAGAGGGGTTTTACTGTAATTCATGACCCCAAGTGAAGAAATTTCGAGCTTATCTGTCATATTACTAAAACAACTTTCTGACAAATTTTCAGGATGATTGCATAAAGATTTTAGCCTCTAAAGTGCTGGCAAGGTTTTTCTAAGATTTAACCTAATTACCTAGTATTTAACCCCAAGTGATACAATTCAAAAATTTATCCGAAATTCTATCAAGAGAAACATTCTGACAAATTTTCAGGGATGATTGAGCAAAATTATAGTCTCTTGAGTGTTAACAAGGTTTTTCTAAGATTTGACCTAATGACCCAGCTTTTGACCCCTAGTGACCCATTTCGAACCAGTCTGAAATTTTAATAAGACAAGCATTCTGACCAGGATGATTGGCCAAAAATGGTAGCCTCTAGAATGTTAACAAGGTAAATGTTGACAATGGACGACACAAGTAGGACATCACGCGACCCCAATAGCTGACCTTGTAAATGTTATCCTCAGAAAAAATGAAAAAATATCTTGACACCTGGACTGAATGTTTGTGTGATTTGATTCTGGGTCACTGGAGGCAAGGCCAAAAGATAATTGTAAAAAGAACCGTGTGTACAATAAACATTCAACAATTTTGCCAAGATGTCCTGAATCTTGGTCAGAATGTTTGCTTCTGTAACATCTTGGACAAGTATGTATTCAGTCATCTAGCAACAAAGATTAAATCTTAGAAAAATGTTTGTGTATTCCTGAAGCAACATGCTAGCATCAAATGTCTCAAAAGTTGGTCAAAACATGTATTGATGGTAAGTTAACCTATTACCAGACTACAAAGTTTTATACTAGTCTAAATTGAAAGAAGTTGCAGACAATATTTTTTAATTGATGAACATATGGAATCTTAGTATTTTGGGGTAGAAAACATTGTATAATAATGAAGAAATTGCTTGTTAGAAGCAATTTCTTCATTTTCCACAATGTTTTCCAAAGCTTTATATTGAGAGGCGTTTAAAAGCATCATAACAAGCCGTCATTGTGTGGGAATGGGTAAAGTGCTAGCATCAAAACTAACAAACTAGTGAATATCAAGCTACTCTAAGGACTATCAGTCCTTTGATTTAACATTGAGGTACTTTTTCCCCCAGCTTACTTCATACATAAAAAGGTATATGGGCAACATGTAGTCTTATGTTCCCATTTGAAATTCAACAAATCAAATGTTTACAACAATAATTACAGGTTCAAGACATTTTTTGAAAGTCTTAACCCATAGTTAAACAATCCAAAAATTGACTAGCTGAAGAAAATCACTATGGAAATTATTTTAGCAAAACTACTATTTCAAATCAATTCCAATGGAAATAAGTTTCAACACAGGATCGTTATACAGTAAACCTGATATACATTATGAAATACATTTTCAATTTAATCATTTCGGAGCTTTTAATATTCCTTTACAGAGGGTCATAAAGGGGGGGGCCTTCCTTTATGTATAAAGACTCTATTTTCTAGAGGGTGGCGTAGAATTATATTGATTCCGTTTTGATACCCACTGCTTATGATTCTTTTTTGCGCATAAGTGATTCATTATTGCTTGTGTGTGCCTTTACTGATTATTACAATGGTGATAGATGGGTGGCATGTAGACATAGTTTTGAATGTGGTTACTGATAAGCCAGCAAAACCACCCTCAAACTAGAAACCTGTCACAGACACAAATGCCCTGCATAATTGCTTGTCACAAGATCTTCAATTGTGACCATGAGATACTTCAAGGGGAAAAACTTTTTAAAGTTATTTTTAAATCCCCCAATTATTGGACTTAAACACTAACACACACACAAATACACAAACACACATGCACCCACAAAAAGAGGTAACTCTGTATGCCTATTGTCATTATATGGCGGGGACATAAAAAAGAAAAGAAGTTACTTGTATGCAATAGACAATTTCACCTTTACCCTGAATGTTTCCTACACTATAATACTTTTTTTCAAATCAAGCCCTTTGAATTATCCTTTGCAAACTCTTTCCATTTGCACCAGTCCGAAAATTCATTATATGGCACAAGATTAGTATGATTACCTTGATTGTGGCAAAACTTTATCTACAAAGAGGAATATTGCTTTTTCTGAGGGTAGTTGTATTCTCTTGCGTATGATCCACATGAACTGAGCCACAGAAATATCATTTGGTACTAGAAATTTCCTCTTGTCGATGTCTTGTATTTGTGATTTGGCATCTCTCTCAACAATAACCTGAAGCAAATAACATTATGCTGTTGACCAATCCCCACACAATGACACTTTTTGATGCCCATCAAGAAAATCAATTCGAAAAACATTGTGGAAAATGAAGAAATTGCTTGTAGCAAGCAATTTATTAATTTTCTACGATGTTTTCTACTCAGATAGTTGAAAAAATCTGAAATTTCATAAACTTTAAATTGTCATCTGCAACTCCTTTCAATTTGGACCAGTCTAAAATTTTCTCATCTGGTAATGGGTTAAAGATCACTACATTTCAAAATTCAAGAAAATACAGTGACCATATTCTTCTGACCCTTGTCATTCTGAATCTGAAATATTCTTGTTTTGGAAGGAGCCATAAACAAAGATCAGTCTCCATATAATTACTGTCTAATCTGAGTCTAGACCACCTGTTTGTGTCTTTGAAGTCAGAGGTATTTACATGAAATTATTTTTTAGAAGGAGTGTTGAACACAATAGGGTCATCCACTGTTTGCAGAATACTGAAAAGGGATTTTTTCAGCATGACGAGGACATGATAAAATCAAGGATAAATGTTAATTTGATTGATTGAATGAGGTTTAACGCCACTTCCATATTTCAGTCATTTATGGCGGCTAGTGCAACTAACCATGGATTATCGTATTTCTGACACCGTTACAACCATGATATGCTTTCCAGGCCTCAAGCAGCTCACCACACTTAAGTTTTCGATTATCCACCTATTGGTGGGAGATAATTGGCTGAAAGGATATTCACCACAATAAGGGATTGAACCCAGTAGCATGACTTCAAGTCCTACGCACTACCAACTGTGCTATGGTTGCGGCTCTAAATGTTATTTAGAAGCGAAGGAATCCTATAAAGGGTCACTAAAGGATCATTCTTGTGAAAAATACTTGAAATCCATAAGCTTGTTTCTAGCAAAAAGATTTTCAAATTTTTCACTATAAAACATAATTTGGAATTTAGCCCCACCCATTAGATATATGATTTTATCTGATCAAATTTTTACAGGAAAATGACGAAGAGTCACCCATGGTGTCTCCTATCAAATTTCATTATGATACATCAACCGGTTTCTGAGAAGAATACTTTCAAAGTTTTCACTATTACACCATATATGGAGATTATCCCCGCCCAAAGGAGCCATGTTTTTTTTTGGTTTTTTTTATAAAAGGTAACCAAAGGATAATTCATGGGGAACTTTGTTGATACCCATCTTCTAGTTTCTGAGCAAAGTTTTCACAATACACCAATACATTCTATATGGAAATTAGCCCCACCCATTAAAGCCATGTTTTTCATCCAATTAAAATAATTGAAAGTCACCCAAGGATCATTCCTGTGAAATTTGGTTGATGTATACAGTAATACTTCATTCTGGAGAAAGGTTTCTAACCCTTTCCTGTTTTTTTTTTAATTTCAGATTAATTCAAATTGAAAGAGATAGCAAACGACAATGAAAATTGGATGCAATTTGAACTGAAAACATCTACCATATGTGGTAGAAAATATTGTCTTCTTTCTCCACAATGTTTTCACATGTACAAAATCACAGCAACATAAGTTCCAGGATTTGTACAGGAGAGGGTTAAGTAAAACTTTACGGATGGACAGATGCACTGATGCATGAAGGACATGATTCCGGTGGAGATAAAATTTGAAAGAGGGTTTCATTTTGTGTCTGATTGGTTATTGGCTGCTTGAAATCAGCAGCAGATTTCTTCAATGAATAGTCCATTGTTTCATTTTCCTCTAATTTAAGGATTATTTTAAAAACTGATTAGAGGGAATTATCATCCAAATAGAGGCAAAGCCAACCAAGTTCTTTAAATCAAAGTAAATTTTATGTTTTCTTCTGAACTAATAGAGTAGTCTGGACTATCATAAGGGTTTGAACTCTTATAAGGAGCAAATAGTCAAATGACTGATTGGTTAGGGCCTCCCCTTTGGAAGCAGAAGTTGGATGGCTCAAATCCCACTGGAAGCCAGCCTACTTGGATTAGAACTGATGCGGCCAGTTGATGAGCCACCAATTAGTTAAGAAAATGGTTATTGTAGGCTATGATCTCTGCCAGGCGTCTGGAAACAAAGAGAAGGGATTTGGGAGGTACTGCGCACCCAAGGAAAAAGTGTTTCATTAGTCAAAATTGGCTGACCCTTTCAGTAGGGTGACACTATGATAAATAAAGCCTTCACCTTATTTTTTGACCAAATAGTTTATTCCATCACATTAGTTGGCAGAATCTAAAAATTCTTTTTCATTTTGTGAAGAAAACATTGTGGATAATGAATAAATTGCTTGTAATATGCAATTTCTTCATTTTCCACAATGTTTCCCAATTTTTTTTTCTTGATGGGTGTTGAAAAGTAGTATTGTGATGGAATGGGTCAGAATAGCCATACACCCACCAAAAATACCAATTTACTTTGTATTTGAACGTATGCTAGTACTCAAATACTAGATATGATAAAAAACATTGCGGAAAATACCAATAAAATACAAATTTGCTTTGTATGTGCTAGTACGTGTACTCAAATACCAGATATGATAACAAGAGGACCATGATGTCCTAAATCGCTCACCTGAGGCATCTGCAAATTGCTGTACTTTTTAGTATTAAAAGACACAACTTGAGCAAAATTAATAACAAAATTATAAGATTTTGGGCTTTGAACAAAACAATACAGTAATGCTTTACAATAAGAATGAATTCCTTTGGCTTTATAGTTTAATCCATTTCCAAACTATCCAAGAATTTGTCACCCTCAGGGAAAATAGGTTTGATAAAAAACATAGTGAGAAAAGGAGTGACAAGCAATCTATCCATTTCTCTACCTGAAATTCTTCAATCAAACTCTAATTACTGTCTGATACTTCAATGGGTGTAATTTTAACAACCTTGGTAGAGAACAATCTGGAAGTACCATAGATTAAAATATGAATGCATTACAATTTATACATCAGGAGTGGAAGATATTTGAACATGCTCTTATTGTGCGTTTTTCATATCTTTGGATGCCTTTGGAAGGGCCTTGTTTGTCCAAAGGATATACACATGGTAGATAACAATAATGCTATCCTATGTTTTTAATGTAAATGCTCCAGAACCTATATTTAAGAAGAAGAATTCTTTCAATGCAATTTACGCATTTTTCTACCCCAGGAGCAGAGACATTTTTTATCCTAAGAGCATATTTTCCTTTTACATAGTACAAAATTATTTAGTCATGATACATACCAATTATGTATGCCCATCATCTTATATTTCAGAAGGAGCAGACTTTTGATGTTGCTCTAATTGGGTGATTTCCAAAATTTTTGACCTCTGGGGCAGTGCCATGTTTTATCACAGGGCTAAGATTTTAGCTAACATGGTAGAGAACCATCTGGATATGCTATATACAAAATATGAGTTCCTTAGACTTTGTAGATTAGGAGGAAAAGACTATTGAACATGGTCTAATTGAGCATTTTTACAAACTTTGGACACCCAGGGAAGGGGTGTTTATTAACCTACAGGCATAATTTAATCAAAACTGATAGATAACAGCCAGGCTATGCTACACTCAAAATATAAATGACCTCCTCCTTAAAATGAAGAACTTTTTTTTAGCATACTCAAATTTTGCGTTTTTCCCAATTTTGGACCCCTAGTGCAGGGCAGTTTTTGACCCCAGGAAGACAACTTTTAGTGATATAGTACAAAACCATCTAATTATGTTACATACCAAATATGAATATCCTGGACCTAATAGTTTAAGAGGAGAAGTCTTTTGAAATTGCTCTAATAGAGCATTTTTCCAAATTTCGGACCTCAGGGGCGGGGCCATTTTTGAAACTAGAGATTAAATATTTGAAAACGTGGTAGAGAACCATATGATTAAGCTCTAATTAAAATATAAATGCCTTTGGCCTTGTAGTCTGTGAAAAAAAAAAGACAACAAAGATTTTGTAAAATTTCCCATTTTCATATGCCGCAGTTACAAGAGTTTTTCACGGAATGAAATTCTTTTAACAACTTTTGAAGAGCTGAACACTCCTGCAAAGTTTCAGCTTAGTTGGCCTACTGGTTTTGGAGGAGAAGATTTTTAAAGATTTTTAAAGATTTACTTAATATTCCCATTTTCAAATGCCAAGGCAATTAGAGTTTTTGACGGAATTGAATTCTTTTAACAACTTTTGTAGAACTTCACCCAAGGAACATCCCTGCAAAGTTTCAGCTTGATTGGCCTACTGGTTTAGGAGGAGAAGATTTTTAAAGATTTCCTTAACATTCCCACTTTCAAATGCCGCGGCAACCAGAGTTTTTGACAGAATTAAATTCTTTTAACAACTTTTGTGAACTTCACCCAAGGAACATCCCTGCAAAGTTTCAGCTTGATTGGCCTACTGGTTTAGGAGGAGAAGATTTTTAAAGATTTTTAAAGATTTACTTAATATTCCCATTTTCAAATGCCGCGGCAACCAGAGTTTTTGATGGAATTAAATTCTTTTAACAACTTTTGTAGAACTTCACCCAAGGAACATCCCTGCAAAGTTTCAGCTTGATTGGCTTACTGGTTTAGGAAAAGAAGATTTTTAAAGAAATTGTGGACGGACGGACAGATGGTCAGACGGACGGACGGAGGACGGACATCGACCGATCACAATAGCTCACCTCGCACTTTGTGAGGTGAGCTAAAAAACCATGTGGAAAAAGATGAAAAAGTTTATTATAAACATTTTGTTTTTTCTCGCAATCTTTTCAATGATTTTTTAATATGCTGATTATGGTGATAGAGCTATATTATTTGAAATATTGTAAGAAATATTACAGACTGTAAGAGGTTTGTTTTATCCTCTGTTTTATCAATAAATACATGCTTATTTTTATTCATTGATATATTTCCAAGAGAAAATTGTCTTCACATCCGCTATCCCTTTTCCTACTATGTTTACAGTCACTTACCTCTATGGACAACTATGAAAATACAACTAATTGTAACTGTTTTATCAAAATTAACCCTACACTGTTGAAGTTGGAGTGGAGGGGGGGGGGGTCCTGTAGGGATTGATAATATTAATCCTGTCCTACACTCATTCTTTATACTAATCTATCACTCAGTGGTCTAGAATGAAACTCAGTTATTATCAACAGATTTCTCAAAGTTTAATGACAATTTCCTAGCACACTAGTCTCCTATAAACACAAACTCACATTTTTGAGAAGACGATGATTCTAATAAAAGTTCTGTATTTAACAGAGTTTTTATGGCACATTAGATATTACTCACAGGTATCCTTTCCGGGTATTTATCTCTGATTTTTGTTGACTCTGCTTTTCTTTGATCTGAAAATTACACAAAGACATATTATTAGATGTTACTCAGACAAAAGTCCTAAAAATTTAGTCTGCTGTAGTGTAGCTCCAATTATAAACAAGGTGCCAAATTGATACGCCCGTCACACTGCTTAATATTAACTGGAGGTTTGAATAGAACTGAGGTTATTTTGAATCAATATTTTTTCTCAAACAAAGTATGGAAAACAACAAAGGACAATAACTCAAATTATACGCTAGGTAGAGTTATGGTTCTTGTACACTGCACTCCCCCTTGGTGAGGTCTATCAATCCATGAAGTTTCATGTTTCTAGCTATTTTACTTTTAGAGATATACTCCGGACAAGATTCAAGTTTGAAAAACAACAAAGGGCAATAACTCAAAAAATAGGCTAGGTAGAGTTATGGTTCTTGTACACTGCACTCCCACTTGGTGAGCTCTATCCATCCATGAGATTTCATGATTCTAGCTATTATACTTTTAGAGATATACTCCGGACAAGATTCAAGTATGAAAAACAACAAAGGGCAATAACTCAATAAATAGGCGAGGTAGAGTTATGGTTCTTGTGCACTGCACTCCCCCTAGGTGAGATCTATACACCCATGAAGTTTCATGATCCTAGCTATTATACTTTTAGAGATATACTCCGGACAAGATTCAAGTATGAAAAACAACAAAGGGCAATAACTATAAAATTGGCTAGGTAGAGTTATGGTTCTTGTACACTGCACTCCCACTTGGTGAGCTCTATCCATCCATGTAATTTCATGATTCTAGCTCTTATACTTTTAGAGATATACTCTGGACAAGATTAAAGTATAAAAAACAACAAAAGGCAATAACTCAAAAAATAGGCTAGATAGAGTTATGGTTCTTGTAAACTGCACTCCCATTTGGTGAGCTCTATCCATCCATGAAATTTCATGATTCTAGCTCTTATACTTTTTGAGAAATACTTCGGACAAGATTCAAGTATGAAAAACAACAAAGGGCAATAACTCAAAAAATAAGCCAGGTAGAGTTATGGTTCTTGTGCACTGCACTCCCCCTTGATGAGATCTATACACCCATGAAGTATCATGATCCTAGCTATAATACTTTTAGAGATATACTCCGGACAAGATTCAAGTATGAAAAACAACAAAGGGCAATAACTCAAAAAATAGGCCAGGTAGAGTTATGGTTATTGAGCACTGCACTCCATATTTATGAGAAGAATATAACTGCCAAGTTTAGAGTCAATCGGACTTACGGTGACAGAGTTATGCTCTGGACAAAGAAGTGAACACCGCCCGGACAACCGGACGCCCGGACACCACGAGTGATCCCATAATACGTTGTATTCGACGGGCGTATAAAAATGTAATGGTTCCAGGGGAGGTAATTTGCAGTGGTTATGCAAATTAGGGAACTGTCAGAGAGTCAAGTGACTATTTGGAGTTATATTTAGACAAGGTCGACCCACTTAGGGTTGAGGATCCTTTTCTCTGAATGGATATGCTTTGTCTACGAGCTCAGAACGTTACATTGGTGGCAGCGGTGGGATAATGACAACTGCCAGACCGGAGTTGCCTTGCCCACGGATCTCCCAGGCCAAGACTCGGGAAGAGTCTTCTTGGAGGGGAGAGTAGTGTAACGGTTCCAGGGGAGGTAATTTGCAGTGGTTATGCAAATTAGGGAACTGTCAGAGAGTCAAGTGACTATTTGGAGTTATATTTAGACAAGGTCGACCCACTTAGGGTTGAGGATCCTTTTCTCTGAATGGATAGGCTTTGTCTACGAGCTCGGAACGTTACAAAAATAAATAAATAAAACACACACACAAAAAAGACCTTCAACATTTTGATGGCTTAGAGCAAAAACATAGTATGGCTCTATACATTGTATAGAGTCATACTATGTTTTTGCTCTAAGCCCTCGATTTATCATTACTTTACAAATCTAAAGTACATTTCCATGTTTCAAACATTGTATAGAGCCATAATATGTTTTTGCTCTAAGCCCTTGATTTTACATTACTTTAAAAATCTAAAGTACATTTCCATGTTTCAAATATTGTATAGAGCCATACTATGTTTTTGCTCTAAGCCCTCGATTTATCATTACTTTAAAAATCTAAAGTACATTTCCATGTCAAACCAAAGTCAAAATAAAGTGAAGCATTGTAGACCTTCTATATTTTTTTTGAAAAGTGTCTAGGTGATAAAAAGACATTTTCCTGAGAATTCAGACTTATAGCTCTTTTTTTAAATTGGAAGATTTTTCTTGGTGTACATTCAATTGATGTCTACTTTTATTACTTAGTCATGCTGAATATTCCTGTATTGGCATATATGTGCAGTCTGATCTTAATCTACACCACCAGTCTGTTTGCCCCTTATGCAAAAGTGTTTACAGAATGCATTTTCAAAATAAATCTTGACTTAGATTTAGTATATCCAGTCCTGCCAGTCCTTTGGTTGATTTGGAGTTCAGAAAACAGATTCATCCTGTATCCTTGCACTATACCCTTTAAAACTAAACATCTTCTGAGGGCGTTGCTCATATGGGCATGTGCTATTATAGTGACAACAAATAAACGGAAATACAAATATAAGGGATATATAACACTTTAATCTTTTCCCGTACAGACCAAGGGATTTATGTCACTGCAATTCTATACTTGAAAAACATTGTGAAAAAAAAAGAAATTGCTTGTAACAAGCAATTACCCTTTTACAACAATATTTTCTATCACATAGAATAGTTTAATTTCAAATCGCATCCATTATTTTCTGTAGTCTGCAACCACTTTCAGTTTGGACTATTCTACAATTTCAAACAAGAGCTTTGTCCACGGGACACAGATGCCCCCAAAGATAGCTTTGACAATAACAAAGGGCAATAACTCCAAAATTATGCAAGCAAGAGTTGTGGTTCTTGTGCACTGCGCTTCTTCTCAATGAGGTCTATCCACCTATGAAGCTTCAAGTTGATAGCTATAATACTTTCAGAGATATGCTCCGGACGAAATGTAAGTCTTTAAAATAACAAAGGGCAATAACTCCAAAATTATGCAAGCAAGAGCTGTGGTTCTTGAGCACTGCACTTCTCCTCAATGAGGTCTATCCACTATCATGTTTCAAGTTGATAGCTATTATACTTTCAGAGATATGCCCCGGACAAAATGTAAGTCATTAAAATAACAAAGGGCAATAACTCCAAAATTATGCAAGCAAGACTTGTGGTTCTTGTTGACTGCACTTCTCCTAAATGAGGTCTATCCACCTATCATGTTTCAATTTGATAGCTATTATACTTTCAGAGATATGCCCCAGACAATTTCGGAAAAGATGGACGGAAGAATGACGGAAGGAAGGATGGACGGAAGGACGGACAAAGGCAAATCTATATGCCCCCCCACCCACACACACATTAAGTGGTGGGGACATAAAAACAGGAAAGGGTTTCAATTAATGGCTAGAGCACTCCAACTTCTTCTAACCCTTTCCAAAAGGTAGGGGGTTGGAGCTTGCCCAGGTAATGTTTTTCAGCTATGCATTTAATACAAACTTACAAGTTCATAAGATTTGGGCTTGTCTAAGAATGTGAATAGAGCCAATTACAGTCAAAATTGAATAAAACAGACACCCCATGGACATATCAAAAGTGGCTCACTTATACAGGTGACTGTCTTATCAAGGTCCATGTATTAGTTGGATCACTTGGTATTTGCTGACAAAATGATCTATCTTGATGATGATGAGTCTAAAAGTGGCAGTCACCATGAGTCATGACAGACTGAAATATACCCTTTGTCATGCTGAACCCAAAATATTCTGGTTTAAGCAGGAGGTATAGGCAAAGATCAGACTGCACATATGTGCAGCCTGATCTTAGTCTACACCTCCTGTCTGCCCTTTTGAGAGCTGTTCATGAAATTAATTTTCAGAAGAAGTATTTACAACTGAACAATAAGTACTACCAATGCTTTCAACCCTTTAATTTTTATACAACTCTGAAAAAGGGTTTTATTCAGCATGACAAGGGTTAATACGAAATGACAAGATAATGATTGTAATTTCACAATCTATTAGAATTCTACCTATAATTACTATGGTGATGTCAAAATGTAAAATTTATGTCATAAAAAGATGATTTCTTTAAGTGGGGCTGCTGCAGGTGACAGCTTAATCCCAACTTGATATACCATAAATGTAGGATACTTTTTTTTCCATGGGTACTTTATTTCTACGCCCACTGGTACCATTGTAAGTTGGTCATCTGAAACAGTAGTCAATGGAAATAAGTTGATGCCCTGCAGATAGAGTGAACAGAGATTGCGGCTGTTTTTGTGTTGTTGTTTTTTTCTATTTGAAAATGTCTGTTTTTATTTTGCCAATATAATGTCAGTTTTTGGTAAAATTCTGACATTGTTTGATAATTCAGTGTACTACTTACCTTTTCATGTTTGCATTATTTGTGTGTACAGGTGTTGTTTTTATTAGATTTATTCATTAAATTGTAGGAAGAATGAAAACAGTGTCTGTAGAATGAACTAATGCATTAGTTAACACCATCTCAAGAGCCGCCGTCATAGCGCAGTTGGTAGCGCGTCGGACTATCATTCAAAGGGTCCCGGGTTCGATCCCTGACGGCGGTAATACTCTTTCCGGCATTTTTCTACCACCAATGGGCAGATAATCGTAAGCCTATGTGAGATAGCAGCTGGAGGCTAGGAAAGGGTGTAGTGGTAGTACTGGTGTGAGAAATACCAGGAATCCATTGTTAGGTGCTCCAGTTGCCGCGATATAACTGAAAGATTGTTGAAAGCGGCGTTAAACCCCATTCAAACAAAACAAACAAACACCATCTCAACAGCTATAATCACAAAAGGATAGGATTTGGGCGCTTTGGTGGCTATTGTTTGAAGAAGGAGTGGATGGTGGCAGGAAATTTATCCATGTCAGATCAATCTTCTAGTGAAAACAAGTCTGATATTACAATAGTTTTAATGTGTATTGCAAATATTGATTGTTGTACATGTATTTCTATTTATTTATCGTCGCTACTGTAGCACATGCCCATATGAGCAACGCCCCAAGAAGACGGTTAGTTATTACTGGGGATAGTGCAAGGATACAGGACGAAACTACTGAGAGCTTCGCCTGGTTCTCTAACGTGCTCCTTAGATAGCATTGTCACACGGGGCCTTGGTTTAACGTCTCATCCGAAAGACAGTTAGTTAGTTGATATGGTCAGCCCAGGGCTCGAACCCGTGATCTTGAGGT
Organism: Fragum fragum; assembly: GCA_946902895.1. Taxonomy (NCBI): domain Eukaryota; kingdom Metazoa; phylum Mollusca; class Bivalvia; order Cardiida; family Cardiidae; genus Fragum; species Fragum fragum. The sequence continues at coordinate 12,674,029 of OX336373.1, read as the reverse complement.
TTGAAGTCGAGTGCTCTACCAACTGAGCTAATCGGGCTGACAATATTGATTATACTATCAATTAAGACTGGAAACAAGCATATAGAGGGAAAGTACATAATTTTCATTAATTTTGTCTGAAATATGTAATTGCTGCATGAGCGGGTGGGATAAATTCACTTGAATTATACATTACACAATTAAGTCTAGCAAAGTAAATATGAAATAAGCCTATTAACTCATTACTATCAATGTCTCTTTCTGACGTCCTGAAGAAATACATTCATATAAATCTTTGAGAGAAAAGGAGAAATTGTTTGTAACAAGAAATTTCTCCTTTTCCCTGAATTTATGTTTTCTACCCTTTTTGGCACTTATATTCAAATTTTAGCACAATTTGAAATGTCCTCTGCAGATTCTTTCGATTTTGAGTAGTCTGAAATTTTACTATTCTGTAATGCATTATACAAATTTGATAATCACTTCAATTTGGATTCGAACCCATGGCCTTGTAAAAAGTAAAACATGTACTAGGGGAATACACAAACATTACCTCAAGTTTTCAGAAGTCAGGATCAATATGTAGCATGTTTATAAGAAAGATATCAATATCCCCTAGTATCATACCTATGAGGCTATGAATAATTTGATTCATTCAGTTGTTATTCTAGCCAAAACTGATAATATTTGATACTCCTGAACTTAGCATAAGTGGAAGGGCATTTCACATTCTTAATCCTGCACACTCAATCTTGATCCAAGGAAATAAATTAGCAAAATGCCTGAATATAGCTAGGAAATTGCTTCTGAATATGATAAATATTCTGTTACAAAAATACCAATATATTTTTTCAAAAGCAGGTTACAAGAACAATTTCTCTTGGTTCTAGAATATTAAAATTGAGTATTTACTACTTATAGTTTTGATCGCAGAATTAAATTCTGACTTTGAAAAAATGTGTTGGAGAAATTATGAATACTTTAGACTGGTAATACTGTTGACTTTAATAAAGCTGACATGTGATGACAATTTACTGTTTCACAAAATTGGCTGGTGGGCATTGACATAAAACCATACAGTTTATCTGTTTGGCTGATTGACTGTTTGTGAACAACCTGATGGAAACAGGATGTGGAGTTTCCTCATACATTTTACATGAAAAAAATAAGATTCAAAGATTTTACTTACACAGAAATTTGATTGGTGACTCAAAAAATGCTTTTACATCAAATTTGTGTGTACACGAAATTACAATTAGTGTATTGACTGTATGAACTACAGACGTTTCGTACCATGGTATTGGTCATTTCATACCATGGTATTGGTTGTTTCGTATCATGCTGTGACCAATTTGTACCATGTTTTAGTCATTTCCTACCGTATGTCTAATATTTCATACCATGTTTCGAAAAAAATCTTATAATATTCAGGGGTTGAAAAATTTCTTCAAACCTACTAGTCCTGTAGGACTAGTAGCTCTGAATTTCTACTCGCCCTTAAAGATGAAGAAAATTACTACCCAAAAAACGTTCGGATGTCCGATGTTCCAGCCATGAGTTTTAAAACAGAGCCATGAGTTTTAAAACAGAGGAATTTTATCTAGATCGACGTATTTTCGCTTTGCAATACACATTATAGTGATCAATCAAGCGTTTAAAGATACGGAATACTATGCAGGCTAAACTGGAGAACCTGTCTATACATTATCGTGTATTTCAACATGGCCTCTAGTCTACAAATCAAGCGTCTATGAAGATTGATCAACATAAACAGGGAACGGTCTAATTTTACAGCGAATATTATTGTTTCCGATATGAAGTTGTTTGAAATAAATACTTTCTTTTTTGATCCTTTATTTTTTTCCCTCAATCAGCGTGATTCAAGTCCTAAATTTGCACTCGCCCCGTCGGACTAGTTCGTCCCCAAATCTACTCGCCCTACGGCATTTTCTACTCCCCAATGCGAGCGGGCGAGTGGATTTTTCAACCCCTGATATTTCAATGGTAAAATAGTGCTCTGAGCATCAATAAAAAACATTAATTATGTATTTGCTTTATCTAATTTATCGACCATTAAACAAGTGAAAATCAATTAAGACAGTCAATTCAGGCAAATGGGGAGTTGATGGTACAGTAGTAGTGAATCAGTATATTACTTTTTCCTGCTAGGGGATTGTGTTCATTGGAAGAAATTTAGTAGGGAATCAGAACTGTATTTGCGCCAAATTTGTATCAGGGTTTCTGAATAATGCCACAAAGTAAAAATCAACCCATTGCCACACAACAAGATGTAAGACAGGTCCATATCTAAAGAAATTTGCAAACCACAATTTCACGTGGATGGACTTTATAAGAAAACATGTGATAATGAAGAAATTGCTTGTCACAAGCAATGTTTTCCTAAGTATTTTTCTTGATGGGTGTAAAGAAGTGGGACAGTTAAATGAAAGGCAAACATCAATCATAATTAAATAATCATCAATTGTTCACCCTTCCACAATTAGATCGTTACTGATCTTGCCTAACATGTCACAAACAATGACAAACAATCTAATTATTAAATTCTTTGAACTTGATCAAGTCGTTTATTTGTTGTACGAGACAGTACCAAATTTCTAATTATTGGTACGCAAAGACCATCGCATGTTAAAAAAAAAGCATTGTATGATACAAAATAACCATAGAAATTATGGTACGAAATGGTTATGGTACGAAATGACTGTATACCAACTGTATTCAATATGTTATTGGGTAATTCTCATCAATTCAGTCCACAAATTCAGGAATTACGAAGGTTTAGTACGTTGTACTAGGGGACAACATTGTAACATTTGGTGGGTTGAGACAGAGTGGTCATGAGATCAATGTGTCTTTGTCAGTTGTGGTTAAAAGAGGACTGATTTTAAATATAACTTAAATAAAAAAAAAGAAGATATTTGACCGCAAATCTTCGACCATAAGCTTTACCAAATGTGTTCTCCTCCTTGTACTTGAATTTCATCTTGAATTGGATTTTTGACAGCTTTATAAGTATATACTACGAAGTTTGTTATTGAATGACGTCACAGTAAATTAGACTGGAAAGCTCTAAGAACAAATATAGACTAGAAGTTTTCTCATTTAGACTCGTCTCTACTCGGTTGATTCTGTACCATTATCTAAGATATCAGAGATGTTCTTAAGATTGCCGAAAATGATCTATTTTGACAGGGATTTTTATGATAGAGTGAAAAAGGTGCGAATCGTTTGAAAACTAGCGATGCTTCAACACATTTCCAACACCATGCGAGGCGAAAAAGCTTGATTTCCTTTATAGTGCTTAATGCTGGAACAAGTCAATTATAATTTGTTGGAAAACATAGTGAAACGGACATGTTTCTTTTAATCAAATTTTAAAAAACCTAGTTTGACCGCGTTGAAAAAGAGACTGGTGCAGAATTTCTGTAAAGGGGGTTTACTGATGAGACTTACCATTGCCCGGGATGGGTGGTGTTCCTTTTTCATATCATTGCCATTTTTTTTTTTTTTTTTTGAATCTCCCCCCCCCCGCCAAATGAAATATTTGAGCAACAGGATGGGGCTTCAAATAACCCACAACCCCCGATAAATCCGCAACTACTATAAAGTTCCATTTGTACTTATACAATCTCATTAAAATATCTCTACGAAACCACTACGCTATCTCTCCGCTACCGAAATGTCTTAATCCATTCCGAAAAAAACTTCTGACTGGTACAAATTGAAAGACGTTGCGGAGGATAATTCCAAATTGGTGAGGTATTAAAAAATCTTGACCTGTTTGGAAAAAATGATAATAATAAATAAAATAAACACACACACTCACCCCCCAACAACAACAACAAAACAGCAACAAAAAGAAAATATGAATTAAGAGCACCTTTCGTTATACATTTAAAGTTTAGTACAAAGAAAATTATTATAAGATATATGAACCAAATTTCCCCTGGGTCAATAATTAGGCTTATATCTTGAAGCACAAGTTACCAATAAAAAAACCTACGTTTTAACACTACCTTATAGTCTGTTACATCCTTGATCTGTTTTTAGAACTGGATGAAGGAATATTTGGTCTATTCTTAAGACTGAACGAAGGAATACTTTTTCAAAGTGTATGAACTCAAAAATATGCAATTTCAGTTTACTGTAAATAACTAAATGGTGTATTTTGAGTTACAGCAATATTCCCGTGGAATTAGGTGTTAATCGGTCCATCCATGTATAAATATGCAAAATGCTTTGAAGTCTCAGAAACTGTCAACTTAACCTTTTAATACTATTCACTCTACTAAGACAACCGTAAAAAATCTACCGTTCAAGATAGGCGATTTAATAACAAAAACCTAATGGTGATCACAAAACAGTTTCACAATTTACTTAACATAATTTCAAAGGAAACAATGCACATAAAATGACACAATGGAACAAGAGAGCCGCCCACCTGCCAACGCTCTGCTGCAGGTGCTGGATAATGCAAAAATTCTAAGTCGAAAAGGGGGCACGCCTCAGAGTTATCCCCCTTGATAATCTAGATAGCTCTCGTGATGGTCAATACACAGGCCAAGTTTCATGAGGATATCTTCAATAACAACAGTGATATAACCAAGGTTAAAGTTTGTCACGCAAACGCCGACGAACACGACGCCAAGGTGATCACAAAACCCCGGGTTTTCTCCGAAAATAGCCGAGCTAAAAATTATGTAATTTAAACAGTTTTACCCCTATAAAGTACAAACGCGCCTTAAATACCAAAGCACAATGCTTATCTATAGTTTCTGTCGTTTTCTACTTCGAAATGATAACTAGTAGTTACAATAGTTGTAATAACAAGGATTGTAGCCAAGCAAGATTGTAGGTCGCGATTAAAAGTAATCTGCCATTTATTAAAAAAAAAAAACCCAGAGGATTCTAGAAGTGAAATACATGTATAACATTAGAATGACAAACAACGCTTGAGCATGATATATCCAGTTACTCCTCCACAACCAATCCCTCCAAGCTGTTCAATATAACAAGTATATCCTACACAAAATCAGAGTACGGACATAATGAAATCAAACGGTAGTCTGTCGTGAAACAACTAGAATCACCAGCACCACCATCACAATATAATGTATTTCTTACAATTCTTGAGTGAGTCGGAAAAGTACACACGCATATATATGCACTGTAATTTAAAGTCGAATATTACAAAAGTATGGGTGCAGAGATAATCAATCGACAGTATCGCTAGGGTTTGATGAATCAGTTAAAGAGACTTTCTTATATTTAAGACATTCTGACCGACCTAGGAAAGATGGGTAGATATATTTACATTCCCGTTTTTTTTTTTTTTTTTTTTTTTTTTTTTTTTTTTTTTTTTTGTGAAAATTTAGACTTGTCCAATTTCAAAGGTTTTGCTGACGTCAGTTGAAAATCGATTTTATTTGAAAAATAATCATTTAGTTATGTACAAAATATTGCGGAAAAAGAAGAAATTTGCCTGTTACAAGCAATTTCTTCTTGTCTACATTTTTTCTCAAGTACAAATACACAGGCACGTAAAACCAGGGATTGAAAAGGAAAGGGTTAATAGCTATTTCAATTTCATGCTTCATTAGATTTTTTCCGAAAATTACGGTAGATGTTCAAAATACTCCATTTTTTGTGTATACACGAAGTTAGAACTAGGTTGTCTCTGTCGTGTATGTAGGATAAGATATAAGAAGGTACTCTCCTGTCTCTGTTTTGCTTTTTATACAATTACAAAGTAAGTAAAAGTGTCGTCTTGCCACGCCCTTATTCAGACAGATAAAAATCCACGAAAACGCGTCTACTGGGGACGCAGAAGGAACATTCTTCAAAGTTTAGTTGAAGAGTATCCAAGAGAACTTGGAAATGCATTCGAAAAATAAAAGTGAAAAATAGCACCGATCTGCTTCTCCAGTCTTTAAGAAGGGACCCTAAAGGAACGTTTCTGCCAAATTCAATTGAGATAATTACAGGGTGATGAAACTTGGAGTATCATTTCAACCCGATTTTAAGGCTAAAATAAGGTTTGTTGTCACTGTGCGTCAAGCGTTGCAAGACATCAAATCGCATGTCACTTGTATGCGATATTCTTTGATTGGAAAGGCCCAGTCTTGCAACTTGAATTTCAGTTCCTGAAAGTAGTTCTGTCACTTTACATTTTTTACAGTGAAAGTGTTGATTTCTGTCAGAAACGCAGACCGCTCACCGGTGTCCGTAGCATCTGAAGTTAATCCATGATAACGTTCCAGCCCTTAAATCCGCTAGGGCACAGTAATATCTGAAAGAATCTGAGCTCGATGTCTTAGATCCCCCCCACCTACAGCCATGGCCTACTGGACCCGTGCGACGTTCAGATTATTCAAACTCGGACTAAAGAAAATGTTATCAGGCGGCTCCGTCATGTTTCTATCCCTGTTTTGCCAACCAAGTACTGTGGTCTACCATTGTATGTAATATATCCCTAAACAGAAGTACCGAGTGACATTCCAAAGCAGGAACTAGGTATGGAATCGGCCCTGACTGGGCTACTGCCCCTAGATCTATCGTTACTAGTCTCTCACAGACAGCGGGCTACCAGTTTAGGAATCGGCCGAGTTATGACGAATGGAATGGAAGGGATATATCCAGTCTATAATAAACCAATTTTTCCCAGTCTATGAATAACAACAACAACTAAAGAAACGATGGAAGGAGGAATCCTTACTAAACAAGGCGCTGAAGCGAAGATTTTTCGCAAAAAATTCTATGACAAGGACTGTTTAGTAAAGGAGAGATTTAGTAAACGGTACAGGCACCCTGTTTTGGATAAATCGTTAACACTTAATCGTTTGAAGTCTGAAATTCGTGCTATCAACAAGTGCAGATATCTAGGTAGGTTTGATCGGGTTCAGTATCAGGTTAAGCAAGAATCGAGACACGTACATCGAATGAGCTACTATGTACTAGTTTTCGTAGCTGACATGTCTTAAGGGAAAACTAGCAAAATCCTTAGACATGCCGTGCAAAGTAATGCTATTCGTGTATTGTCAAAACTCAACTATCATGCATATCTACGTTATTGTGCATGGCCCCCTGAGGAGACTCAGTTAACTTTGGTTACTTTATTTTTTCACAAGATGTTTAACTTTCTGCACCTCAGGCTACTGCTGTGAGAATCCCCTATGTCATATAGCACAAGATGTAAAAATGATCCCCAAATAAAACTTTTCACAAAATTAGGGACAGGGGATAGATTTAGCATTAGTTTACATAACTCTAAACATGATCTTATATAAAACAAATCTAAGAGATTATTTGTTTAAAATCAAAGATGGATGACAAAACTGTACTGAAAGATAAATAAAATGTCTGTAAGTTATATAAAAACTATTTCATAAGATGAAAAACATTTTTGATTGGTCCCTTTTGTTCCAAAGTCTAGATAGCTTGTTTGTTAGCAAGATCCATCAGTTTTGTAAAATCATTTTAAATCTCCCCACTTTTCTTAGACCATAAACCATAATTGTTTCTTACTTAACCCCTATCATAATGAGCCTGAAATATTTCTATTTTGCAGGAGGTTTCGACAAAGACATAAGTGTAGTCGGATTTTAGTCTCCACCACCTGCTTGTCCGAGACAAAGTTGTAAGATAAATTAGAAAAGAAAAAAAAAGGCAGTGCACAATTGATGATTACAGGGCTTTCAGCCCTAGATTCCAATGTAATTCTGTAGAGGATTATTGATTATTCAAGTTGACAAGGTTTAAGTAAGCCAGGCATACTTAGGGGAATGAAGTCTTTCATATCCTTGAGCTTTTCTTTATCATCGTCATGATTTTTTATCTAAAATTTGTTTCTTTTTACAGGCATAGCAGTACCACTGGTTTATTTTGTGGACTCCTCATCTCATTGTTTCTTCATGGAAAATATAACAAATTCAGTCACTGTCCGGGATCATATTTTTCAAACACAAGAAAAATCATTAAACTTGGCAATAGAGAACCTGTCACCCCTTGCAGAGAAGATTGGACAAATAATAGGAAAAATGCATGCTGGGAAGCTGATACATGGAGACCTAACAACTTCCAACATGTTAGTTCGGGGTAATCCTGATGACTTAGATATTGTGTTAATAGATTTCGGACTAAGTTTTTCTGAAGGACTTGCAGAAGATAAAGGGGTAGATTTGTATGTGTTTGAGAGGGCATTGTTGAGTACCCATCCAGACACAGAGAGATTATTTGACATTGTGCTAGAGTCATATAAACATTACAACCCAGATGATGCAGAGGAAGTTATCTCTAAATATGATGAGGTCAAACAGAGAGGGCGGAAGAGGACAATGGTTGGATAGACATTGGCTTAAACCATGACAATGCAATGCCCTCTATTTAGATGCAGAAGAAAACAAGCTATAGAAAAAGATTGTGGGAGGAGAATTTTTTTGTAATAAGCTAACAAGAAATTTCTATTTTCCTCACAACATCTTTTACCCTACATGGTATTGCTATTCACTTTGAACATACTTCTTCATCTGGATATATCTTAAGCAAATAGACTTGATATTTCTAGTGTCTGTTATGAGTGTCAACTCAAAGAACTCTAACACATTAAGTTGTTATTTCCTTTGATGGGCATCTATATCTCACCCTAGCATAAAGTTCTATGATGAGCTTTTGGGATCATGCTATGTCTGGCATATTTTGTCTCATATCTGTCAAAATTTCATCAAAACTATACAATCCAAACATTTGTGGTGCTGAAGTAAGGTAGCTTTGGAAAGTATTGTTGGACAAGGAGAAATAGCTCGCCACAAGTCGTTTCTCACACTGCTTCCAGTACTTTATGGTACCAACTCAATTAATCACTTTGAATTATCTGTAACTTCTTTCTGTTATGATAGGATACAAATTTGATGTGTGGTTAATTGATAATCAACATCTCTGAACTTCTGGGCCATTTTGAGCCATACTGGATTGGAATATTTCTAGGTTTCATTAAGTATAAAAGAATCAGCCATATACATTTAACCCATTCCCACTTAATGATGCCTTTAGAGGTCCCCAAGAAAAAAAAAGCTTAGGAAAACAAGAGCTTTGTCCACAGGACACAGATGCCCCCACCGGTAGCTTTGGTAATAACAAACGGCAATAACTCCAAAATTATGCAAGCAAGAGTTGGGGTTCTTGTGCACTGCACTTCTCCTCAATGAGGTCTATCCACCTGTGTAGTTTCAAGTTGATAGCTATTATACTTTCAGAGATATGCCCAGGACAATTTCCGGACGGACGGAAGTACGGACGGACAAATGCAAATCTATATGCCCCCTCACATTAAATGGTGGACGCATAACAATGTGGATAATGAAGAAATTGCTTGTTACAAGCAATTTCTTTTTTATCCACAATGTTCTTTACACAAAAAGTGAAAAAAATCTAAAATTTCAAACTTATGAATTTTCGTCTGCAAAACCTTTCAAGTTGGACTAGTCTAAAATTTTGCCGTCTGTTAATGGGTCAAGCTTGTGTACCTCAACTCCAAAAGAAACATTCTCAAAATAAGTTCCATTATTTTGCCAACAGTTTATAATATAAGTTGTTTCAATAACTTTTCACACATGTTTTCACTTATCAACACTTGCTTAGAAATCAGGTACCCTAAGCTTGCTAGCTTCAAGCTCACAGGTTCTCTGAAAATTCTATCTGTGTTGGAAGACATTTTAGCGCATAAAAATAAGATGAATCAAACTGAAATTTTTATGTACACTCTATGCTGTGCTTGAACAAATTTTCGGTGCTAATTGGGATTTGCAATGTGAAATACTAGAAGTATAAGCTTTTCTTTAATTGTTTACATCAGATAATAATCTTTGGACCTTATGAATAGGAGTCCTACAAGCTTCCACTACCCTAAGTCTGCATCTTGCTTGTTACAAGCAAGTTTTGCTTATTGTCAAGTCCACTTGCGGTGAGTGAGACATAGTTGTCACTATGACAAGTCGGTGTATGTGCAAAAGTGTGTTTGTCAATTTGAATTTGTCCGGACAATTACTCCTACATTAATGGATGGATTTCAAAGTAACTTGGCACAGTTATTCCCCATCATGAGTAGATGTGCCATTTGAAATTTTTTTTTTGGATAGTTCTAATGTCAAGGTCACAGCTCAAGGTCAAACACTAGAATTGTGGCTGTCCGGACAATTACTCCTACATTAATGGATGGATTTCAAAATAACTTGGCACAATAATTCTCCATCATGAGTACATGTGATATTTGAAAGATTTTTCTGGATAGTTCTGTCAAGGTCACAGCTCAAGGTCAAACACTAAAATTGTGATTGTTAAGAGCATTTCTCCTTACATCTATGGATGGATCTCAAAATAAATTGGCACAATTATTCTCCATCATGAGTAGATGTGCCATTCGAAAGAATTTTTTGGATAGCTTCAAGGTCAAACCTCAAGGTGAAACACTAAAATTGATGGTCAAGGTCAAGTTGATGCTCAAAACTTTGCGGACTCGACAGCAGTTGTCCTTGGACGATCATCTAGTTTTACAATGTTTTCTCGATTATTTACTGGAATGTAAAAGCCAAGGATTAAACAGGAAAGGATATAGCTTGCCATTGCTCTCCTTTGAATTTTCTTGTTCAAGATCAAGTTTTTCACCAAGAAAATCACTTATCCTATGAATTGACAAATGCTTTTGACCAATTCCAGCTTAATCACTCTTTTTTTAAGAAAAAAAGTTTGGGAAAACAGTGGGAAATTGTTTGTGACGAGTAACTTCTTCATTATCCACAATGTTTTTTTCCAAAAGAGAAAAAGATATTAAAGTTGCCTGTAAAATCTTTGAATCTGGACTAATCTGAAATTCTGTCATGTGGTAATCAGCTAAGATTAATGTATCAAATGATTAATTTTGCCAACATAGATGAATGAAGGATCTGTGTAAGGTATGAACCTTGACAAGTCAGTAACTTGTGTAAAGGAGCCACTTTTGGGAATTTCAAGAGTTTATCGTCATATACTGTTTTCACTGTTACTTATGAGAGGCTTCAACTCAATGCAAATGAAGCTGTATTGCATAAACAGGAACTTGCTAAAATTAATGGATGGACAGACTGATATGACGAAAACCATGGTTAACCCTTTTCATGCTCAATAAAATCCTTTTTCATAATTGCACTAAAATCAAAGGACTGAAAGCATTGGAAGGCCTGAATAAGAGTCAGTATTTCTATTGAAAATTGATTTTACAAACTTTTAAAAGGGACAAACAGGTGGTGTAGTCCAAGATCAGACTTCACATTTATGCAGGGTGATCCTTGTCTATGCCTCCTGCCAATACATGCATATTCTAGCTTCAGCATGACAAGAGCATATCATGATTGTATGGGAATATAATACAAGGGGGCCATTGACCCTGGTGCACTCGCCCAAGAGAAAGGCTCTTTTCTTTCAATAGTCAAATTTAATTTTGAGGCTAGGATTATGATACCGGAGTTTTCAACTGATTTTCTCTCTTTGCTTTTTTTGAAGGGGGCCACGTAAGGAACGTTTCTGCTAAATTTGGTTGAAATTGGCCCAGTACTTTGGAAGATGTTTTAAAAATTCATCTTTGTTTCTATATAGAACAAGCCCCCAAGGCTCCGCCCCTGGGAACCTTAGGGTAATTATTTTAGCTATTTTGAAAGAGATCAATACACATGTACATTGATTTTTTTATGCAAAATATCAAAGATCTAGGCCTTCTGGGTGAGGAATAGAAGAATTACAGAAATATTTCTTTTTAATTAAACTTGTTGCCATGGCAATCAGAATTTTCAACTGATTTCAATTCTTTTAGCTATTTTTATAAGTGACCACCTGAAGTACATTTCAGCCAAATTTATTTGAAATTGGCACAGTGGTTGGGGAGGAGATGTTGTTTAAATAAATTGTTGACGGACAACAGATGCCGGATGAAGGATTATCACAATTGCTCACATGAGCAATTTGTGCTAAGGTGAACTAAAAAGAGGCCAGAAAAAGTTTTACCAGCATATCTACTTTATTTACAGTATCACTCAATAATGTTGAAACATTCCTCAAAATCTATATCTACTGCCACAAATAAATACATCGAAATCTGTCAATTTTGTAGCCCATCCAGGTATAAGGGACCATCTTGGAAGTAAGAAATAGTATTGACCCTGGTCAATCTGTGCAAGCTTGCTGCTATCACCAGGCAAGAAATTTACAGCTTTTGGCAGATTTCTGACAGCAGAATGATAATTCTAGCATCTTTATTTTTTTTTCATGTATCGCTGCCTCTAATAAGAACCCTGCTCTAACAAGTAACAAGAGCTGCGTATATACGCCCAAAGGGGATTTTCAGTGGAAAAACTAAGGTATTTCTCTAAATCGAGGGCAGATGATTCCATAAAAACTAGAGGGATCAAAATAATCTTTATCCTATTCACTAGACATCATAGTGGTCTATTGTTAGTTTCAATATATTCCAAACTGCTGAATGAGTTGTGCACACTCAAAGACAAGACGCACGGACAACTTGGGCCAAAACATAATACGACCCTTTGACCAACCTAATTAGTCATGACTGGGAGTGCAATTTTGACCACCAATATCTAGGTCATAGGTGGGTAATTAAGGCATCAGAATTGACCAATCACAACTGTCAATCAAGGAATAAAACATCCAATCAAATAGTTCTTTAAGCCCAGGATTAAGATTTGAACATTGGCCATCATTTTGTCAACCTTTTTGTTGGTTTGGTGGGACTTCCTGTCGGAGTCAATGGGGTAACTTACAGCTTATTCAAGCTATGTTTGCAATGTTAGGAATGTCTGCTTCTTACTTTTCGTCAAGACCATTAACATTTTGTAAACTAATGTCACTTGTTATCTAAGATACTCTGCCTTTTGGGAATACAAAGGGGTTATTTATCAGTAAATTATTGAGTAACCTGTGCTCCAATCACCTTTTGGTTATCTTGTTTTACAGGTTTCCGGGATGGTACCTTTTCCTGTTACAAGCATTTTCCCACTTTTCAAGAGGATTTCCTCAATATAACTCCTAATGGACATAAAAAAAGTCAAGTTGAACAATATTGATTCCGTAATACCCTTTTGGAAGACATTAACCCTTTCCTGTTAAATCCTTGTTTTTAAACATCCCAGTGTTTTTATACTTGAAAATCATTGTGGATAAAGAAGAAATTGCTTGAGACAAGCAATTTCTTCTTTTCAACAATATTTTCTAACCTATTGAATGCTTATAAACCAATAAAATCGACCTAAAAATTTGTCTGCAAAACCTTTGAATTCGGACAGGTCTAAAATTTTGAACAACAGTAAAGGGTTGATATGATTACACTTTTTAAAGAGTTCATCAATTTGCAGCAACAAGATATACCCTAATACAGTCTTATATATGATAACCTTCTCACTCACTCACTTGCGCACACTTCAGCAACCTTACATAGTCTGTTACTTACACATACACACAAGGGTGACATACCAAATGACGAAACTTTACATGGGTGCCAACTGAAAGAAATGGCAGACAAACACTTCCAGTTGGTGAAATTTAAAAAAATCTTTTAGGGTAGATAATATTGATGACAACAAAGTAAATGATTAGAACAAGCAATTTCTTGGTTTTCCACATTGTTTTTCTTAGTCTTTTGAGAATTTTGATAAAGAAGTATTACGTGGTAGGAGGTTAATTCAAGCAATTAAAGGAAAATTCATTTGGCACATCTTAAACTCTGTAAATTTAGTCATTACAAGACAACACAGTCTTAGACTAGTTTAACCTGAAAGCAGTTGCTTAATTCAAGCCATTTTTCCTTTTATTTCAGTGTTTAAAATATAATTTTGCTAAGTCAATATGTAGGGTTGAATGGAAAAAGAGTTGGCCCTTTCCCATACAATCATGCCTTTTTTCCGACCCCCTAGAAAAAAGCTTTAGAAAATATTTCAATTTCTACATTTCCAACAATGGTTTCTTTCCTGAAAGACATAAAATAAAGTTCACCAACATAAATTACCATCTGCACCATCTTTGAATCTAGACCATTTAGAAATATTGTCATCTGGTAATAGATTAATATGAGGTTTATTTCCTCAACGAATTCATCAAAAAAATTGTTTTAGAGGAAACAATCCTTGAATAACAGGTAAGCAAAACAAAGGAAATTTTATTGTTAAAATCTTAACTAAAAGTTCCTTCTCAGTGATTTGCATAGCTCCCAAGAGTGTTTATTAGTAGAAATACGGTAAGCACACTTTTTATCCATCTTGTATAACATTTTAATTACAACAGCGAGAGATGACTATACAGTTCTGGTATATAAGTTAATGAATATCTGAGCTGTCAGGGTCCCTGGTTGAGGCCAGAATGTTTTTGGGTTGCATACAGGATCTGGCCACAGATTCGAACAACCTGAAAGAGAAAATTTCATTATAGATGCTGTTTTACGTGCTATAAACAACTTTTTGACAATATTGGGATCTAAAGGATTACAGCGCAAGGACATTTTGGAAAATTTACTTGTGACGCTATTTTTAAACAAGACCATGTTATGTGGATGCAAACGCTTGCTAGTTCATGTGCTTAATGTCTGATAAAATTTCTAAGTAAAAAAAAAGGGGCATAATTTCTTCAAAATGCATTAGTTATCTGCCTTGTTGTTATAGATTGCTCTTTTGATAGTTAACATATATTCAGAGTTTCAAGTGAATGTGTTCAGTAATACCAGAGATATTACAAAATTTTGAGACGACGCAGACAGGGATGACTGCCTGGCCATAGAAATTTCTTGGTCTGAAAACAGGCGAGCTTAAAAGGGCAAGGCAAGGTCTTTCACCATATAGAACCTTTTGAAGAGTCATACTTGGAAATATATAGTTTAGCTCCAAATTAACTTTATATACATCAATGTAAAAATACTGATACCCTTAACAAAGGTTAAGATTGATTTGTTTTCAAACAAAAAGTTCTTAAATACATTTTGAACTCGATTTAATTTGCCATCTGCAATTTTCTTTCATTTGGCAATTCTACAGCATTTAAACAATGATTTAGTTTATTTATTGGGAGGGCTCATTCCATTACTGAAGAAGGTGCCTT
The DNA here is from genome assembly GCA_946902895.1 of Fragum fragum. NCBI lineage: Eukaryota > Metazoa > Mollusca > Bivalvia > Cardiida > Cardiidae > Fragum > Fragum fragum. The sequence continues at coordinate 12,658,906 of OX336373.1, read as the reverse complement.
TATGAATATAGGCACTCAGCCAGATTCAGCCCTCAATACACTATTAGTTGTCTTACAGCTGAAGCCAAAAAATATTATTCGGTACTAATTTATCTATAGCTAGTGGATTTACTTCTCTATTTCTGGAGCACAGTGCACAAACTCGTGATTCCAAAACTTGAGTTGTGGGTTCTTGATAAGTTCTATAAAGGTAATCAAGAGTCCCCAAGGATGAGGCCTGTTCACAATCAACCTCTCCAGTAATACCCTGCAACAATGAAATGTGTTTATTAATCAATTACCAGATAACAAAATTTCAAACATGTCTAACTTAACCCTTTCACATTCAATCCCTGGTTTTTACGTCCCTCTTATTTTATAAATGAGGAAACATCTACAATATTTTCTACCGTACTGAATGGTTAATTAAATCCACTTTAAATTTTCATCTGCAAAACCTTTGAATTTGGACAGGTCTGAAAATTTGCAAAGCAGGAAAGGATTAAAAAATGTTGCAGATTACGATTTTTAGTTGATGGAATTAAACTTTTTGTCGTCCTTTGAGGAAGAAAACATTGTAGATAATGAAGAAATTACTTGTAACATGCAATTTTGTCATTTTAAACAATGTTTTCAAAAGATTTTTTGGTGGGGACATTAAAAACTGTTATTGTTTGGGAATGTCTTGAACAGGTATGCTCACTCTACCAGAATTTTTTAAGAATTGACCTTGAACCTGCTAAGAGGCTATGACATGACGCCGAACCAATTACCCATGGGCATTCTGCCAGAAGAACCACAATTGAAAAAAAAATAATTTCATTTTCCAATCACTGGCCCTCCCCCTTACTCCATTGGCAAAACCGATTGACTGCAAACAGGAAGTTCTGCTACAATATTAAACCCTTTCCTGTTCAAACCCTGGTTTTTACATGCCTGTGATTTCAGAATTGAGTAAACATTGTAAAAAAAGAAGAAATTGCTTGTAACAAGTAATTTCTTCTTTTTCAACTACATTTTCTACCCTACTGAATGGTTATTTTTCTTCTCAAATTAAATCCGCTTTAAACTTTCGTCTTCAAAACATTTGAATTTGGACAGGTCTGCAATTTTGCAAAAACAGGAAAGGGTTATCAGCGTTATTTTGAAAAATTTATGGCCAGTAGAATGTAAAACAAGAGGCCCAGTGGGCCTTAACGGTCACCTGAGTAAAAGAGCACCAAGACAAGTGATTTTGTTTGAAAGAATTAGAAAAAGGTTTGGTTGAAATCCCCTCAGTAGTTCTTGAGAAGAAGATGAAAATGTTTAAAAGTTACCAAAAAATGACCCCCTTTTGGTCCCCATTTTAGGCACCCCTGACCCCACAGCCTTTTTATTTTCACAAATCTGTATAATCAGTACCAAATGATGCTTTTCACCAAGTTTGTTTGAAATTGGCTTTGTACTTCATCAGAAGAAGGTGAAAATGTGAATTTTTTAACATGATGAACTTTGACCTCTGGGTGTGGCCCCATACATGACCCAAGGGACATGAATTTCACAATTTATAATATACCTGTCCTAGTTGTCATGCACACAGAATATTTAAGCTCTGGCATTAACGGTTTATTAGAAGAAGATTTTTAAAGAAGTACCAAAAATTACCCCTTTTTGGCCCCTATTTGGGCCCCTTTGACCCCCAGAACCCCTATTTTCACAAACTTGAATTGGCATCCCCCAATGATGCTTTCTACCAAGTTTGGTTATATTCCGCCAAGTAGTTCTTGAGAAGAAGATGAAATATTTAAAAGTTACCAAAAATTACCCTTTTTTGGTCCCCATTTTAGGGCCCCTGACCCCACAGCCTTTTTATTTTCACAAATCTGAATAACCATTACCAAATGATGCTTTTCACCAAGTTTGTTTGAAATTGGCTTTGTACTTCATCAGAAGAAGATGAAAATGTGAATTTTTTAACATGATGAACTTTGACCTCTGGGTGTGGCCCCATACATGACCCCAGGGGCATGAATTTCACAATTTATAATATACCTGTCCTAGTTGTCATGCACACAAAATATTTAAGCTCTGGCATTAACGGTTTATTAGAAGAAGATTTTTTAAAGAAGTACCAAAAATTACCCCTTTTTGGCCCCTATTTGGGCCCCTATGACCCCCCAGAACCCCTATTTTCACAAACTTGAATTGGCATCCCCCAATGATGCTTTCTACCAAGTTTGGTTGAAATCCGCCCAGTAGTTCTTGAGAAGAAGATGAAAATGTTTAAAAGTTAACGCACGACGCACGACGACGGACAAACGATGATTGCAATAGGTCACCATGACCATTCGGTCAGGTGACCTAAAAAGAATTAAAATGGTTGCTTTGCAACCTAAACATGGTAACTACAGCTTGAGTAAGCTTGAATGACGTTTAAGTCACCAAACCAATGAAAAAAACTTGACAAAATGTTCTAAATCAATTATTGTATCGGTCGACTGATTATTTGATTGACACCTATGATTAGTCAAATGAAAGCTAAAGTACTGCATTCTATTTTGATATGAAATATTCAACAATTTAAAACATATCACAAGGTCTGCATGGATAAAGCTGTTGAATGATATTGCAAGGTAAAGACGGACACATTTTACTCTTTTTTAGATGTAATTCATGTCAAGCTTCATATAACAGCTATTTGTTTTTAACCCATTTAAATGGGATGATATTTCAGCATTTTAGTTTAAATATAAAGAGATTACGATCAACATAAATTATTCGGAAAAAAATCCAATATGGTAGAAAACATGTAACAAGCAATTTCTTTTATTCTCAAAATGCTATCCTTGATATCATCCCTTTTTGCATCAAAGCCGGGGACTTTATTATGATGGATTACCATTTTACTTTACCTTGTAATTTGCTCTTGAATAGCCTCAGTGTTTGACTCCGCAAATAGATATAGGAGTGTACAACTAAAGTAATGTGTATGGCTATTTGGGTATCTCAGCTGATTGGCTATTGCTGTTAGAAACAGGTATCTCCCTGAAAAACACAAAATACTGTTCCGTAGTAAAGTAGGTTTCACTGTTTATATAATTACCAAGGGGCATGATTTTGATAACTTTTATAAAGGACCACCAGGTGATGCCACTTGCTAAAGAATCTAATATCTAGGCCATAAAGCTATCACAAAAAGAAAGACAGAGATATATAAATTCTAACATATTCTAACATCAAACCCGGGACCTCTAGATTGACAGTCCGACGTGCTACCAACTGCGCTATGACGGCGGTTTTAGTTTTTGAGTAAGGTTTTAAGGAAAAGGGTTAAAATTTTGACCTTGACCATGATGAAATGACCTTCCCCAGTTGCGCCTTGAGACCTTTCTACATACCAAATATTAGCATCGTAAATTTATCAGGGTTTAAGTTATAGGAAAATGTTTAGTTGGCAGGTTAAGTTTTGCAGACAGACGGATAGACAGAGGGATAGACAGACAGACGGACACCGGTAGAATAATATGCCCCCGATCTTATTGATGGGGAGGGGGGGGGCATAAAAATCAATCAACTTGAAATTGTTGTCTGCAGTTTCCTACAATTTCAGCCTGTTTCAATTTTTGTTGTTTGATAATGGGTTAAAACACACTTCAAAGTAAAGTAGACTACCTTCTGTATCAAGGTCCACAGCCAGATTCTGGAAGATGTCCATGTGTGAGGAGTGTGCTATAGTACTCATACTTGGTGTCAGTCCCTTAGTGTGGATATACTGGATAGCTTGTGTCCCCACATACAGCACTAGGGCATTTATCAAGGGAATATTGTACCGAGAACCAGGCTCATTTTTCTGTGAATAAACAATTATGGGAGCATTGAACCTCAATCAAGGTTAATTTGTTAGCAATAATAAAATATTGTTCTGCGAACCAGGCTAATTTTTTCAGTGAATAAATAATTATGGGAGCATTGTACCTCAATCCATTTGTTTTTAAAATGAAATAAGAGAAATATTGTACCTTGAACCAGGCTTGTTCTTTTAAAGTATGGAAAAATAGTATGACTCAAACAAAGCTCATTTTTCTACAAATTACAATCAAGAGAATTTTGTACCCCTAACCAATGCATGTCAAGGCATGTAACCAGTTTTTTTCTAATCTTTCCCCCTTTGACTAAATATTACACTGATGATAACATTTTACACTTATTCAATTTCAATAAAGTTTTAGATGACAATGCAAAGGCAATCAAAATTGAAAAACTGCTGTCAAATAGGATAGAAAACATTCTGAGACAAGCAATTTCTCCTTTTGTTTTCATCAATGTCATTCTTTAGGCAAAATAAGGGATTGTATGGGGATGGATTAATGTTGTAGTGAACCTCTTTGAATTGGACTGGTCTAAATTTCTATTGTCTTGTAACCAGTTAATTTGAGACTGGAATAAAGTTAGACAGGGTAAGTTTCAAGTTTACCTGTAAACTACTTCGTAGATCTGACAGGAAAGTAACAGGTGATCTAGTCTTCAGGTAGGAATCTAAATCCTGAAATACAAGGAAATTGTATATTTAAGAATTGATTATTTTTAATGTTATGTGAACATACTTCAATAATTTAATAACTATATGTAAACAAAAGCAAAAAATGTGGATGCATGATGCTAAGCTGGGGGCCTTTATATTGTACAAAATGAAATATGAGAAAGTCGAAATTGGAATGTAATTCTTACAAAATGCATTTATGGGAATTTCTCTTGATGGTATGGATTTCTCTATTGATGGCAATTGTGTATTCCAAGTGTAAGCTCAGTAGCTTTATTAAAAAGAGGGATGTAACAAGCGATTTCTTTTTTCTGACCCTATTTAGCTTATTTTTTTAATTCTAATTCCATTTGAAATTTTGAATTAAATTATCACCAACTTATCAAGATTTATTGAACCATAAATGCTTACCTTTTTAAATGAAGCTGGCTGTATCAAAGTGACAAAGTTAGTTCTGATCCTTGGTGGATGACTTATATCAGACAACATATCAACTTTTAGATTCGGTGTAAATGGATCAGGAAGTCTCATGTTTCGAGGAAAGGCACTCAGAATTAGGTTCCTCATCTGAATACAATTTGGCGAGATCACATCACAAAAGGCATAATGATAATCACAGAGAAACTCTGGAAAATCATGAAGAAGGACCAGCAATACTCTCAAGGTGCCCTGAAATAAAATGTCATATTGTACAAACTTTCTGTCACACCATTTGGTCAAGTATAACACAGTGGAAAAGTTTTGTACAATTGCTTAAGGTTGAGGAAAAACTATATTTTCTAATGTAACATTCAGTCAAATTTGAAACATTTCTAGGGAGAAAAGTATTGTATTAAAATCATTCACATTGTTGTTTAAATCAGCTCACTCACTTTCCCACCAATTCCAATTTGGGTTTAGATTAACCCATACCAGACGGCTAAATTTGAGACTGGTCCAAATTGAAAGAAGTTGCAGACAACAATTCAAAGTTTATGAAAATTTAGATTTTTTTCAACTTTCTGGGTAGAAAACATTGTAGATGGGAATGGGTTAAAGTATTTCAATGGTAGATAAAATTGAAGGACAAAGTCCAAATTGAAGGAAGTTGCAAAAGACATTTTGAATTGTGCTAAAATGTGAAAAATAAGTGCCAAAAGGGGAGAGAAGCATAAGTGGGCTAACAGAACTTTGAACTCCTGCTTATTCCAGCTGCAGATTTTGGTCACCCACTGTCAATATGTAGGTAGAAGTATGTAGAGCTGCCTCTTGAAATAATCTCCAATAATTCTATCTAAAAGCAACTAAGAAGGTGCTTTACCTTGTACAGAAAATGAGTTGGCTTGTTGAGTTCTGCATTCCTCAAGAAAGGCGAGAGAAACTTGAATAGATCAATCAGTAGCTGTGCATACATTCCCCAGCCCTGTAATAAACAAAACAACATGCATTTGTGAAACATTTGTGCCTCTATAAAAACATTTCCTTTTAAAGTATGGGCTTCTTAAGTTACCTTGACCTTGTCAGATGACCTTGACCTTGTGTGATGTTGTGAATGTTGCACCTTTCATAGTTTTGAAGTGACAGGAGATTGTTAGGTTGATTAAGTTTTGGACAGATAGATAGATAAACAAAATGACTCCCTTAGATTAAAAATATTGATACTAAAAAGTTACACTGAATTACCTGAGTAAATGTTTAACCCTTTCCTGTTCAATCCCTTGTTTTTACATTCCTGTGATTTTATAATTGAGAAATCATTGTAGGAAAAGAAGAAATTGCTTGTTAGAAGTAATTTCTTCTTTTTCCACAATATTTTCTATCCTACTGAATGCTTATTTATCAAATTATATCAACTTTGAATTTTCGTCTGCAAAGCCTTTGAATTAGGACAGGTCTAAAATTGTACAAAACAGGAAAGGGTTAAAATGGTACATCTGCACAAATTCATACCTTCTGATTTGGTGTGAGAGCTAGCATACGTCCAATAAACACTCTGTGTGAAATCAGTTCCAGCCATGCATATGCAAATCCTGTGGCTTTAGCTGGTCGTAGCACATGGAATGTGTTGCTGTAATGAAACATTCACGATTAAAAACATCTCTCCAGAATATCATTAAAATACAGTATAACATGAATGTTATACATGTCACAGTGATTGTGATTGTTAGTGTACAAGATTTATTACAAAATACAGTGATTCTCATTATGTCAATTTCACTTTCTCAAATAATTAATACAGTCAAATCTGTGTTAGCGGCCAACTATGCACAGCGGCCAATCTGCCGACAGCGGCCACTCGAGTCCCCCAGTGCAAATTCCTTCTTTAATTGCACTGTGAATAGCGTGATCTCCTGAAATGCGGCCAGCGGTCACCTTAATTGGTCTATTGTCAACAGTATATCGCACCTAAACAACGGTCATCTTACAAAACACGTGACTTAATTAATCATGTTCGAAAAAATTGATAATCACTACTATAGTAACTGCCGAAGTTGCCTTATCGTAATGTACAAGATATAAACAGCCAACTATCGACTTAATCCCGTGTAGTTGATTAATTGATGTATAATTAGCCCTTAATATTTATTTGGTCGATTTGAGTGATGCAGGCCTCCTAGCAGGCCAAAACAAAAATAAAGGTTTTTATAAAGGCTCCAATGTATGAAAATAAAGGCCTTTTAGTGTAAAATATGAAGAATAAAGAGTGAATAAAGGCTATTTTCGTCGAAGTTCTCATTTCTTTATTAAACCCACAGTCATACCAAAGTCATTTTTTGATGTTATATACTGTTTGAATTATGCAATATAATCCATACCTTATTTAATGTGTATACCTATTTTCTCTGCATATTTATATCATATATAGCTCCTGTTTTACAGAGTAGGAAAATGCAGAACAAAATCCATTACTTGCTTTAAGCTAGCACGGCAACCAGTCAGAGCAAATATAAAGGTTTTGAGTGAGAATTACAGGCTATTTTGGCGTTTTAAAGGTTTTCTGGGGAAATGTAAAGGTTTTAAAGGTTTGCTCTGAAATTAAAGGTTTTTAAAGGTTTTAAAGGTTTCACTAGGAGGCCTGGTGATGATTATTGATTAAAAGGATAGGGAATTTTTTGAGTTGTCGAGTCTCTTTTAAATACAATGAACTTGAGCATTAAAGGTTGTTTACACATGTAGCTAACTGATTTCTTGGGGTCTTTAAAATGGATGAAAATTTGCTATTGCTGTCAATTCTCGCTATAATGTCGCTCTCTAAACTTAGGTTCCTCTTTCTAGTATATCGTGGATTATTGTTAGTGAGTTCGGTGTAGGACGTACGCAGGTTCAAAATGTAGCTAAACGTAAACGAGAAATTCTCGAGGAATATGAAAATGGTGATCCTTCTTCAAAGCGTGTCAAAAAGAATGTCTCATTTGAAAACATTGATGATTTGTGTTACAAATGGTTTATGGACACAACATATGGCCAAATGAACGTAATTGGTCCACTATGTTCAAATTCTGTGAGTTTTACATGTCTTCTTACACTTTACTTATAACAAGATATTTTCACTTCCGCCACAATATATTCTATCTTAAATGGTATAAATTGCCTTTTCTTTTTTTAAAAGACACTTAAAATGGAAGCTTAGAACTTCTTAGAATTTGGAGTAGTCTAAAGTTTTGTGTTCTGTTAATGAGTTAACCAAATTTGGTATGGCAAAATGGCCGCCCTAGGGATACTGTGAACAGCAGCCAATCTGTGAACAGCAGCCAATTTGGCCCTCTCCCTTGACTGGCTGCTGTACACAGATTCGACTGTATATGGAAGTAGAGCAGTGAAAGGAGAGAAATAGTTTATTTTCTTCCTCCTTAGATACTGTATTTCAATCATAACTGCCGTCTCTGGAATAAAGGAAGATTGATCAATTCCAATTTGCAATCTCATGTCAGAGAAAAAGGTCTCCTTTTGACAAATGAATCATATATTATCCAATTACCATACGGTAAAATTTCAGATTGATCCAAATTGAAAGGAGTTGCAGACAACATTCTAAATGTTATGAAATATTAGATTTTTTTAACTTTCTGCTTAGAAGACATTGTGTTTCTGCTTAGAAGACATTGTGTAAAATGAAGAAATTGCTTGTTACAAGCAATTTCTTCATTTTACAAAATGTTTTCCCAAATGTTTTTCTTGGGGCGTCCAAAACTGTCATTGTGTAATTTTCATGAAAGGGCCATAACTCTTTTTAAAGTACATGGATTTCAACCGAATTACAATAAGCACATCTCTACTTGGTAACAAGTCTATCTGTAAACTTTGAATCAAACCCAAGCAGTAGTTGAATAGAAATTGAGCGGACTAGAAAAAGCTACAGACAGACAGACAGACAGACCAACCAACCAAAGGACTTACTGATAAGCTGACTCCTCCCCCCCCCCATAAAAAAAAGTAGCAGGGGGGTATAAATAGCAAGTAAACATGAAAATATTCATTTCATAGTGCTGCTTATAAGGAAGGATATAGTGTCGCATACCAGAATGCTGTAAGAACAGGAAAGTTGATATTTTCTAAAACCACTTCAGGAGCATTCAGCTCAATGAAGAGCATGATAAATATGCGATGATACGGCAGTTGTTGAAAGTCTATCTGTCTTACATCATGGTCGTTCAATAGCACACCTGCAACTATCCCCAGTACCTGAATAAAACAAAATTTTAAAGAAACCAGGCTTTAAAGTTTGACAAAAAGCACACCTTTTATGTACATTTGATTGAATAGGTTTTAACTCATTCCCACACAATCCCTCCTTCTTATATCCTTCAAGAAAAATACTTTGGAAATCATTGTGGATAATGAAGAAATTGCTTTTTACAAGCAATTTCTTCATTATCCAAAATGATTTCTACTCAAACGAACAAGGAATTTTAAAATTATAACAATTTGAGTTTGTCATCTGCAAAATCTTTAAATTTGGACCAGTCTAAAATTTTGTCGCCTGGACATATGTTATTGCCATTTCAACAGTATTTCAGTTATTACGCAGCAGCTGGATTCATTGATCGAATGGGTTTAACTCCCCTTTTAACAGTATTTCAGTCATATCGCAGCACCTAACAATGTATTCCTGGTATTTCTCGCACCAGTACTACCACTACATCCTTTTGTAGGCTCCAATTGCTATCCCACTTAGATTAACAATTTATCTACTCATTGGTAAGAGACGAATATGCAGCAGCTGGAGCATCTAACAATAAATTCCTTGTATTTCACGCACCACTACTATCATTACATCCTTTCAAAGCCTACAGCAGCTTTTCCCAATTAGGTTTATAATTAAACATCCATTGCCACCTTTTAGGACCAAACCTTGAATCCTTGAATCCTTTATATGTGATTAGTCACACAATGACAAAGGAAGCATTCTGTGTCAAGATTTCTGAAAAGGCAGAAAACATCGTAGAGCTCCCCCCCCCCCCCCCCCTAGAATATTTACTACTCTTTTCAGTCCAATCAATATGGGGGGGCATACATACTCAGCAAAAGATTTTTTATTTGTCCATTGATTACAAGTTAAGATGTCAGGTGCTTCAATGTGAAAAAATAATCTGCAAAAAAGGGTCATAATTCTTGCAATTTATCTCCCTTTTAAATTCTGATTTGTCTTTTGATATTTCATATTTACCAGTTTTAACCCATTCCCACACAGTGATGTTTTTGGACGCCCCTCAAGAAAAAAAATTGGGAAAACATTGTGTTAAATGAAAAAATTGCTTGTTACAAGAAATTTCTTAATTTTCTATAATGCTTTCTACCCAGAAATTTGAAACAAATCAAAGATTTCATAAACTTTGAATTGTCATCTGGAATTCCTTTCAATTTGGACCAGTCTAAAATTTCACAGAGTGGGAATGGGTTCAGTGAAAACTTTTTATAATAACAAAGATTAGGTGTAAAAGTTTTTGCAATACAATGCAGACATTGCCTGCAGTTACAGCAATATCTTGGTTTTCTAAGAGAATACCTTAGACAAAGATTGAAAATGATACTACCATCCTTTAACCAATTCCAACACAATCCCACTTTTTTAAGTCTCCCATGAAAAATACTTTTGAAAATATTGTGAAATAAAGAAATTGATTGTAACAATTGTATATTTCCAATAATTCTTTCTACCCAGAAAGACAAGGATTTGTAAAATGGAATCAATTGGAAATTATTATCTTCTTTCATGTTGCACTAAGATTTTATTGTTTTGTAAAAGGTGAAATCAATTCATTAAAATTCCAAGCGAAATGATTATTTACATACTTTGTTTACATACCTTGTTAAGTAAGTTTATTTTAGTAATAGTATTTGTTCCATCCCCAGAATGTTTCACCAACAAAGCTATCAGTCGTACAAATGCATCAAGCGTGTGAAAGCACTTATTTCTGATAAGAGACGGACTTGGAGCCTGCTCACTGAGGGCCCTATAGCAGAGGTCTACACACATCTCGGTACACAAGCGAAAGAATCTGGTGATGAGATCATCAGTCTTCAATATACCCTGTTCGTGCATCTGAAAACAGATAATAGAGGCTTTCCGCTATTGGTCTCTCATTAGATAATTCACAAGTTAATACTGTTAAGTACTAAATGTTTGCAATAAGGTGTCGTTTGCAGAACTTTGCAGGTAATGAATATTGAATTGCCAGATTATGCTAGATCAAAGATGGTGTAAGACGAAAAGTATTGTAACTTAAATATCATTGAAGCATGTAGGAAAAACAAGATGTGTTTGTGAAACAACATGCCCCAGAAACAGGAATTCTTAAGAATTGGGTAAAGGGTTAAAAGTTTGACCTTGACGAAATGACCTTCCCCAGTTGCGCCTTGTTGAGACCTATCTACATACCAAATATTAGCATTGTAACTTAATCAGGGTTGAAGTTATAGGAAAATGTTTAGTTGGCAGGTTAAGTTTTGCAGACAGACAGACAGACAGACAGACGGACACCGGTAAAACAATATGCCCCTGATCTTATCGATGCGGGGGAATAAAGATAAGTTTGTAGGTTTAATTTTAAAATTCAATTTTAGACACATGGTTTTAAAATTTAACCTTGAATAAGTACACCTTATGAGAAGCATTTTCTTCATTTCTGAAAGGTTTTCTATCCTACATGACAAATCAACCCACTTTGAATTGTATCCATAACTTCAATCAATTTGGACTTGTCTAACTTTCTGTTGTCTGGTAATGAGTTAAAAGTAAGCCCATACCAACACAATCCTGTCCTCAAGAAAAGCACTTTGAGAAACACAGTTGAAAATGAAGATATTGCTTGTGCCAAGCCTTTTCTTCATTGCCCACAATGTTTTCAAAATTGTCTTGTAATGGGTAAAAATGACAGTATCTACCTGTTGAACAAAAGCAGTAAAAGCCTTTGTACTGTCTCTACCAGCAGCGGGCGAATGGTACATGTTAACCCATTCCCTTAATAAACATTCCGTTTTCTCATTGAGACCTGGTGGATCATCCATTTCGAGAGCCTGGGATATCCCAGATTGCATCATGGCATTAGGACCAGACGTTCTATCCATAGTAACCATCTGGACCCCTGTCAGGCCTCCTGCTGTGGTACTCATCTGTTGTAAACTGTCCAACAAGTTCATCAATCTGTAATAACACAAATTGGATTATTATATAACTTATTACAACTATATCTCTCATCTTGACACCCTTGAAGAATAATGTTTGTAAAAACATTGAGTAAAGGAGAAATTGCCAGGAACAAGCAATTTCTCCTCTGCTCCCAATGTTTTCAACCATATCTGTTACATATTTTCAATATTCATTATACAGAATGAGATATTGTCTTCAAATTCCTCCAATTTAGACATTATGATTATTTTGTCCAGTGGATATAGTATGTAACTGGTTTGACTTGTAAAGTGATTAATAAAACCATTACAATAGATATTGGTGTAATCAATATTTGCTGAATCAATCATAATATTGCAGAAGATAACCCATTCCCACACAATCCTACTTTTGCATGCTCCCAAGAAAAAAGCTTTGGAAAAGAAAATGAAGTTATTGCTTGTTAAACTCAAATTATTCAATATCCATGACTTTCCCTACCCCAAAAGACAAAGATCTTAAAATTTCATTAACTAAACATTGTTGTCTGCAACTGCTTTGACCAGTCTAAAATTTTGTCATATGGTAATGGGTTAAAGGAAGAAACCATGATAGTTTTTCCCAATTGATTCTCTACTTTCACTTTGACATGACTAGTAAGCATTCTTTGAACTCATTACCAGGCGACAAAGTTTTAGACTGAATGAATATTTTAAAGTGCCCTCAATTTTGAAAACATGTGCTAGAAAGGTATAGTAAAAGAGAAATTGCATGCAAAAAGCAAATTCTACTTTTCTAATAAAGATTACATAGCCATATTTCAATGGCGTCAAAAAGTAAGTTTGTGTGGTAATGGGTTAAAATGTACACCAAATTATACATATTTAGGCATAACCTAGAATGATCTCTTTAAACAAGAGGATGGTCTTATGTCGATCCCCTGAGTATGATGGCTCAAGGTTTAATGATGTATACAAAATATCAAAGCTGTACCCCAAATTATTTTGGAGAATATTTTAATAAAAACTTTCTCCTCTAATCAAGAGTACGGGTATCTTTGAAGCTTTTTGGTAGAGGGTCAATAGGCATTGATACAAACCAAATATCAAACGTCTAGGCCTTATGGTTTGGGATAAGAAGATTTTCAAAGATTTTCTTCTTTATTTCTATGTAAAATCTGGGATCACACAGAAAAGGGCAAAATTTCAGAGTACAGTAATTCTTTGAAATACTTTAGTACAGGTTCAAAAGATGATAAATTATACCAAATATCAAAGATCTAAGCCTTATGGTTTGGTAGGAGAAGATTTTCAATGATTTCTCTTATTTATTCCTGTGTAAAATCAGGGATCGCACAGAAAAGAGATTATTTTCAGAGTACAGTAATTCTTTGAAGATTTTTGTAGAGGGTCACTAGATGATGATTTATACCAAATATCAAAGCTCTAGGCTTTATGGTTTGGTAGGAGAAGATTTTCAAAGTTTTCCTTCTTTATTCCAATGTAAAATCAGGGATCACACAGAAAAGGGCTAATTTTCAGGGTACAGGTATTCTTTGAATTTGGTTGGTAGAGAGTCAAAAGATGATGATTTATACCAAATATCAAAGCTTTGTTTGGTAGGAAAAGATTTTCATAGATTTACTTCTCTATTCCTATATAAAATGTTGCCATGGCAACCGAAGTTCTTCATAGATTTAAATTCTTTGAAGTATTCTGTAAGAGCATGATCTAAGGATCATTTCTGTGAAATTATGTTGAAATCCGTGGTTAGTTTAGGGGAAGATTTTTTTGTAATTGTGAATGGACAGACAGATGCCAGACAATGATCAATCACAATAGCTCATCAAGAGCACATTGTGCTCAGGTGAGCTAAAAAGGTGAAATTGTTTGCCACTCTATATTACACGAATTCAAATTCTGAAATCCAGTCAACAATTTTGTCACCTGGTAATGGTTTAATAAAGACTCGTAATATCCTGTATATATCTTACCCTTCAGGAGGTTGTCTGGCCTTTGCAACTATCAGATTCAGGATCTCAATTGTGTATGCAAAGTCATTCTGAAAATAAAAGAGTTTTTTCATTACCCCATACGCACATGGAAAAATTTTAGACTGATTCAAACTGAAAGAAGTTCCAGACGACAATACATGTAGTTTGTGAAATTTTAAAAAATCTTTGTCTTTCGGGAGAAAAACATTGTGTATAATGAAGACTTCATTTTCCACTATGTTTTCTCAAACTTTCTTCCTCAGAGCGTCAACAAGCATCATTGTGTGGGAATGGGTTGAAAGATGTATTATAAAGTTTGATTCACCAACATAGTATGTGTCAACTGAAAGTCCTTGTTACTGACAGTTTTGTACCAGAAATATATATAACCTTTATAAAAGATCAACTATGGTACAAAATTACATAAACATACAAGAGAAACATCCATTGAATGGTACATTGTTCAAAAGATCTTTAAAGCCGTATCTGCCAAAAAAATACACTAAAAAATGACTAGAAAACCATACTCCCGCCTCAAAAGCATAAATAAATATGACGATTGAAATAATAAGATCAACATAATTCTGCACAGTTTTAGGTTTGTTTACATCAAATTATGACGTCAGTGATAACGTTTAACTTTTGCTCGTCATTCAAACAACTAGCTAGGTCATGAAGATTGTCTTAATCGTCTGTAAAGTTAAGTAATCAGCACCTGTGCATATAAAAGTCAATGCTGAAGATTAAGGAAGATTTCAGGTGAAGAATCGGTTGCATTCTTCTCGATTTCAAAATTTAAACAAACACAAATTGAAATCGACAAGAAATTACAAAATACTCTTTCTAGAGAACATTAATCATACCCTGCTTTTACATATCAATATTAAGAAGGCCCTTCTTTGATAAGCAATAGATTATATCAACTATTTTTTTCTTCCTTGGAGGGCAAATATGGCAGAATGAAAAAGATTCTGAAAAATATCAAGTCTAAAATCGAATAAAGATAAGATGATGTCTGTACTTTAAGATTAATTAATCCTCTCTATATAGTTTCTAATAATAAAGGCAATACAAACATAGCCATTTTAAGCTGTATACTGATAAACTCAAGACAATGTATTATCATACCATAAGAAAACACTGTTGTTTCTCCCACCACCTGGTAAAAACCCCATTTCCTGTGACAGTTTTATTGATTATGGAATCATCTTCATTAAATTAATATAAAATTTTGAAAGGAATTTTAACAAGAATACTTATATCATATCCAAAGGTGTAGGAGACATGCTCTGGACAAATTTGGACAGACTGGTGTACAAAAACACTAAGGCAGATAAACAACTTGTCATTTTGACAACTACGTCTTGCTCACTGTAAGTGGACTTGGCAAGAATGACAATTGTGGTAACCAGTATTTACTTTTAAGTCATTAAAGAGAGTAGGTATACAGTTGGATTATTTAGCATTGATCATTGTATAAGATAAATATTGCATAAGCACATCTTGATATTTAACTTGACCTTAGGATTCAAATCAGGGCGTACCATGGCCTCCTGTCATTTCTTACATTAGAACAATAGCAAAATTCATTCCAAGCCAATTAGGAGCATTTCATATCGCTCACCAAGTTGACTCAAAGATCGAGACTAAAGTGTGTTGTGGACTGAGGCTGACCTATCCAGACCCTGATTAACCCATTCCCACCTTATAACAACCCCTCAAGAAAAAACAAGAGGACCATGATGGTCCTAAATCGCTCACCTGAGGCATCTCCAAATTACAGTACTTTTTAGTACAAAAAAGACACATCTTGAGCAAAATTAATAAAAGATATATAAGATTTTGGGCTTTGTACAAAACAATCCAGTAATGCTTTACAATAATAATGAATGCCTTTGGCTTTATAGTTTAATCCATTACCAAACTATCCCAGAATTTGTCACCTTCAGGGAAAACAGGTTTGAAAAATAAATAGTGAGAAAGGGAGTGACAAGCAATTTATCCATTTCTCACAGTGTTTTCTATCTGAAATTCTTTGTATTTAGATTTCAATCAAACTCTAATTACTGTCTGCAACTTCATTGGGTGTAATTTTAGCAACCTTGGTAGAGAACAATCTGGATGTACTATAAATCAAAATATGAATGCATTACAACTTATACATGAGGAGTGGAAAATATTTTTGAACATGCTCTTATTGAGCGTTTTTCATATCCTTGGATGCCTTGGGAAGGGCCATGTTTTAATATTTAAAAAAACTTGGTTGAGAACAATATGATTGAGCTCTATATAAAATATAAATGCCTTTGGCCTTGTAGTCTGTTAAAGAAAAAAGACAACAAAGATTTTCTAAAATTTCCCATTTTCATATGCGGCAGTTACAAGAGTTCACGGAATTAAATTCTTTTAACAACTTTTGAAGAGCTTCACCTAAAAAACATCCCTGCAAAGTTTTAGATTGATTGGCCCAATGGTTGAGGAGGAGAAGATTTTTAAAGATTTTTACAGATTTACTAAAGATTCCCATTTTCACATGCCGCGGCAACCAGAGTTTTTGACGGAATTAAATTCTTTTCACAACTTTTGTAGAACTTCATCCGAGGAACATCCCTGCTTAGTTTCAGCTTGATTGGCCTACTTGTTTAGGAGGAGAAAATTTTTAAAGATTTTTACAGAATTACTTAAGATTCCCATTTTCACATGCCGCGGCAACCAAAGTTTTTGACGGAATTAAATTCTTTTAACAACTTTTGTAGAACTTCACCCAAGGAATATCTCTGCAAAAGTCCAGCTTGATTAGCCTACTGGTTTAGGAGGAGAAGATTTTTAAAGATTTTTACAGATTTACTAAAGATTCCCATTTTCACATGCTGCGGCAACCAGAGTTTTTGACGGAATTAAATTCTTTTAACAACTTTTGTAGAACTTCACCCAAGGAACATCCCTGCAAAGTTTTAGATTGATTGGCCCAATGGTTGAGGAGGAGAAATGTTTTAAAGATTTTTACAGATTTACTAAAGATTCCCATTTTCACATGCCGCGGCAACCAAAGTTTTTAACGGAATTTAATTCTTTTAACAACTTTTGTAGAACTTCACCCAAAGAACATCTCTGCAAAGTTTCAGCTTGATTGGCCTAATGGTTTAGGAGGAGAAGATTTTTAAAGATTTTTACAGATTTACTAAAGATTCCCATTTTCACATGCCGCTGCACCCAGAGTTTTTGACGGAATTAAATTCTTTTAACAACTTTTGTAGAACTTCACCCAAGGAACATCCCTGCAAAGTTTCAGCTTGATTGGCCTACTGGTTTAGGAGGAGAAGATTTTTAAAGAAATTGTGGACGGACGGACAGACGGACAGACGGACAGACGGACAGACGGACGGACGGACGACGGACAACGACCGATCACAATAGCTCACCTCGCACTTTGTGCTCAGGTGAGCTAAAAAAGGCCCTAGAAAACATTGTGGAGAATAAAGAAATTACTTGTTACAAGCAATTTCTTTATTCTCCACAGTGTTTTCCATCACAAAAGTAAAAGATTTTTAAAATTTCAACTTGAAATTGTCGTCTTCAACTTCTTTCAATTTGGACCAGTCTAAAATTTTGTTGGGTGGGAATGGGTTAATAAACATTTGATAATTTTCAATTAGCTTCGCTCACCTGACTGTACATCTTCTCATCAACACAGTATTTCTGCACTAACTGCATGGCGAAGTTGAGAACCAATCTGTTAACACTCTCGTCTGCTGGTATAGCCTGCCCTAGATAGTTATCATACTGTGTCAGGTTCACAAGGCCAGCACGAATCATCAAATCTACTGCTTCAATGTTATACTTGTCAATAAGGCACCTAAAAGTAAGCAGAAACTTTTGCATTCATAATTTGAGCCAGTGATACATTTCCAAAATTTCGAACATGGGTCGAGTTAATTGATCCTTTTCTTAGAAATTTCTTCCACTCAGCGAGTCAAAATGTAGCTTTGAGAGGTAATGGATTAATACAAAGTATTCTAAAGCAAAATTCATCTACAACCTTGAATGCTACCACCAGTAATACAGTAGAACTTATATTAAGCAACCACTGACTGAAGGGATGGCCAATATGGGGTCAATAATACACTTTTTGTCAGTGTCAGTAGTAGTTAAAGAGCAGACATAAATATTTCTAATGTAATCATTTCTTTGAATAAATCACAATAACCAACAAAAAAATTAAAACTATTGTAGGTACCTATGAATATATAGGAATATACAACCCATCAAATTGCATTCCATCTCTTGTAAAGATTGAAGTGAAATAGGAATTTGAATGCTTACCTTGTAACCTGGCGATTTGTCCAACCTGAGCCAAAGGCCCTGTCATCCTGTAAACCCTTTAGAACAAGGAGATGACATTCTCGAAATCTTAACATTAGTTCATGGTCCTGAGTCATCCCAGTATAGTGTTCCAACAACCCTTCTACAGCCTGTAATAAGGACATAGATAGTATACATATGCTCTATAGTATACATATCATATACTGAAAAATTTCTTTATGTATTTTCTCTCAAAGTATTTAATTGGACTGAAAGGAAACCCTGCCACTTAGAAAGAACACACTGTGATTTTAGGTCTATTTAAGCACATATCATGAAAGAGAGTATAATCAAAAGCTCGTAAATATAGAAATATATTGAACTCATTAACGACTTTCTTCAATCCAACATCATTAATACGGTACTCTGTCAGATCCAGGCACCAATACATTTCTAAATACAGGATAGTTCATACCTTTTGCAGTAAAGCGTTAGCTGAAGCGAGATCCCGCGTGTTTCTTGTTAGATAGATAGTCTCCAGTAGACTAGACATCTGAGCTACGAGCGGGTTGGTAGCCGGCAGGTTGATCACATGCTGCAGGTGACCCTCTATCTCGTGGACTATCTTCTCATATATCTGGATCACCTCATCTGACGTACCATGGGACTATAATACAGAACACAGAGTAAGCACAAGTATATATATTGTAATGACACCTAGCACACTATTGTGCAAAACTTCAATGAGAAACGTACAAAAATAGGCTTTACAAAACCAGTAGTAGAACACTGCCCCCATTTCACTGGGTATGTGTTTTGAAAATAGACTGATATTTGAAGTAAATTTCCAGTAATTACTTCATTAACATAATGCCCTTCTGTATGAAAAGATACACATCATTAGGTATCTACTACTGTGTTGCATTTAGCCATTCACGTATGGCCTAGCTATTTGAAATATAAGACAGGCGGTTAGCCCTTTATTTAATTGAATAATCTCACTTTGAAACCCTGAAGACATTTGGTTGCAGAAAACTTTGTGGGAAAAGGAGAAATTGTCTGCAACAATTTGTACCATGCAGTTTCCCATTTTCTCAAGATTTTTTCCTACCTCATACTGCACTTTAAAAGGTCTTCTGCAATACCTTACCATGTCAAATGTTTCCATTACCTGTGCATTTTAGCTAAACAACATCATTGTATAGCCAAGTACCTAAATGAGCTCCAAATGTCTCCAGACATTGAACTAAATACTGATGTAAACTGATGATCAACTTCTTTCTTAAACATTCAATTTCTTGTTTTAGAGTTCAATTTTAGGATAGAATTGAAATTTCACTTTGACAGAAGTAGTTATTAAAGATGAAGTTAAGTTAACACAACATAAAATCATCAGTACTTACAGGCATGGGTCTTGCCACCCCTGAGGGTAGAGCTGGTTCTGACAGGGGCAGGAATCCTGGGATATTACGAGCAAATTCTTCATAAACTGCTATTTGTTGGGGTGTCTCGCCACCAACTTTAAGCCGAATTTGCTCTGGCATTCTCTCAGCTTGGTAAGTCAACACAACAGGCTCACAGTAACGAATTCCTTTTTCTCTGGCAGCTTTTCTTGCGTCGAAATCCTAGTGAAAAAGAACCATAACAGTTTTACCTATTTCAAAGTTATTTCAAACCTGAAAAAAAAAAGACCCAAAAAACATAAGGTTATGAATGGATTAAAGAAAGAGGTTCTTCAGCACATCAACACCTGAGGTCATTTCATGTTCATGTAAATTAGATACAGAACACATAACATCAAATACATGGAACATAACATCAACATATTATCCCACAAAAAACTAAATTTTGGTGCAGTAGATAAAAACAGACATTGAAAAAATTGCAAGAAAAGACAGAATTCCTAACAATCAACTTCTACTTCTCACAATATTTTCTTCCTTCTATACTTGATTTTCATTTCAGACTAAATTTGAATCGTTGTCTACAACTTCTATCAACTTGGTCTAGCTAGAATTTTGTTGTCTAGTAGCTGCCTTAACATACAAGATGGTTTTGCAACATTTGAAATTGTTTCAAATGGAACATGTTGGCTTATGACAAGAATATCTTTGAATGTTCTAATCCCTTTTAATCCAGAATGAAAGGTTCTCAAAAATAACAAACTTACTGAGGCGAGTCTTTTGTCCATTTCAGGAATTGCCCTTTCAACAGCTGTTTTCTGTATAAAGGCGCTGACCAGCTCTATATTATCCTGTGCTATCAGGTGAGCCGCTTGTTCAATCATTTCTCTCTGTTGTTGGGTTGCTCCCTGGAAGATTATAAATGGGGCTGTGCTTGTCATGTCTAACAATTTAACATAAGACCGTTTTGTTTGTTTGATCCAACTGAGGATCTTATGATTGAGGGCCTGACACACTACCAACTTCGCAATGGCTGCGGCCACGAAAGCCCGTACCGCAGACATTGTGCAGCATGGACAGCTGTGTAATGTAGTGCAACTCCTTTAAATTTGCATAAGTCTAAAATTTTGCCATCTGGTACTGGGTCAAGAATATTTCACTTATGATTAGAAAATGCTAGTCAAAATAAAGTTGCAGAGTAAACAGTGAATACTTTGATCAAACTGTGTGGTTGCATACGATCAGCCTTTGACATATGTTAAATTGTTGTTGAAAAAATGTCACTCATAGACTCAAATGATATTCATGAATACAGAAATTGTAAATGTTGATATTTTTGGTATGATTTGTTGAAGTTTACAAATGACCTTGACCTTGTCACATGACCCCCAACCTTAGTACCTGCAGATGCATATCAATGAGATCTATCATGATGTCAAATATGAGCATTATATCTTAATAGGCTTAAAGTAATTGCACATGATAAGTTTTTTTGTTTAAGTTTCAGACAGACAGATGAACTATGGTACAACAATGTGCCCCCTATCTTTTAATGTGGCAGGCATACAAAGGGGGTTTATTTTTTACAAAGATGCATTTATGCTTACCCACTTTTATAGAATAGTTTGTTCTTATTGCCAAGAAATAATTTACCTGCATATAGATGTTTTTGACATGCAACCTTTGACCTATAATCTATACCATATGATGTCTGACGCTGAATATTCATCTAACACATAACTTATAATGTCTGTCTCTATTGATATACAAACCCTTATACACACAAAAAGTAGATACCTTGCAGGCTGAAAGTTCAGATAATACCCTGAAAGACTCTTAGTAGAACCTTCATGCCAAGTTTCCAGTAGATGCTTTTAATAGTTGCTGAGAAAAATATTACAGAAATATACCACTGTACCCATACTCAATATGCAAATTATATTGCAGGTGTCTGTAATGCTCTACTAACCCTATAAACCACCACTATAAATCTCTGGTAATCTACAGGTGTCTGTCTTTAATGATGCACTAGCCCTTCTTCACACATCTTTACCTCTATGGTACATTTCAGTTGTATGGGTCTTAATCTTATACTAACCTTTAATTACACCACTATACTTCTATTTTAGTTCAGCTGTCTGTCTCAAATGATATACTAACCCTTACACTGCTCATAAAAGCTGTTTTCAGGTTGGTAGAGATAGTCCTGTATAGTGGCTCCCTGCATGTGTAAAGAGCTAATCCAGCTGTGATACTCCTGACAAAGTGGTGAGCTGCTGCTCTCATCCTGTTTTCATCAGGGTCTAAAGCAAAGTCCTGTAAAACAGTTAAACCTTACAGATACAACAAATTATCCTGAAAATAATGTTTCATTTATAGCACAGAATCTCAGGTACGGCATCATCCCGTTTTTTGGTATAGTCAGAAATACATGATAAATCTCTGTGAAGTCCTTATCAATATGGTTCTATAAATAAAACCTGAACAACACAAAAATCTTTTAATGTTTCCAAGTTAGCAACAAAAACTTCATATGCTTTCTAGTGGCCAGATGTATCTTACCAAGTATTAAAGATTGAAGAAATCTATACAGAAAATGTATTCATTCATAAAAAAGCATTTACCACTAATAGCTCAATGACACCAGAGGCACTAGTTTTTCTGTTTGTAAATGGAGGTATCTATAAAATTTCTAGCTCTTCTTCAACCTTTATCAGAGGATTTGCTCCAATACATATAACCACTATAATAATTGAAGGATTACCACAGTCAGTTCACTCATTGAGATATGAAGTGACAACCCCAACATTTAGCTTATTCAAGCTGTATTTGCAGCATTAAGGTAATCAACCAATGAATGGCCTTGTATTTTATGATTACATATTTTACCAAAAATGTTGTGTAAATTGACATGTCACAGGTAAGTTAGCTTGATCTGGCAACTGCTCAATCCCTGGTCCTGTCTGCTTACTCCATTGGCCCAAACCATTGACTATGACAAGAAGTCTCAATTCAATTTTAAACAGCATTATTTTTCAAAATTTATGCAGCATGTAACAAACAAAAGCACCGCCTACGGGTGCCTACGCTGGGCTGCTGTGTGCTGGATAGTGGACAAAATGCATCTAGTTATCCTACTTGATAGTTTATGTTGCTCTTTTGATAGTGAACAAGCGGGCCAAGTTTTAAGTGAATGCCTTCAGGAGAACCAGTGATATCACAAAATGTCAAAGTTTTCGCACGACGACATCACCAAGGCTATAGCAATACCTCGGTTTTTCTCCGAAAACAGCCGAGCTAAAAAGTAGAATGGTTGGTTGGTGACCTAAGCTTCATAACAGCTTGAATAAGATGTAGTTACAATATTTAAATTGCCAAACCAACAAAATGCTTCACATAAATGTTGGCAAATGCTTGATTTCAAAGTTAATTTCCAGCCTGAATGAATAATTTGATTGGACGACTGCTTATTTGATTGACAGCTGTGACTGTTAATTGACAACAACTTGTCTTTCAAGAAATACTCATGTATTTGAATAGAACTGGTTGACTTACTTTCTTGATAATTTGTTCACAAGTTGTTAATGCTATCTTAATGGCTCTGTCAACAACTAGTGGTAAAAACTCCTGAACTGCCCCTTCTACAGCTGCCCTCACAAACTGTTTTAACTGAGGGTTCACTTGGAATACTGCAATCTACAATAATAAGATTTCTTTAATTTCTCTTCAGAACTCTAGGTCATGGGCATTCACTAGAATATTTCAATAAGTACCTACAAAACAAAGTACAATCAATGAATAATGAAATTTCAAACTTTTCAATCAAAATCTATTTGAAACTTTGCTTGCTGTATGCTGACTAGATTGAAAATACACCGGCCCTTCAGGGTTCTTGTTGTAAGTAACTTCATTCACAATTTTTTGTTCCTTTTCGCTTCTTGGTGTGTATGAATTTGTTTGAGTTCATTAATGATAAATACTTCATGCATCTTAAAGCTAACGACACTTTTGTCTAAAGGTTTGTAACATGATTAAACAAGGTAATGTTCAACTAGGAAGTGCATCTTAACAACAAACACAACTCTGGACTTTCTGGATTGTAACAAGACCATCCTCAGAGATTTAATCTTTCTCTACCTAGCTGCAATTCGTAATAACAGTATTAGTTGGATTTCAACTCTCTGGAAAAAGAATTTCAGAGTTTCACCCAATGATCACTTTTAGCAAGATTGAACCACTAGTTATGAAAGCCATGAGTTATGAATCTTATATTTTTGTACAAGACGCAGTAAACAATGGACTGATTACAACAGTAAATCTTGATCTCTTCAGGTGATTTGTCAAATCCAGTGTTAATTTGATGGATCTGTGCAAACTGTTGTAACCAGCATCTATATTCATAAAGGCTCTTTCAAAAGGCGTCTACTGATTTGAAATGTTATTAGGGTAAACAGCCGAATACACAAGTGTAGAATAAAGAGCATTGTGTTTTAGTGAGAAGACCTACTATTCACTTTGTACTATACAACAACATGGCACATTGAAGAAAAGAAGGAAATGAGAAATTACTTTTAAATTGCAATTTCCCCTTTTTTCTAATAATGTTTTCTACCCTATTATGGCACTCATTTTTCCATTTTAAAGCACTTTGATTTATTGTCTGCAAGTTTTTTGCTTTTGTAATCTGGTAAAAGGTTATAAACCTATTACCAGATAATCCTGGTTTGTTTTTTTATATCATTTACCAAATAAGTTGAGGAAAACAATGTTACAAGTAATTTCTGCATTTTCTGCATTGTTTTCTATCCAAAAGAAAGAGATAATTAAATTATATTGACTTGTCTATTCTAATAATCAAGAGAGCCATATATAACATACCTGTTCATTAACTACAATATGGGCAGTAAGTCCAGTTAGAGATGTTACATTTATATCATCATATGCAAACTGTGGCTGGGGTGGCAGATTTGGAGTGGAGCCTGGTGTTGTGGTTGTTGCAATACTTGTCGGTGCTGCAGTTGGTGTTTCTGTGGCTATAGGAGCACCAGATTCTGGCTGGGGTGTCCCTACTGTTGGATGGGGTACAGGAAGAGCCTGTTTAACTATCGACAATTGTGGCTCCAAAGTACTGTAGCGTGCAGTATTTTCTAGATAATTACCGGGATGTAATTCATTTAAATCTACATTAAGAGTCTTACAAAGGACCTCAATCTCAAATTTTAGGTTCAACTTCAGGTCTGGCTCTCTGTGAAGTTCTGCCAAAACATTCATGATACCCATGGTCCAGGGATTAGGTGGCCGAAATACTTTACTTTTAGAGCACGACTCTAGAACCTTAGCCACAAATGGAACAACATACAGGAGATCTCTCGCACCTTTATGATATGCTTCATAAACTAGAGACTTTATGTCTATATCAATCTGTAATATTGGCTTGTTTTTGGCCAGGGTCAACATACCCAGCCAGTGACCTAAGTTTTTCAGTAAGGTTCTGTCAGAGAAATTAGCATCCCCTTTATCACTCCTCAAGAGAACTTTAATATTTCTGAATGTTTCTAAGATGACCATATCTGTAATTTCTTTTATGCCTAGAGATTCCGCAAAGTTGGCATAGAGTGTGTGAAAGTTGGGTTCAATGCTAGCCCTCTTCATGACGAGGTACTGGGCCACCCACGGTAAATGTTCATCCTTAACCTCCTTCTTTAACTCCTCACATTTCTGATTCATGTTTGCCATTGAGAGATTGTTAAAGATAAAGAATACTTTATCTTGGATGTTTTCTCCGGGAACCACAATCTCTTCCTTCCCTTCCTGTCCAGCCAATAAGGTATCTATGTTTGTAGCACTTGCAATGGAAGGCTGATAATGTAAAAATAAAACAAAGTAAAAGTGACCTGTGATGGGAAATCTGAACAAAGAAAGAAGACTGTAAGGCCTAAGCAGGCTGATAAGGATTATTTTTCTTTATCACAAATTTCTGGATGTAATGTGCTTATCTATTTCCAAAATACTGACCACAAGAGACATGTGTGGGATCTGATCTCTTTCAAATATGTACAGCATTCTTGCAGGGTCCAGTCTGATTGGTCGCAAAAATTATTCATAACTCAATGAACCAAATTTTCAGCACTCAGTGGTTTTGTATGATTCCACACAAAATAGTCCCATACAAAAAGATTTCAAAATTTGCAAAGTTTTTGCTTTTTGCTCGATGCTATTAAATATTCACATTCAGTGTGACTAGTTTTTTCTGTTCATACCTCCATGAAAACAAAAAATATTCTCTTCATCTCTTAACACAAAAAGCATTTCAACTGAGGGTAAAAAAAAAATTGAAACTTCAGCATATTTAAGATGTAGTTATAAAGTCTAGTTTACAAAGAGACAGTTTACTTTTATTTGTCCTAGACAACAACCTATTGTTTCCTGGTATCCCTGACAACCAGAGAGTGTCTTCAAAATTCTTTCAGTAACACCATGTGTGTATTGACAGTGAAAATAGTTCTACAGTAAATGTAAATGTTAATTTGTAGACAGTTTTTCATTCAATCCTTTGTAATATGGTTAACAAATTTGGCTTCGACTTTATATAATTTTCTCTAAATGGTATTGATGAATTATGCAAGCCTGCCAAGTATGAGCAGTGTTACGTTATACAGGCTTGAATTAACACAGAAATGTTATGTATGCCAATTCGTTTAAATGTTTTTGGAATAGAAGATATGGATTTAACACTATACGTATCCTAACCTAACCTTATTTAACCCTAATACCTGGTTTTTACGCCCCTGTGATTTTATACTTGAGAAAATATTTTGGGAAAAGAAGAAATTGCTTGTAACAAGCAATTTCTTCTTTTCCCAAAATATTTTCTAATCTGTAGGTTGGTTACTTTTCAATTTGCATCCAATTTTAATTGTTGTCTGCAACTTTCGAGAAATGGGAAAGGATTAACCTTTTCATATTGCCCACTGGCATAACTATACCTTTGGCATTGTTTGCTGTGTTTTTGTAGTAGTAGTTGTTGTTGTCACAGTAGTTGTTGTCACTGTTGTAGTTGGGGTGGTGACTGTAGGTGTAGAGGCCATAGACATGGGTGGTAACTGGCTAGAACCAAATGAGTCCAGCCCGCTGAGCATGGAGGCCGCAGCTCCCCCAGCAAGCAGGTTAAAGCTGGCAGTAACAGGAGTTACACTGCGGGTGGTTGTTTGTGGCATGTGGGGCGGCTCCATGGATCTTGTACCATACTCTACAAACTGGTCAAATAAATCAGGAAAGTTACTGCTAATCTTGCTCTAGTTACAACTTCTATTAAGTGACCAATTGACATAAGCAACCACTTCCATTAAACAACCACAGCTGAAATCTCCTTTTTGAAATTAATGGCTCTCATACAGAAGTGGTTTTATTTGCTTCAATAATATCATACCTAAACCCAATGTTGTTTGAACTCATTAGAATCATCTCCGACACAATGTCCCAACAATATAGGATTTAGTGAGAATTCTGTTATTATTTATGTATGCAATTTAATCAATCCTTCATATATTTCACAAAAATGTGTTATGTTTTCTAAAGCGACCACTATTTTCCGTCCCACGAGTGGTCGTTTAACCCATTCCAACACAAGCCCTCCTTTTTTCGCCCCTCTAGAAAAAAGCATTGGATAATGTTGTGGAAAATGAAGAAATTGCTTGGATCAAGCATTTTCTTCATTATCCACAATGTTTTCTATCCAAAAAGACGAAATATTTTAAAATTCCATCAACTTGAAATTGTCGTCTGCAGCTCCTTTCAATTTGGACCGGTCTAAAATTCCACTGTGTTGGAATGGGTTAATACACGATTTACTGTATAAATATGTGATCTGTCATGCTGAAAAGGACCATCTTGAACGAGCTAGAATTATCAATCCTAGTCAGACTGAACAGGTTCCACTTGTTAACCATAGTCAAAACTTTTCACCTTTTCCTGATTCGCTGAAAGAGGAATTCTCATTCCACCTGAATGTATAATCTTTTTTGAAATAATACAATTTTTTCAGTTATATCACTGCAGCTTGAGCACCTAATCATGGGTTCTTGGCATTTTGCACATCAGCAGCGTCAGGGTCTCCAGCTGCTCATCCCACATGGGTAATTATACACCCATAATTGTGAGAGTGAACTAAGTGAGAGACAAATGAATCAAATGTAAAAAAGAATGTTTGCAGCAGCTGACAGGTGACACCATGATTTACAATCTAAAGTACAATCAACTGCATCGCAAAAACAGGTATCTCATTACTATAGACAGTGACCAAACAGAAACTATAGAAGCCAAAGGGGAGAAATTGTTTCAAATGATTCAAATATGGTTGTATCAATTTATTTTGCATCAAATATGAAATCTGATTGGTGAAAAAAATTGACATCTAGGGGTATTTCAGAGACCCCCCGGGGAATAACCATGCATGACTTGTTTGACATGGGCTTTTCTACTTGTGGACAAGTACATTGTTCAAGGCCACTGGTGCAGGGAAGTAAATACCAGGGCAAATCTTGGAATAGTACAGAATAGATATCCAAGATAATGGGCCCCTACCGATATATGCCCTTTAATTAACTCCCTTGATTCTACAGAGTAGTTCCGGTTTAAATTTCAACAAAGAGTATATAAGGGCTGAGACTAAAAGCGTCTGTTTTGGAGAGAATTATTTTTTCTGTATTTCACACATAAGAATATTGAGTACTTTTGTAATACTTATAGATTATGAAAATGTTTTGGTAGTTTTTATTTACGTTGACACATTATAATCGTCTTCCCGTCCGAGTTTCATCCAGTTTTTATATTCTACTTCTCATTTTCGAAACAAAATTAGCAAAAGTGTCCTTCGTGGTGAATTGTTGCTTTTATTTCCTTGGCTTGAGAATAACAATTAAAACATGCAAACAGACAAAACAACAAAGGGGGAACAAAAGTATTGCAATAAAAGGAGTATTTTTACAAGGAATTTCTCCAAATCTGAGCAATCCATTATTTTTGATACCAATGGATTTTAATATTTCGTCTGTATCCTATTTTGTTCTGAGATTTTTTTATATCTACAAAGGTTTAAATTAATAATTATTGATGTCCGTCCATAAACTCCTGTTTTAATCCAAATAACTTACACGTTTTGAATTGGTATCTTTGATTACGCAATAGTCCACAGGTAGTATCTGGATATATCTCATAACGATCGGCTATTTGCTTTGATTTTCACACGACTGCCCAGATGTCCTTCTTTTGACTAATTAACAAGGGAGTCGGTTGACTTATATTATTTGGAATTTATCTTGTTCTAAAGATTGAATAATGTTTTATGTTTCTGTCCATATATTATATGCAAAATGATGTGGTTGGGTCCCTAAGTAAAAGTACACTATCAGAGGTTAAATGCTCCTATTTTGCGTAGAATCAGACATTCTTTTCAGAATTTGAAAAAGAGGAATGTTGAGTACTCTTAAAATACTCTTCGAATATGGAAATGTTGTGGTAGTTATATTCATGTTAACACGTTTTAATCGTTTTTCTCTCCTGACCTAGGAACCAATTTCATTCTCGTCCAATTTTCATATTTTACTTCTCATTTTCGAAACAAAATTAGCAAAGGCGTCCTTTGTAGGAAATCATTGTGTTTACTTCTTTAACTTAAAATTATTAAAACATGGAAACCACACAACAACCAAGAATAACAATAATGTGACAAAGAGTACTTTTTACGCCGATTTTCTCCACATCCATTATTTTCGGTACACATGGCTATTAAAATTTCGTTCGTATCCTCTTTCGTTCTGAGATTTATTATTATTTTTTTGGTAAAGGGTTAAATGGTTAATCAAATTTAAAAGAACAATGTCCACTCATAAACTGCTGTTTTAATCGAAGTAACTTACACGCTTCTGACCGGTATCTTTGATTGCGTAATAGACCACAGGTGGTATTTTGGATATACACTGGATATATCTCATAATGATCGGCTATTTGCTTTTAATTTTCACCCAATATCCCCTTATTACAAGTAACAAAGGAAGTTGTTTGCTATTCCATCTAATTCTAAGGAAATTACAAGTTTGTACATTTTAAATAGGATTATAAATGCAAGAGGTAAAGGAAATCTATTTTAAATCGTTTCTCATTTAGAAAAAAATTTGGAAAAAATGTTTAAGTAAGAAAAATCTGAAAAAAAATGTTTAAAGATCACTTTTATACAACAAAAAGTTTTGAATATTTAGTATATATACATTGTATCATATATGTCATTGCATGATATATCTCAATATAGTAATAAGAATTTGGTATCAACTAAATGGATTAAAACGTTCAAAAAGATTGTCTTAGTTTGATTTTTGTAACACTTTCTACGGTCATCTCTTTTATATTTCCACTTTTTTATTTCTCACTTTTTCTCAAATACTTAAATACATGAAATGATATATAAAACCAATAAGTTAAAAAAAACTTGTGCAGTTTGATTGAATTAAATTGGCTTACCCATTCCCACCCATTTTAAGCGCCCCTTGTTCTTATGTTTATATTGAAGGATAGAAAATATAGTTGTTAATGAAGAGAATGCTGGGTTCACTTTTTTGTGGACAAATTCATTTCAGTTTTGATCAAGTGGAGTAAATACATATTTCCACACTCCTGAACCCCTTGATTTTGACTAAATGAGAACAACTTGTATAGTGGTACTTACTTCAATAAGCTGTTGTGGAAATTGGGAAAAGTGAGGAATAGTTGCCAGGTGTTGACAATATGAAGGATAATCTTTAAGTCGAGTCTTGAATCTGTCTAGGGCAGCAATTCCGAAAAAGTACATCTTACTACCATGAGGTTTGCGTAAGGCTTCCAGTACATAGCGTAATGCTATACCTAGAGCCATGTACCTACAATAGACATACATATATTAATCCATTACAACACGATTTCAGGTTTGAACAACTCTGGACAAAGACTACAAAAGGTGTGCAATAGTCACCAATGCCCTCAAGAGTATTATCATTTAGCCTATGAATATTGAGATAAGGATCCTTGATAATGAAAAAGTTGTTATGAAATTTATTCATAAATGTCTAGGAAATAATTTGTAAACAGAAAATCTGTTGATTTGACTTTCAGCTGAGATCTTGTCTTGTGACAAATGAAAACAAAAGTTTTGCATGAACCAGTACTTTATCATGGTGCCGAAATGTGTGAAGTTGTTTGAAATTTCTAGAAATGTAGAAGAATTGAACTATCCCTTGTAAATATACTGACATTCCACTGTGACCTAAGCCTGCAGAAAACCTGAAGACACTTTTTGCATGACACAAATACTGGAGTTATACATACGTTGCTAGTCCCTTTTCTATAATACCACCAAATAACACAGCAGTTGTATGGAGCTCTCGATCAGGATATTTAGGGAAAAACTGATATTCTTCAAACAAGTTTCTTAGCATACACTCATAAACTTCCTGTAAAGAAACAAATACATTTTCAGTTTTCACAAACAAACCTAACTTAACTATAAACAAGTTTTTAACAAGAGGTCAGATTACATAAGACATGCCTCACTCAGTCAGAGGCTCAGAGCCCTTGATATGAGTTTTACAAAGAGATTTATAAATTGATTTATGACTGGTTGGTGAATACAGGTTCCAAGTGACTAAGCGTGGCTGTCAATCAAATAATCAGTTGAGTATTGAAGGTTAACTTCAGCTTATTCAAGCTGTAATTACGATGTTCAGGTCGCTAACCAACCACTCTACTTATACAAAATAACCAGTAAATCTAAGATCTTTTTTCTTCTCTTCTCATAAAATTAACAAATTTTAATGAACTACATAAGACTTTAACCATTTCTGGTCCAGGAATGTGTAAATATGGGAAGAAAGAGAAAATTCATTACATATTCATATTCTAAGAGTATTTTTCAAGGAATGATAAATTACTCTAGGTGATAGTACTCTGAAGACATAAGCACAGTTAAGGTTTCTGAAAAGTTGGTTAAAGATCAAGGCAACATGGTACTTTGTATCAAATAAAGACTTAACACCTGATGAGCACTTATGTTAACCCTTGTCATGCTAAACCCGGATTATTCCTGTTTTGGCAGGAGGTGTAGACCAAGATCAGTCTGCACATAAGTGCAGTCTGATCTTGGTCTACACCACCTGCTTGTACTTTTCCTGCCAGAGTTGTTTAAGAAATTGATTTCCAAAAGAAATATTGATTTTTGAACAACAAGATCTATCAGTGCTTTCAGCCCTTTGATATTACAGCAATTCAGTAAGGTAATCTATACAGCATGACAAGGGTTAAGTATGATGGTCCTAGTCAACCACCTGAAAAATATTTAAATTGGTACGGAATCAAAATAATTGTAGAAAATAATCTTAGGTTTGTAAAATTCAAAAATCTTTGTCTTTTGGGGTTTAAAAAATGTTAAAAATGAAGAAATTGCT
This sequence comes from Fragum fragum, assembly GCA_946902895.1. NCBI lineage: Eukaryota > Metazoa > Mollusca > Bivalvia > Cardiida > Cardiidae > Fragum > Fragum fragum. The sequence continues at coordinate 12,626,652 of OX336373.1, read as the reverse complement.
TGTAACAATTTCTTCCTTTTCCACATTGTTTGTCTGAACTATTTTGTTGAGGTTAGTAAAAAGGCAGGATTGTGTGGGAAAGGACCTATCTTTAAAAATGAGTTAAGGATTACATATTTTGTAGCAAATAAGCTTACTTTTTCTTTTCTATTTTGAGAATCTTTGAATCGCTTTAGCATCTCTAACACCTCATCTATAGACATGGTAGGATGGGGTGGCTGGTTATAGATCTTTTGAAAGAAGGAATTTGCTTCATCTTCAACTTCCTTCGTAAAGTGTTGATTCATATCCGGAAACAACATTGATACATCTGTTGTTTGATCTAAAATAATAAATGTACTGGGTTGAATAACTTTTTTCTAAGTCAGACTCATCATAAACAATTATGATACAAACTTTTTGTTGTGTTGATATGTCTTAATCACCAAACAAGAGCTGTCAGTGGACAGTAACAAAACACTTTAATATTGAGTCAACAAGATGTGTGAAACACAATGTCACTGCCATACATGAGGTTTTTTTTTTTGGCATTTGACCTAGGTATGTGACCTTGACCTTATCACATGACCTTAACCTTGATATGACCTTGAAATGAGGAGATGCCTTTTATGGAGATGTATCATCATGCCAAATATGAGCATTGTATGTTGAATAGGCTGGTAGTAATTGGCAATGTTAAGTTTTTTGACGGACAGACAGACGGACAATGGTAAAACAATATGCCCCCGCATCGAAATGACGAATTCCAATAAAACGAAATTCAAAGAATAGAAGTTTAAACCCATTCCCAGGCAAAAAGATTTTAGACTGGTCTTAATTCAAAGATGTCGCAGAGAGTTTGGAGTTTATGAAATTTTTATATCACCCACCAACAATCTGCTCTTTGTTTCTACCTCATTCCAATGTTTCTAAAAATTGCAATCTAATAAGGCTTGGTATGTTCATTAAACTGTGATGTCTGAGTTGAGTGAGTGTTGTTAGCATTCCTTCAATAATTTGCTTAACCCATTTCCTCACAGTAAAGATTTGGACTTGTCCAAATTGAAAGAAGCTGCAGACAACAATTTCAAGTTGATGGAATTTCTATTTTTTTCATCTTTTTGGATAGAAAACATTGTGGATAATGAAGAAATTGCTTGATACAAGCAATTTCTTCATTTTCCACAATGTTTTCAAAAACTTTTTTCTTTAGGGGCGTGAAAAGGAGGGCTTGAGTTGGAATGGGTTAACAAATTCCCACTTGAGAGAATTTCAGAATGATCCAAATAAAAAGACACTGCAAACGACAATTCAGGTAGATGAAATTTATAAAAATCTTTGTCTTTCTGGGTAAATATATTGAGGGAAATGAAGAAATTGCTTATTATACGCAATTTCTTGATGTTCCACAATATTTTCCCAACTTATTTTCTTGAGGGGCGTTGAGGAGATTGTGTGGGAATGAGTTAATTGTGAAAAGTAAAGTGTCTTGTTATTGGCTAGAAGATAAGTTTACAAATACAACAGAATCTTACTAGATAACCGCAATCCTGTGTCCATACTGGGTTGTAAGGGTCTCTGTGGCCCCGGGGCTGGTCCTTGTTTCATCACTTGCTGTGCACTCAGATTTCCCAGAGAACTGATAGAGGGGGCTCTTGGAGTCCCTAATCCTGGCATTGTTGTTTGTAAACTGGAGGAGGGCAAACTTAGACCTGTAGTTATAAATTATGAGTAAGAAACTAGATCTTTATGATAAATGAGAAAAGCAAACCTTACCGCAACAAGCAAGTTTCAAAGAATCTGGATATTGGTTCAGGGTAACATGACTCTTTAACCATGAAGTTGATACGAAGAATTTGAGTTTGGCCTCACTCTATTTAATGATAATTATTCAAGCTGTAGTTACGGCATTTTGTATGTCCAACAACAATGTATTATTGCACAATCCCTCTTTTCAATGTGGTCAGGCAAATAACTTTGAAAAAATATTGTTGGAAAGAAGGAATAGACCAAAAGCGACTGTCAATCAAAAAATCAGTCAACCAATGAAATCATTCATTTAGACTAGAAGTTGAAATCTGACACTGCCTTTTATGTGAAGTATTTTTGTTGGTTTGGGGACTTAAAACATTGTAACTACAGCTTATTGAAGCTTTAGTTACAACTTTTAGGTCACCAACATATTATTCTACTCTTTCTTTACATGCTTTTGGCCATGAACTATTCATAATAACACCATCTCAAAACAACCTAGATCTTCCTTTTGAAGTTAATGGCAGGGCCAAGAAAGTTAGTGGGCAGGCCCAGCAATTGGTCGACTGCTTCTAACAAGCAATTCTCTTTGTCTCCCTATGGTTTCTCAAACTTCTTTTGCAATTTCAACATGCAGGGGTTTTGTCTGCACTCTATTTCAGTGAGTCTTAGATTTGTTATCAAAATCAATTTCAAAATCAATTTCAGTCTGTCTTGAATAACCATATCATGGCTTATGTGAAAGGCAGATCAAAAAAACCTTAGCCATCTATATAAACAATAAAATTTGTTGACCCTTGGTAAGCTGAATAAATTCCTACGCTGTATTGAATTAAAATCAAAGGGCAAAAGTTACTGTCAGTTCTGGTTGTAGTTGAATATTTCTTTCCAAAAACAATTCTAGGAAAAACTTTTGCCTGACAAGGACAAGACTACGTGTTGAAGACTAAGATCAGACTGCACATATGCTCATACTGCCTCCTGCCAAACCAGGAATATTCTGGGTTCAGCGTTACAAAAGTTGACACATTCCCCACATGATCCCTCCTTTTTATGCCCCTCAAGAAAAAAGCTTAAGAAATCATTTTGGAAAATGAAGAAATTGCTTGTATCAAGCAATTTCTTCTTTATCCACACTGTTTTCTATCCAAAAAGATGAAAAAAAAAAAATCCATCAAGTTAAAATTATCTTCAGCAGCTTCTTTCAATTTGGACCAGACCAATATTTTGTTGTGAGGGAATTGGTTGATATTCTATGGTTCAACAGTACACCAAATGATCTGTTGCAGCAACTTACTATGTAGTTGAGAGGTGAGATTCTGAATGGCACCAAAACTCGAGTTTGTGGATGACTGAAAGGCTTTAGCTGGGGATCCTGGTGTAGGATTGGATACACCCAGAGACAATGGTCCTGTTGGGAAACCAGAGTTAGCCTGCCCAGGTACACCCCAGGACTTTGGTATTCCTAAAGTGTCTGCAGGGTCAAGCTAAAATATATACAAGAAAACTAATATATATTATTTGTATGGGATTTAATCTTTCAGTCAAATTGTTCCTGAATTCACTTATTCACGCGATTTCTAGGTATCAGAATAGAAAGACAAGAGCATCGCATCTGGATACCAATACTTCGATTTTCAAGCGCTTGATAGTGGTCAAAACTTTTAAGTAAAAAAGGAGCATAATTCATTCAAAAATAAATTTAGAGTCATCCCCCTTGTTTGTATGGAGTGCTATTTTGATAATGAACATACATTTTAAGTTTTCAAGTGAATGTGTTCATTACCAGATATATGACAAAATGTGGAAGTTCTTCCAAGCAGTAAAAGGGACATTATACATTCAAAATACATTTAGAATTATCCCCCTTATTGGTAAAGGCTAGTGAAAATATATTCTGAGTTTCATGTGAATGTCTTCAATAACACCGGAGATATTACAAAATGTCAAAGTTTTTTTACGACAATCTGGCTATAGCAATACCTTCAATTTTCTCTGAAAATAGCCAAGCTAACTAACCTAGTGCTCTGAAAATTCTTGCCTAGGGACAAATCCTAAATGTGAAACTTTGACTCCCCTCCTATCACAAATCTCTCTTGTCACAAGCCAATCATCCTCACTATTGAGTCTGAATTATCACACACACATATAATAGGTAAAGATTCCTTTATTCAAATAATTGTCTTTTAGGAAAAACCTACCTAAATGGTAGGAAACATAACTTTTATTTTCAAATAAATAATTCTTAACCTTTATATTCATCCATTAAGTTACTACTGCAGAGTTTTGGCAGAATTTTTAATTCTTAAACAACTTCACTGCTTCATTAACAAAACATCCCAGCCAAATTCAGCCTAATTCGCCCTCAGCTCAATCTAATAAGCTCACAACTGTAGCCTTAATTACTGGGAACTATATAGTCTTTACTTTCGTACCTGTGTGGAAGAAGTTGTCCCAAGGCCTGTGAAGTTACTTTGAGACATGCTTGGTCCAAGACCAAGTGATGAGCTACTACTTGTACCCGATCCAAGGGCAGCACTGCTCACTGTACCAAGACCTCCACCAATTGGTCCTGTGGAGGCCCCAACCACCTGGGAGCCAGGTGCAGACACACTAGCAGGTTTGGTTGTTGGTCTCTGTTTCATGAGGACACTAGCATTGTTGATCATTGTAAGGATGACTTCAGACAACTCCTGGCTGACATTGCTGTAACAAACAAAGCCAGAACATTGCTGTAACAAAGCAAGAACATTGCTGTAGCAAAGAAAGCAAGACCACTGCTACAATTGATTATCAGTATTAACTCACTTATCAATATTTGAAACTGACTATAACATAAGCAGTTGCAAATTGACAACAGGTACCTATATAACCAATATAAGCATTTTCATAGCCTACACATAACAGAGAATATATGCCTGCTTGAATTTAAAACAGACAAACAGTCATACTGCCAATAGCAAAGCAATTTGCCTTCAATATAGTTTACGTTAGGGCAGAAATCACATGGAATAACTAAATAAAGCTATTGCTTTATCTCCCATCTAACATTTGTTAACTCTAATTCTTAGATCCCTGCCAAAAGAAGTATGGTGAAGCGTGACTTTTATTATCAGTCAGTTTAAAATTTCATATCGGATAAAAATGTAGACAAAAATGTAGCAAACTAATTCAAAATCTATAGATAAAAAGAAGAAGTAAAGCTCCTGACAATTTCAATTTATACCAGTTTGACCTTGAGATGTGACCTTGAGCTTGGTAATTAGAAAATCCATTTCAAAGGACAAATCTTTCAAAAATGACGACCAACTTATTTTGAAATCTATTCATTCATGAACAATTTAACCCATTACCAGACAACCAAATTTTAGACTGGTCCAAATTCAAGAAAGTTACATACAACAATTTTAAGTAATGACATTTTCAAAATCTTTGTTTTTGGGATAGAAAACTTTGTGGATAATAAAGAAATTACTTGTAACAAGCTACATCTTCATTTTGCAAAACGTTTTCCAAACCTATTAAGACAAATCCTGAGGGAATCTGTAACAGAGGACAATGCCTATAGATTCTTCGCCTGTTTGAGAGGGATAACTTACCTGGCACAAACTTGGAGGCAGGTCAACATTGTAGCTATAGTATCATGAGGCAGTTGCTGACTCTTACTCTGCAGGTCATCTTTTGGAAATCCTCCCACCAACTGGGGACATCTTCTCTTTAGAAATGTTACACATGTCTGTATAAATGGTTCCTGCAATACAGAGAGTATCATGTTAACCCATTCTTACACAACAACATTTTAGACTAGTCCATTTCAAAGAATTTTTTTTGTTGATCAAATTCTAAAAAATGTCATTTGGAATAGTGGGGTAGAAAGCATTGTGGGAAATGAAGAAATTGCTTGTAATACTTAATTTCTTCATTTCCGCAATTCCTTCATCCTACAATCCTTTCAAAAAGTTAATTTGGGGAGGGGGGATAAAATATGGGATTGAGTGGGAGTGAGTAAACTTTAATTGTGTCCAAATAAGGAAATTGAAAAATATAAATCATTTAATGATTTAGGTATAAGAATTTATCTATCTTACAAACAAAAAATTAGCCTATTTCTTTGACACAAAGAGAAAAAATGTGAAATATGGAAAAAAATTCTTAACTGGTTACCAGACATCAAAATTTTAGACGGGTCAGAACTGAAAGCAGTTGCAGACAACAATTCAAAGTTGTTGTTTTTTTTCATGTTTCTGAATAGAAAACATTGTTTGAAATGAAGAAATTTTTGTAACAAGCAATTTCTTCATTTTACATAATGTTTTCCCAATAGCTTTTCTTGAGGGGCATCAAAAAGCATCATGGTTTGGGTAAGAGTTAAAGTGTCATTTTCCACAATAGTTACATGGCAACTTAATAACATCATCAGTGCATTTAGTCCCGTTAGGATGACATCCAATATGATGAAATTAACAAAAAGCAGGTGCTGAATCAAAATCAAAACTGAGTTCATCATTTTGATAATTTCAGCCATTTTGAATACAGACCAATCTTAAATTTTGATGTCTGGTGATGAGAAAATAAATAGGTTTAACCTTAACTATACTTACTCTATGTTCCCTTATCTTATCACTTAGCCACTTGTCTAGTTTTAAGTATTCCCTTCTGGAGGCAAGGCAGGCTAAATCTATCACAAACGCAAATGGGGTGGCATTAAGGAGCATGGAAAGAGCCTTCAGATCTTGGGAAACATCCAGAATTCTAGAAAGTCTGGTCTGATCGTGGGGCTCCCCTCTCATATACCATTCTGCCATGGAATGCATGATCAAGGTGCGGATGGTAGTTGAGTGACCCTGACAATGCCAGGCATAGTGCAGTACCACGGCTGAGTTAGGATGGTTCCCCAGAAATAAAGGCATCAACGTAGAAATCAGTTCTTGCTTGAGAGTATTCCATGTTGGCTGAAACAAATACAAATGTTTTAAATAACTGACAGAATGAAATATCATAAAGACATGTTCAATATCTAAATCCTTTAAAAATTGTAACATTCCACTATACTACTGAAATCAACTTAAATAACAGCACATATTTTAACCATGTTTCCTATCCTACATTGAAAACACTTCTCAATTTACATGCACTTTAAATTGTTGTCTTATAAATTGTTGTTAAATTTAGTTTTAGTCTTTTGAATTCTGGTAACAAGTTCACCAGATATTGGGTTACCCAAAAGCATTATATATGAACAATTTGCCATCATGAATCTAAAGTAGAAATAGTCTCTCAATAACTTGAATTGAGTAGGGTCTATCTAGAAAGATGAATTCTATCTATAAAAGGTATTTTACTTGATGCTTAGACAGCAAATTTATAGCAAGAGTCTAAATCCAAACCATACACTCCAACTTTTGTAGGATCCTGAAAAATAATTCTAGATAACATTTTTTATTATCCGGAGAGACTCATATATTTAAATTCTATTTTTAATTCTTCTTTGAAATTTATTCGAACAAGAAACTGTCTAAATTTCTGTTGTCTCATATTGGGTTAACATGCTTTCATCACATAAGATTTGAAAGAAGGTTTTTCCTCTTACTGTTATTTGTAGTAATGCCAACACCAGCATATCAGGACAATTTTGAACAGGGAATTTGAACAGTTCTGATACTTGTTGGTAATGTCCTACTTCTGACAATCTAAGCAATGCTTCAACAAGGTCTAGGGACTTCCTGAAATATATTTTCTTCAAGTTAAGAAAAGAATTTCTTTTACCCATTCCCACTTAGTGAGGCTTTTAGACGGCCCAAAGAAAAAACAAGGTGCCAAATTGTCACAAGATACGCCCGTCACACTGCTTAATATTAACTGGGGGTTTGAATAGAACTGATGTTATTTTAAATGAATATTTTTTGTCAAAGTATGAAAAACAACAAAGGGCAATAACTCAAAATATACACTAGGTAAAGTTATGGTTCTTGTACACAGCACTCCCACTTGGTGAGCTCTATCCATCCATGAAGTTTCATGATTCTAGCTATCATACTTTTAGAGATATACTCCGGACAAGATTCAAGTATGAAAAACAACAAAGGGCAATAACTCAAAATATACCCTAGGTAGAGTTATGGTTCTTGGACACTGCACTACCACTTGGTGAGCTCTATCCATCCATGAAATTTCATGATTCTAGCTATTATACTTTATTTAAGAGACAGACTCCATACAAGATTCAAGTATGATAAACAACAAAGGGCAATAACTCAAAAAATAGGCCAGGTAGAGTTATGGTTCTTGTGCACTGCACTCTCCCTTGGTGAGATCTATACACCCATGAAGTTTCATGATCCTAGCTATAATACTTTTAGAGATATACTCCGGACAAGATTCAAGAATGAAAAACAACAAAGGGCAATAACTCAAAAAAAAGACTAGGTAAAGTAATGGTTCTTGTACACTGCACTCCCACTTGGTGAGATCTATCCATCCATGAAATTTCATGTTCCTAGCTATTATACTTTTAGAGATATACTCCGGACAAGATTCAAGTATGAAAAACAACAAAGGGCAATAACTCAAAATATACTCTAGGTAGAGTTATGGTTCTTGTACACTGCACTCCCCCTTGGTGAGATCTATCCATCCAATAAATTTCATGATTCTAGCTATTATACTTTTAGAGACATACTCAATACAAAATTCAAGTATGAAAAACAACAAAGGGCAATAACTCAAAAAATAGGCCAGGTAGAGTTATGGTTATTGTACACTGCACTCTCCCTTGGTGAGATCTATACACCCATGAAGTTTCATAATCCTAGCTATTATACTTTTAGAGATATACTCCGGACAAGATTCAAGTATGAAATACAACAAAGGGCAATAACTCAAAAAATAGGCCAGGTAGAGTTATGGTTCTTGTACACTGCACTCCTACCTTATGAGCTCTATCCATCCATAAAATTTCATGATTCTAGCTATTATACTTTTAGAGATATACTCCGGACAAGATTCAAGTATGAAAAACAACAAAGGGCAATAACTCAAAATATACTCTAGGTAGAGTTATGGTTCTTGTACACTGCACTCCCCCTTGGTGAGATCTAAACACCCATGAAGTTTCATGATCCTAGCTATAATACTTTTAGAGATATACTCCGGACAAGATTCCAGTATTAAAAACAACAAAGGGCAATAACTCAAAAAATAGGCCAGGTAGAGTTATGGTTCTTGTGCACTGCACTCCCCCTTGGTGAGATCTATACACCCATAAAGTTTCATGATCCTAGCTATAATACTTTTAGAGTTATACTCCGGACAAGATTCAAGTATGAAAAACAACAAAGGGCAATAACTCAAAAAATAGGCCAGGTAGAGTTATGGTTCTTGTGCACTGCACTCCGTATTGATGAGAAGAATATAACTGCCAAGTTTAAAGTCAATCGGACTAACGGTGACAGAGTTATGCTCCGGACAAAGAAGTGGACACCGCCGGACGCCCGGACGCCCGGACAACCGGACGACCGGACGCCCGGACACCCGGACGCCCGGACGCCCGGACGCCCGGACACCACGGGTGATCCCATAATACGTCCCGTCTTCGACGGGCGTATAAAAAGCATTGGAAAACATTGTCGAAAATTTTCCACAATGTTTTCTTTCTAAAAAGATGAAAAAATCTAATATTTCATTAAGTTTAAATTGTCATCTGCAACTTCTTTCAATTTGGACCAGTCTAAAATTTTCTTGTGTGGTTATGGGTTAACTCATGATCACACATTATACACATTTTGACGTCCTGAAAAAGAAAACTGCTTAGGAGTGCGAGTCTTGTATTCCAACTTGTCTTAAGACAATGGAAGGAAAAACAGGGCTGACTGAGTGATGAAAAATTCAATATAATTTTAAAAGCCTTGACCTTGTACATATGTCTCTTATTTGATATATCACAACAAAATGTAACTACAACAAAAGCATCTGCTTCAATACCTAATATTTTGTTCAATAGCAGGGCATTCATGTATTGCCTTGAGCTTTCACATTTTCTTACATTCAAAATAAATCACCCTCTATCTTTTGTGTTCTATAGTCTTTTTTTTTTTCTCTTCTTTTCTTTAAAAAAAAATTAGTAAATAAAAACAAATAAATAAACAGCAAGAGAAAAAGTTTTATGAAAGTAGTAGGGATTTTTCCATGAATACTTCAAAAAGCTTCAAAACAGACAGAAAGTATAATTTGTTACACGGACAGATATAAAATTCATCCATGTTTTGTTCTGAAAGTAAACAATAAAGAAACATGAGCCAACACAAGCCTACCATGTAGCAATATCTCTGTTTTCATCATCCGGAGCCGTCTTTAGTATATCAATCACTACAGAAACACATGGGTAGTCCGCAAAACAGAACACATCTGGATTTCTGATGGATTGAACTATGAACGATAACTAGAACAAAAAAAAAATCATTTCAAAGTTAAGATAAGAAAAGAGTCTTGATGGTCAAAGGCATTCTATTTTCCTACACAAAGCTTACATTCCTTATCATCAAGAGGACAAGGATGGCCCTACATTGCTCATCAGTCATGAGTATTCTCAATGAAATATGCAATTATAGTGAGTAAAAGTCTGGATATCTCATAGTATTTTAGGCAGAGGAATGGACTCAACCCATTCCCACACGATAATATTTTAGACCAGTCCAAATTGAAAAAAGTTGCAGATGACAATTTTAAGTGGATGAAATCTTCAAAATATTTGTCTTCTAGGGTAGAAAAATTGTGGATAATGAAGAAATTGCTTATAAAAATCAACTTCTTCATTCTCCATATTTTTTCCAGATCTTTTATATTTAGGGGCATATAAAAGCGTTTTTGTGTGGGAATGGGTTAATTATTTTACGATATCTCTCACAAAAAATTTTAAACAATACATCAGATGAATGATTTGTTTTTTTTTAATGGGGTTTTACGCCGCTTTTAACAATCTTTCAGTCATATTGCGGCGGCTGGAGCACCTAACAATGGATTCCTGGTATTCCTCACACCAGTACTACCATTATATCCTTTTCTAGCCTCCAGCTGCTATCCCACATAGGTCTACGATTATCGGCCCATTGGTGAGAGACAAATAGTCAGAAAGGATGAGTGCCGCCGTTGGGAATCGAACACGGGACCTCTAGATTGACAGTCCGACGCACTACCAACTGCGCTATGACGGCGGCTCAGATGAATGAAAGTAATACTTCAAAATAATAGACAGTCCTCTTGAATATGAAGCAGCAAGAATGGACTTAATTTCATGCTATCCCTGGCTTCAGATATTCAAATTGGATATATAACCCATTCCCAAACAACAAAATTTTGGACTAAACCAAATCTAAAAGTTAGTTCAAATGAAAAGTAAGGGTCATATGAGGAAGAAAACATTGTGAGAAAAGAAGGAATTTTTTTTTTAAAAGCAATTTATTCTTTTCTCACAATGTTTTCCATAGCAATGTGTCTTAGCACTTAAAAAAAGAGCGGAATTGTTCGGAAACGGGACAATATGAAAATCCAATAGGAAAAATCAAATAAAACTAATAAAAAGCGCATAGTGAGGATTCTGATCAGAATGATCTGATACACAGGATGATCTAAGTCTTCACTTGGCACACATGTAACTATTGAAAATGTCACTCAAAGATTCAAATGTACAAGTTTTTTAGTGAGCCTTCTTCAATTTGGCAAAACAGTGATAGCCCATAATTCCAGTACTATCATCTATCGAAAAAAACTTTGAAAAACATTGTGGAAAATAAAGAAATTGCTTGTCCCGAGCAATTTCTTCATTATCCAAAATGTTTTCTTCCCAAATAGACAAAGATCTTTAAAATGTCCTCTACTTTAAAATGTTGTATGCAAATTCTTTTAATTTGGACCAGTCTATAATTTTGACAAAACGTAATGGGATAAATTTTATATAGATTAAAGAGTTACCTGGCCCTCTGGATTCTTCCACTGTCTGTATATATACTCCACTGGGAATATCTCCTGTAACCCCATGATCAATCCTTTCATGAGAATTCGCAAACCTTTCTTGTTAGCAACAACAAATCCCGGATAGTCAAGTTCGCCTACTACATCTCTCCAATTTATGTGTGGAACCTGAAGTCAAGGATGCAATAACAAATTACTATTAGTTATTTAAAAATCTTACCATTCCAGTTACATGCCTTACTTTTGGACAAAATATTTTGTTCTACAATTCTTAAATTTCATTTTTTTTTCACTAAAAGTAAATAAATAGAGTGACAGAGGCTCTGTTGAAGAAGAATGCTTTAAAATGGCAGATAATCATAAAGTGGACAGTATCATAAAGTAGACAGTATCATAAAGTGGAGTTTTTTGCTTTAGTGTAAGACCAATTTATCTTATTGAGTGAATGACTAAAGCTATATTTTCATGAGTGGCAGTAACAAAAGTTGAAATACAGTTTTTTTTCTTTCAAAATAAGAAAATTATCTCAAGTGACGATCTACATAACTTTGATAATCTACAAGAAAGCACTAAAGAAAGGGTATTAGTCCACAAAAGCCATATTTTGGTATTACAGTTAATGTTAAGTTCAGATTTATAGCCATTTTTAGCCGACAATGATGGAATGATGTATGCTCTAAAATGAATTGGAAAATGGCCAACGCTTAAAAATTTGTTCATATCATTTGCAAAATTGTTTAAAAATCTAGTAAAAGGGCTTTTTAAAACATTTATGAACAATTGACAAATGGGTCCCTCAAGAAAAGATCATATTTGTACTTAAGGCTAACCAAGATGACCACATTTTAGACTAGTTGAAATTGAAACAAGATCAAGCTGACGTGTTATATGTACCTGATCACCATTTCTTTAAAATAAGAATTTATAGAAAATATTGTGGGAAAAGAACTGCTGGTTACCAGCATCTTCTTTTCTCATATTTTCTTAAAAGTCATACTTTTTCAGAGTGTTAACCAACATCACGCTGAAATCAGAATATTCTTATTTTTGCAGGAGGTATAGACATGATCAGCCAGTACAATGAAATCTTAAAAAGATATTGAATCCACAATAACTATTTTAAGAATGAATATAAAGGTACAGTGAGCAACATACAAAAATTCTGTCAAAAAAGAACAAGTTTTTACCTGACCTGGCATGCACTGTCCATGCAGATGACCAGATATGTTTTAACCACTTTCAAACCATTACCACAAAGTGACGCTTTTGAACGCCTCTGAGGAAAAACAATTGGGAAAGTATTGGTTAAAATGAAGAAATTACTTGTTACAAATAACTTCTTTATCTAAAACAATGTTTTGTAGCCAGCAATTTGAAAAATTTTAAAATTTCAAAACTTTAAAGTGTCGTCTTCAACTCCTTTCAATTTGGACTGGTCTAAAATTTTGCCGTCTAGTAGTGGGATAATATTGTCCTTTTTGTATGATTTGTCACATTTTTGTATAGATAGGAGAGTATGTAATCTACTAACCAGGTCCTGAACGACTTGTACAAAGTTCTCTACATGCCATGTTGTTATGCCTGGTGTGTCAACCTTCTCATTCCAACCACTTCCTGGGGCCGCACTTGTCTGCAATTTGAATTTTATACAATAATAAGAAGCAGGTGAGAATCAACGAAATTTGAAATAGAGAAAAATTCAGTCCACCCAATTCAGTACAATCCTGCCTTTTTATAACCCCAAAGACACAAGAGGGCCATGATGGCCCTTTATTGTTCTCTTGGGCGACTTTTTATTATATTCCGGAAGGAGGGGTTCACTAGTTTTTGATGTCAGTGCTAATTGACAAGAATTGAAAAGAAAAATTAATTGTAACTAAACAATAACTAGAGCTGTCGCCCTCAAGGGCTGACGAGAATACCCCCCAAACCGCTAAAAAGGCTTTTCTATGAAAGAGTGGAATTTGAAGCTGTTTAATCACATGCATGTCATGGTGGATGAACATTGCCAACCCTCCACCTCTTTCTGATTTTGTTTGTTGCTAGAGTTGACTGATTAGGAAAGGTTGTTCAATATGAGCCTATGTTAAAGAAAACTGTGTGAGGAGATGATGATTGATTGATTGATTGAATGGGGTTTAACGCCGCTTTTAACAGTATTTCAGTCATATCGCGGCGGCTGGAGCACCTAACAATGGATTCCTGGTATTTCTCACACCAGTACTACCACTACATCCTTTCCTAGCCTCCAGCTGCTATCCCACTTAGGTTTACGATTATCAACCCATTGGTGAGAGACAATTGTCGGACAGAATATTTGCTGCCGCCGGGGATCGAACCCATGACACCTATGATTGAAGATTAGGAGTCCTGCGCGCTACCGACTGCGCTATGACGGCGGCGAGGAGATGATGACACAAAATTATATCCACAAAAAGTCAATATGAGCCTATGTTAAATTTTTGACCCCCGGGGGGGGGGGGGCGGGGTCAAATTTGACCTCAGGAAATAAACCTTTCGATATTTTGTAAAGGTCAACAAGATTATGTTACTTACCAAATTTGGTAACTCCCCTTATGGTTACTGAGTTTTGCAATTTTAAATTTTGACTACTCCCCCCCCCCCCCCATTTAAAAAGTTCAAAATGGCATAACTCTGAAACTAACAACTGGATCAAGATGAAAATTGCAGGTGCACAACTTCATATGATAGGAAACAACCTGATAAAATTTCAGCAAAATTGGTCAAAAAATGTGGGAGGAGAAGAGGACACAAAATTATGTCCACGGACGGACGGACAGACGGTCGGACAACCTGATTCCAGTATACCCCCCATAACTTCTTTGTGGGGGTATAAAAATGTTTTATAGTAACTGGATGGCTTCCTCACATGAGAGATTCTATTTCCCAAGGGGGGATTTGTTCCCAAGTGGTGAAAAGTCTCTAGTTTATATGGAAGTCACTGGCTGCTAAAGAAGTTGTAGTTTGCTAAGAAAGCCATCAGTTTATAAAGATGTATTTGGTTGCTAAAGAAACAAGAAATTAAAAGATATTTTCTTTATAAATCAATTAAGTTGGAAGTAAAAGGAAGTGGGTAAAATGACCTCCAGGATGGCAGTAGTGAAAGGACAAGTATGACCTCAGGGGTCATAATTTCAGCAACTTTTTAGAGGTCTACTAGGCACTGCTACATGCAAAATATCAAAGGTCTCTGATTCTGGAGGAAAAGATTTTTGAACTTTTCCTATATAAATTCTATGTAAAATTAAGTGACCCCTGGGGTTGGCAAATCATGATTTGAGCAACTTAGTAAAGGTCTACTAGGTAATGCCTCATATAAAACAAAGCTCTAGGCTTTGTTATTCTGGAGAAGATGATTTTTGAAGTTTTCCTAAATAAATTGTAAAACCAAGTGGCACAGACTTTAACACAGACAAAGCCAAGGCTATTGAAATATACAAAGTTTTCTCCGAATACAGCCAATCAAATTTTGATAAAATCTAAGAGAAGCTACCTTATTCTACTTTAATCTATGTTGGAGAAAACATAGATTTAACCTGTATCATTATAAAGGTGTGGGACACAACATAAAATTTTTGCCATGAATGTGTTTACAGTGAGTTTGAACCTAAAATATAGATATACCTGGCCAGTTAGCTGATCAACCTGAATTGTTGGTGTTTTAGCCATCATTCCTAGAACACGAGCAACAACATTCGGATTCAAATCTCTTTGTCCGTATTGCATCAATAGGCTTCGACATTCTTCAGTACTGAAACATGCAGTAATGAGACTATTACAAATCAGACTATCACTTTAGCCCACAATCAACTTTTACACTGCAGGGTTTGATTACTAATTAATTAAAAGTCCTCTTCAAAATAACAGGCTTTAGTGATTAATCCAAGCAATAAATTGTGCCTATGAAGGTAATTTAATTACAAGAAGGTTATGTACATTAAGCACCCTTTTTCATTGATGCAGCCAAAATTATATGCACAAAGGTCAGGTGACTAGAAACATTGTTAAAATTTTAAAATCTGTCCATGAAGTATGACAGCTCTTACTAACACCTTTAGCTTTTCCTCCCTTGTTGATATGGATTGCTTGTTTTATAGTGAAAGCACATGCTAAGTTTCAAGCAAATAATAATTGAAATTTGACCATGGCTAACTTTAGTCCCGCTTTGCCAATACAGTAAAACCCCCTCCTTACGACCACCCCGGAAATACAGGCACCCCGCTATTACGACCGAATTTTTAGAGAACGGAATTTTTTGTTCTTTATTTCAATGGTCGCGAACCCCTCTAAAACGGGCACCCCTCTATTCCGAATTACGACCACTAAAATCAGTCCCAACTATAGCTGATACACTATTTTGAACCCCACTAAAACGACCAGTACCTTCACACATTGAGACCGACCACCCGAAATTCATACTTGATAAGAGCGACACTAATTGGGTACGAATACATTGTAAATACATTATCGGATTTTTGATTACGTGATATCGAACCTTGTTATAATAGGTGTTATGATTAAAGTGGCCAATCACTTTTAGAAATTTATAAATTGTATTATTTTTAATTGATATTTGAATGTGTCACAAGTTTTGACTCGAGTAATAAATTGGAAACTGAAAACGTATCTGAGAAGTTACGATTAGTTTGTTTACAGCGTTCCGAACAGTAAATAAGCAATTTCAACGTAATTGATGCTTGGTATTTGCATTATAGAAGATATGATATCGACAGTTTGACACTTTGAACATGTACTACTTTAATAAATAATCTGATATCAGACTTCTTAATCAGATCCAAATGGAGAATAGAGAGTAAATTTGAAACTGACATAAGATTCCTCTGTAATACATGTTCTTATATTGTCATTTTTGTATGTAAAGTATTAATATAGTCAAAATAACGAAAATAAAATAACATGAATTACTTGACAACAAACGACCAAACCTCAGTATTACGACCACCCCGCTATTACGACCACTTTCAGAAACTACCGCAAGTCGTCGTATTAGAGGGGTTTTACTGTACCTACTTCCTTTAACAACATTGACAATACAATGACGTTTTATTCCAAAATAGACAAAATAAAAAACAGTGTATCTTCCCTATCAATTTAAATGCAGTTATTCCATTCCCACTCAGAGATGCTTTTAGATGCTCCTAAGGAAAAAAGCTTTGGAAAACATTGTGGAAAATGAAGAAATTGCTTGTCACAAGGAATTTCTTCATTATCCACAATGTTTTATATCCAAAAAGATAAAAAACAATTCAAAATTCCATAAACTTTAAATTGTAGTCTACAACTTCTTTCAATTTGGACCAGTCTTACTTCTTTCTATGTGGTAATGAGTTATAATTGTAAGTGAAGTTACCTGGCTGTGCAGGAGAATCCAGCCTCCAGTATCATATCAGCCAATGATGCATCCAACTGCAAAATAAGGGTACTTAGTCAGCATGAGATTCTTCTCCAAGGAAAAAGAACAACGCAGTTTCAAACATTACCTCCCTCTAAGGCCAATTGATAAAGTCAAGAGTATCTTTTATGGTTCATACTGTAACAAGTGTAGGTTTGTAAAATACAGGCAACAGACTATATTGACCAATCGTGGCTGTCAAACAAGGAATCAACCGACCAATCAAAGTATTCATTCAGCCCCAACCTGAGCTTTCCACTCTGATATTGGCCACCATTTTATTAACCTTTATCGTTCTTTATTTAAGATGCAGTTACAACGTTTATGTTGCTTACCTTTATGTTACATTCTACTTGCCATAAATTTTGCAAAATAATGCCTCTTAAAATCAAAGCGGTACTTCCTTTCAGGCATGACCAATGGAGTAAATGTGAAGGACAAGCAGTCTGATATGTGCAGTCTGATCTTAATCTACATCACCTGCATGTCCCTTTTAAGCCAAATTGTTTATAAAAGTTAATTTTCAAAAGAAATCTTGACCCACAATCAATCCATCCAGTGCTTTTAGTCCTTTGATTCTAACACAATTCTAGAAAGCTATTTATTCAGCATGACAAGAGTTAATTAGTGACGAGTTGTGTAGTTGTTACTATAAAATTTTGCAGAGTGATGTTATCTTGTTGTTTAAATCACCTTATATTAACCCAGACTCCCTGTTATTTCTCAAACCAGTGCCATCACAGAATTTATACTACCAGCTGCTCACCCAACTTTGATGCTCTTTTTGCATCTGTTGGTCCATTTGTGAGAGATAATGAGCTCTGCTTGCAATAACTTTTTTTAAATCTAATAAAGACCTAAACTGGGACTAAACCAATAACCCTAGGATACGCAGCACAGGAAGGTACAGACTGAGCATAACAAGGGTTGGCACTTAGTCACATAATCAATGAACTGTACCTTTTTAACCCATTCCCAAACAATCCTTCCTTTTTACAACCTTCAAAAGAAAGTTTTGGAAAACATTGTGGAGAATGAAGAAATTGCTTGTATCAAGCAATTTCTTCATTATCTTCAATGATTTCTATCCAAAAAGACAAAAGATTTAAAATTCCATCCGTTCGAAATTGTAGTCTTCCAATTTGGAGCAGTCTTAAATATAAATATATTGGGTTATGGGTTAAAAGAAAGAGCATTCATTAATCTTTTGTCTATATTCATCATGCCCTGTTATTGTAGAACATAGGAAGTTAAATACTTTTACCACAGCTAGACATACAAATTTCAATAGAAAAAGTGGCTTATACTGTAAAAACTTACATGTGACTTTGGCATACTTGTTATAAATGTCAGCTTCTCAACAGTAATATCTTCCGTCTCCTGATACAGTAATGGTCCTATCACAACAGGGACACGCTCACGAGGAAAATCTTTCCTTAATAACTTTAAGAAAGTCTTTTTCTGATCAGGGCCTATCCCAAATTGCTCCTTAGAGTGAACAAGGTGTGTCAATAATAGATGAAGTACTTCAATGGCAATGTCTTGAAGTCCACCTTCTTGTCTCAAGGCAGATTCTGAAAATAAATATGAAGGGACTTCTGATAAAACATGTCTTTTAGCATAATAAACAGGATCAGAAAATATCAAACTTTAAGTTGTATCATTAGTATCACAATACCAATTTTTCTTTCATTAAATATTGTAAGGATTTTTCATTATTCTGGTCACCCATCAAGTTGACAGTACTGATCAGGATTCTTTATAGTCAGGTAGGCAAAACGGTGCCTCAGTGGAAAAGAAAAAATCAACACAAGGCGAAGTCTTCATGGCATAATCATTTTACTGTGTGGGCTAAGACCCAATCTCTGTCATGGATGGTTACCAATGTACAACTCATATGAAAATTCCGGCATTGATATTTACAAACACAGAAACATTCAAGGTAACATTAGAACATGGTGGGTCAGGGAACACATTCTCCCTTTCATACAATGGCTCTCAATCAACTTTATGAATACAGGGACAGGACAAGTGAAACAGGATCTTCCTCAATTATTAAATATCATTATGAGAAAATGTTAAAGACTAAATGGCATGTCACAAGGCAATCCTTATGATTTAGATCTTTTTTGATTGCAAGATTGGTTAAACAAACAATTTTCTGAATTAAATTGGAATAAAGAATCAAAGACTACCTAGATGGCCAAGTGGTATAGGTGCTTGACTTTTCATTGGTGTATTGATGGGCAAGACATTTAATAGCCAGCCCCAGTTTACCCAGCTGTAGATTTAGTTAGCAGTGGTTTTAGCCACTGCCTCTCTTTCAGGGACATGAAAACATATGGACTGTGGGTTTCGAGAGCGACTCTATAAGCTTAAAGCTCTCGCCACAACTGAACTAAAAGAATTATTATAAACTAAACTTAAGAATTAATTCTTTAAAATGGAATCGGTATGACTATTTTGATTTTTGGATACATTTTGAACATCTCATTACCTGAGAAATTAGGTTCTCTGGCAGGTTTTGGATATTGGTTTGTCTGACTCAATCAGATGATCTGAGGAAGATGCCAACATTCAAAATCTGCCGCCTTATTAAACCTTTTTAGGATGACCATGTGACCAATGTTGGCCAGTCTGAATGCAGAAGATTCGGAAGCAAAGTGATTCACACTCTCTGAAAATCACCTAAAGTAATAGAGCTGAATTATATACACAGCTTATACACGTTGAAAATTCAGCTTTTATACAAAGCAGACGTTAGAAGACAAAAGACAAATGCAGATTTCAGTAATGATAACAAGAGCCATGTCGGACATGGCAATCCCCTGCTGTAAAGCAAGCAAGAGTGGTGGTTCTTGTGCACTGTACTTCTCTTCAATGAGATCTATAGACCTATGAAGTTTCAAGTTGACAGCAATTATACTTTCAGAGATATGCTCCAGACAAGTTTCATGACGGAAGGACGGACGGAGACCATTACTATATCCCCTTTGCCGAAACGGCGGGGATAAAAAGCAGATGCTCTGAACTATCTGCGTAGGTAAATATAATGAATTGTGACCTTTCCGCACCAAGGTCGCTGGACAAGAAGTAGCACAATTCCCCTTTAATCTACAAAGAAGAATCAGTTTCTGCCCTATGCGCTACTCCAACTTAGTTTTAACAGAGAATCATATTAAAAGCATAACTCCTTGGGATTGTTCCCTATATTGAATAGCAGGCTATGACAATACTGAAAATGGTTCCAGTAGTTTCAGAGCCACTAGAAAACGAAATTACCAATTCAACGACAGTGCAGAACTGTAAAACAAATATACGATAGTAGCCATTTACTCCAAGCCATTCAATTTATTACAAAAATATAGAGAAGGGCCGAGATGACAGTCAATCAATGCTACAACAAAAACAATCACTCAAGAGTTACATTTCTTGATGCTCTCTGAATGTGAGAGTTTATGGGATTGTTAACATTGGAAAAAGACACTTAAAATACAGATTATCACTACTGTCTGTGTTAAACACTTAAGTAAGTAATACTAGGGACTTCTTCAGTTCATTATTCATCTAGGTGAGTGCTTCAGAAGGCCAGGGAAGTCTTGAAATATACAGGATTCCAGTTTCAAGGTAAGCCAGTTTGTTGTTAGTTTTAACTGTTCTGCATGTTGACAAGTAGGTTCAAGCCTTGGGTAGCTATAATGCAGGTATCTGTCAGTGGCAATGCACTTCAGTAGTAGGGTTGGTGGCCAAAGGTTTTACCCATAACCAGACAGCAAAATTTTAGACTGGCCCAATTTGAAAGCAGTTGCAGACGACAATTCAAAGTTAATGAAATTTTGGATTTATTCAACTTTCTGGTTAGAAAACATTGTGGAAAATGAAGAAATTGCTTGTAACAAGCAATTTCTTCATTTTCCACATTGTTTTCCAAAGCTTTTTTTCCTATGGGCGTCACTGAGTTGGAATTGGTTAAGCTAATCATTATGGGGATAAGACCATTTTGTAATTGGTTATACAAGGTTGTAAAAAGGGGGAGAGGTAACTGAAAAATAAGTTGGCATCTGGAGGTCCATGTTGTTGGTGATCATCTGAATGAAAATATCCTTACAATATGTATATGAATATCTAAAATCACTGCTAACTAAACAAATTCATGGGACAACTGACACTTATATCAGATTAACAGAGAGCTAAATATTGTCCCTCCACTTATTTGTATGAAATAACATAGTCAGACCAATAATGCTCATAGAACTATATATGTGTCAGAAACTCAGATGCTCCCATACAAGGCAAATTTTGTCACAAGACCTTTAGTTGTGATCTTGAACTTGGAAGTATCCAACTCAACTTAACCCTTGTCATGTTGAATAAAATTCTTCTTTTGAAATGCATTACATCAAAGGGCTGATGGCACTGTAGGTCTGGTTGTCCGGGTCAATATTTAATTCAGAAATTTATCTTATGGACATATCTGGCTTAAAAAGGACATACAGGTGCCATGATAACATGAAGTGCATGTGCGTGCCTTTGAAACTCAGGAGTCAAATGACTTCTTGACTGCAAAACTTTAGGTGCCAAAACTGGTTTCTGATGGGGTCAAAACATCAAAAATGAGAAAATATTGGGTACAAATTTGAAAGTTTTTGTGCCAATGAACCTTCTCTTTTATATGTTGATTCACTTATTATGAATTTCTCATAAAGAATTAAACAATTTATTCTTATGGTCTTCAATAGTGCATTTGATGCATTAATGAAAATTTTAGGGGTCCAAATGTCAAGTTTTGAACCTTAGAAGACCCACTTAGAGAAATTTCCAAAAAGTCAAAACAGTTTATCTTTTTGAGGGTCAAAACCCCTGGTTTACGAGTCAAACATGAGCCCTTATAGCACAAGTGTAGTTTATTCAAACGAGTCAACAAAGATGGCTGTTATCTAAGCATTTCTATACATACCTGGATCTACATAGGAAGAGAGAAGATCAGGCAGCTTCTGTCTAACAAAATTTGTCGCAAATCCGCGTATGTCCTGACTTGATGAGTTTAGTAGGGCCAATCCAAAAACAACTTCTTGTACACGAGACAGTCGTAATAGACGACTTATTTGAGGAAACAAAAGTGCAGAAGGTCTCAAAGTCTGAAATGTAAAACAGCATAGCCTCAAATCACATCATCAAACAACCATAGCAGATATATATGAATTACAGTTTGGAATTAGCTGTAGTAACTACGTCAACACCAAACCAAAGTGCTTCAGATAAATGTCTGCCAATGTCGGAGTTCAAAGTTTATTTCTGCTTTAAGTATATGATATGATTGGTCTATAATTTTTTTGACAGACAGTTGTGATCTGTCAATCCTCTGGGTGAAAAATAAATACAGTGAGTATCCACAACATAGGATTTGGTGGGCACAAAGGGATAATTCTGGCTCAAAATATCATGTGCAGAAATATCTCATTTAGCCAAATCTAATGAGAAAATATGAATTTTGGTGAGAAATTTTACCAAATCCTTCACTTAAATTACATTTTGCTTTTACTTTGTTCTCTCATCAAGCCAGTTTCAATGAGATTTCTAGTAGAAAAATGAAAGAATCTCTCAATATCTCACCCCAAAATGATCTCTGGGCACATAACGAATCTTTACATTTCAAAATTGATTCACTCTCTCTTTCTTGAACTTTGTAATAGCTCACATTGAGCCGTTCTTAACCCTTGTCATGCTGTATTAATTACCTTACTGAATTTATTGTAAAATCAAAGTGCTGAAAGCACTGATAGAACTTGTTGTTCAATAATCAATATTTCTTTTAGAAATAGATTTCATAAACAACTCTGGCAGGAAAAGTACGGTGTACGGTGTAGGCCAAGATCAGACTGCACTTTTGTGCAGCCTGATCTTGGTCTACAGCCCCTGCCAAAACCAGCATATTCCAGATTCAGCATGATAAGGGTTAAACTACTTTATAGATGAAGAGAATTTTTTTTGTTTTCATGGAGGTAACTTTACAAATACCAAAAGCGTATACAAACATAAGAGTGATTAGTTATTCTGTTTCATACTTCCATGAAAACAAAAAATTTAAGACAATATGCAAAAAAACCCAAATATCTTACAACTATTGATACATTAATGTGGAACTATTTTGTATGCTTGCATACAAAATAGCTGCATCCTCAAAATTTTGTTGATATTTCTAATCAGCCAATGAGAATGCTCATTTTTGATAGAGGAAACTAACATTCAAATACTGACATATCAAGCCTACTTACCTTCTGGTGATGTAGTGGGTGATCAATAGCGTTACATAAAGTGGACACAAAATTGGGTTTACTTAGCAGTGTGCTGCACTCCTGTATCAAAAACTGAGTCTGAAAGGAAACATCAAAACCATAGGAACATGAGGTGCCAACACAAAACTTCCAGCTAAAAAGCTCTATTGACAAATACTATTAAGACAAGAAATGTTGAACAAGTACATGTTTTACAAAAATAAATCTGAAACAGAGAAGGTAAAATTATTCTGTGAAAATTTCAAGAGTTTCATGTATATGGAAGATTGTAGGCTTAACCCATTCCCACACAATGACACTTTTTGACACCTCTCAAGAAGAATTATTGGAGAAACATTGTGAAAAATGAAGAAATTGCTTAGCATCTTGGAACAAGCAATTTCTTCATTTTTCACAATGCTTTCAACCCAGGAGTTACAAAAATCTAAAGTTTCATTAACATTAAATTGTCAACTGCAACTCCTTTCCAATTGGACAAGTCTAAAATGTTCTCGTCTGGGAAAGGGTTAAAAACTTGACAAGATCCTTTACAAAATGTAATGTAGCAACTTTTTTCATCATCATGTTTGATTTTTCTGACATTTTTTAAATGAATGGGGTTTAACACCACATTTAAACAGTATTTCAGTCATATTGCTCTGCTGGAGCACCTAACAATGGATTCCAGGTATTTCTCACACCAGTACTACCACATCCTTTCCTAGCCTCCAGCTGCTATCCTGCTTAGGTTTCATCCATTGGTGAGAGACAAATGTTGGAAAGGATATGTGCCGCCACAGGGGATTGACCCATGACATCCCATGATTGAAGATTAGGAGTCTGATGCGCTACCGACTGCGCTGTGACGGCCGCATATTTCATTAATTGATCTAATAAAGTCATGAATGAAAATCAGGAATTCCCCAAATTCAAATTTTAGATCAATTTAAAAAAAAAAAAAAAAAAAAGAAAAATCAATTGGGCATTTACAAAGATCCCAACACTGAATATCTTGAATAAACCTTTCATCCATGTTGACCCTCCAATTGGCCTTACAAGCATCCTGTGAGTAGAGAGGTATCTCATTATAGTGTTCTTTTTTGGCCTATATTCTTGGATTCTCAAACTCACTAATTTCCAAGGTATAATTCTTATGACTCTAGAAATATAATGCAAAAGTTTCAAGAGAATGTGATCATATTTGACGTAATGCGTGTGTTTACAGAAATGACTGGGGTGTATTCCATATATGATGCCCAATTACATCCGAATTACTTATCTTGCCCCTAGCAAAAATAATTGCTAAAATCTAGAAATGAACATGGTACATTATCCTATTTACTAATAGATCAAGGCATATAGGTACTGTCACTAGTTATGCAATGACCATTCAAAATGGAACGTGTTAACCCATTCCCACTCAGTGACGCTTTTAGACGCCTCCAAGAAAAAAAGCTTTCGAAAAAATTGTGGAAAATGAAGAAATTGCTTGTTACAAGCAATTTCTTTATTTTCCACAATGTTTTCTACCCAGAAAGTTGAAAAATTCCAAAGTTTCATAAACTTTAAATTGTCTTCTGCAACTTCGTTCAATTTGGACCAGTCTAAAATTTTCTTGTGTGGTAATGGGTTAAAATGATAGAAATGAGAAGTCTGCAGATTGCAATTCAAAGGTCCCTCTCACCTTCCCACCAGTTTGGACTTGCATTTTAGCCTGTAACATCCTAAGTTTTGTTCAGTGATGATATTTTTCTCTCTCACAAATATATCGATGGCTTAGAGCAAAAACATAGTATAGCTCTATACAATGTATAGAGCCATGCTATGTTTTTGCTCTAAGCCCTCGATATGCTTCTCATTCTATGATGAACTTTAAAATTACCTGATGATAATCTTTACCGGGACTTTTACCATCACTGCTGAAGTCAACATATGAAAATAAGCACCGAAAGAGATGCCTATCTGCTTCAGCCCCGTGTTGACTCACCAGCTGAAAAATAAGAACAAAATTCTAAGCATTCTCTACCAGAGTAAAGATAAAATTGATGTCTGGCTTTCAAAAGAAAAATCATATCTAACATATCACAACACAATCCCTTTTTTCAACAACCCTCAATCATTACATCCACAAAACATTGTTGGATAGGACTAATTTGCTTGTAACTAGCAATTTCTTCTTTTCCTTTTTTTACTATGTATGTTATTTAGATTTTAAATTAGAGCCATTTTAAATTTGGTATACAATCATTTCGTACCATAACTATTTCGTACCATTATTTTGTACAATACTATGGTTAGTTTGTACCATGCGTTGTTTATTTCATACCATTTGTACCAAAAATAAATAAATTAAGATCATAAATTTGATAATCAGATTGTTTTCGACATGTTAGGTAAGATCAGTTAAAATCTTATGGTGGAAGGCTGAATAATTGTTGCTTAATTATGATTAGATAGGTGTTTGCCTTTAATTGGACTGTCCTGCTTTTTTCCCTCAAGAAAAATACTTGGGAAAACATTCTGGAAAATGGAGAAACTACTGGTGACAAGCACAATGTTTTCCACTCTCCAAGACAAATATTTTTATTTAATTACATCCTCATTAAATTGTAGTCTGCAACTTCTTTTAGTTGGGACCTGACTAAAATTCTTTTGTGTGGTAATTGGGTTATTGGTTACTTTGTCACATTTTTCGGTAAATGATGATACTCAATTGACGGAAAATACAGTTCTGACTCAAATAATTTAAGGTTTCTACGATCTTTTCATTGACAACATTGTTAGGATTCTTTCAAGAAATTAAATTTCACTTATCTTGGTTTGGTAATCAATCCATTCAATGACATGTAAACCAATCAAGTAGAGCACATTATTTCGTGTTAACTAACTTTCAAATTTAAACCTTCTCTACACAGTCTCAGAGTCTGCGATTTGTGTATACAGGTGTTATCTTTACCCTTTGCTTAACAATAACTGCAACTCAGTCAAGTTGAACTCTTTTTTAATCTATTAATTACAAGCTTTTTATCCATTTTTGGTTATAAACAGGTGAAGTTGACAGACCTTAACCCATTACCACACAACCCCGCTTTTGATGCCTTGAAAATTTAAATGTTTCAATGGAAAACTTGTTAGAAAAGGAGGAAGTGCTTGTAGCAAGTAATTTCTCCTTTTTCTACATTATTTCTAACTTATCTGGTACTTATTTTCTGTTTAAGCATACTCTTATTTGAAATGTGGCATGCAACTTCTTTTTCAATTTGGACAAGTCTGAAAATTTTGTCTACTAAAAACTTTCTTACAATTCTCAGATTAGGGAGAAGTCACTTCTCCACAAATTCTGAGAGTCTACACACCCTAAAAACACCAGACCAAAACTCTAATTATATCGGAGCAGTCTTGCTACTAGTTTTGGACTGGAGCCTGAGGCCAGGAAAATCGGATTTTTTTCCTTAACCCATTACCAGACGAGACAATTTTAGACTGGTCCAAATTGAAAGGAGTTGCAGAAGAGAATTTGAAGTTTATGAAATTTTAGATTTTTTCAAATTTTTGGTTAGAAAACATTATGTAAAATAAAGAAATTGCTTTTTACAAGCAATTTCTTCACTTTACACAATGTTTCCCCAGTTTTTTTCTTGAAGGGTGTCCAAAAGCGTCACTGTGTGGGAATGCGTTAAATATTCAGATTTGGGAAAATCAATGTGATTTTGTAATAAGTATTTCATTTACCTTACTACAATTAAAACATCTTCAAGTAAGTTTCGTAAATTTCTTATCATCTACTGTTTACCTGTAGTTAGGTTAGTGGTAACAAATAAATGGATTCCTGCATCCCCAACTTGATTTCCGAAGTTCATACTAGAAATTGGAATTTCCAACTCTGGATTGAGGAAAAAGAAACTTTTTTCCATTGGGAACGGGGCCAAATTTGGCCAAAAAAACCCACCTGATGTCCAGCAGATCTCTATCATAGAGCTCTGATTCCAATTCAAGCACAAAGTTCTGGCTATCTCTTGCATATAGCTCTGATTATATATCTAGCAAAGGACTCTAATTCTAACTCAAGCACTGATGTCTGACTCTATCTCTGGAACAGAGCTGATACAATAACTAGCAGAGCTCTGACTCAATCACTAGCACAGAGCTTTAAGTCTAGCATAGAGTTCTGATTCTAACTCTAGTGCAGAGCTCTTGATAAAAGGAAGTTATGCCAACAGAAAAAATGGACAGATACAGGGCTCTTACTAATTATTTTTCAAGTCTCATTGACAACACTTTTGTTTGAGTAGTGTTCCCACTGCAATTTTAGATAAGGGGTTTTTTGTCACCTCAAAAATTGTGGGATTTGAAAAGCTGTGTTTTTTTGAAAATGTAAGGGGTATCAATTTAATTTTGACATACAGAAAATGTTTTACTGAAAGAAGTTGGTTTATATCATAAGGTACATTTTAATGATTCAATACTACTTGACCCATTACCAAACTAGAGCTGTCGCCCTCAAGGGCTGACGAGAATACCCCCCACACCGCTAAAAAGGCTTTTCTATGATGGAGTGGAATTTGAAGCTGTTTAATCACATGCATGTCATGGTGGATGAACATTGCCAACCCTCCACCTCTTTCTGATTTTGTGTTTGTTGCTAGAGTTGACTGATTAGGAAAGGTTGGTCAATATGAGCCTATGTTAAAGAAAACTGTGTGAGGAGATGATGACACAAAATTATATCCACGAAAAGTCAATATGAGCCTATGTTAAATTTTTTACCCCCGGGGGGCGGGGTCAAATTTGACCTCAGGAAATAAACCGTTTGATATTTGTAAAGGTCAACAAGATGATGTTACTTACCAAATTTGGTAACTCCCCTTATGGTTACTGAGTTTTGCAATTTTAAATTTTGACTACTCCCCCCCCCATTAAAAAGTTCATAATGGCATAACTCTGAAACTAACGACTGGATCAAGATGAAAATTGCAGGTGCACAACTTCATATGATAGGAAACAACCTGATAAAATTTCAGCAAAATTGGTCAAAAAATGTGGGAGGAGAAGAGGACACAAAATTATGTCCACGGACCGACGGACAGATGGACGGACAACCTGATTCCAGTATACCCCCCCATAACTTCGTTGTTGGGGGTATAACAACAACATTTTAGACCTGTCAGATATTGAAATACGTTCCAGACAACAATATGAAGTGGGTGGATTTTACGAAATTAATGTTGGTCTTTTGCTTGTCACAAGTACTTTCTTCAATTGCCACAATGTTCTCCCAACCTGCTTTCTTAAAGGGAGTAAAGTGTGATGTGTTGGAATCAATTAAGACTAGAAAAAAAAATTTTTGTTTGCTTTTTAAGTTTTATTGACTGAGGTTACTGGAGGGTTTTCACTAGTTTTTCAAAAGTCAAGAGTTATTGACCCTTTGCCAAAATTTTCAAGAGTCAAAGTTGAAATCCTAAGAGTCATATTATGATATCCCCCCAGGTATAATTAGAAAAAAAAGACAGAAAAAAAAATAGACAAAAATGATACTTTTGAGATGATTTTATTTTATTTTAGCAATGATGTCTCAGAATTAACTCTGTCTAATCTTTGAACAATTCTCAAATCTGACAGTGGGGTTTCTATTTTCAATAAAAGATAAATTTTAAGGAAAGTTTAGTACAAATGTATTCATGCATATATAATAAGTTTGAATCAGTTTAAGAAAATCTCAAGAGTACTAAGGGGATCAAAAGTTCTTATTTTTCACAAAAAAGTGATGAGTAAATCCACGAAAACGCATGACATTTCTTGAGCAACATTTTCTTTGTTTTATTTACTTCTTCTTTATATTTTGTGAGATTTTTTACTAAGGTATATTCAAATAAGTAAATTTCAGTAGGATTAGAACTCTGAAAAGGGTTTCAAAATAAATTTCATAGGTGTCATGTACCTGCCAATTACGTTAAATGATGCATGTCCATCACCCGAGTGTTGATTACCAATCAATGATTTGGGCCTATATTTACATAACCAATTTACCATTTTCAAATAATTTGGCACTCTTATGATGACCCTTGAGGCATGGGTGCCCATTTTCTAATTGTACTGAATATGCCTTGCGGCAAAATATGTTGATCCAGTGCTCTTAATAAGGACCAATTTCAGTAATTTTCAAAATTCCAAGTTTCAATTTCAGGAAGTTTTGAAAATCAAGGAATTTTTGTTTACCCTCGACCATACCCCCACCCCCTTCTCAAAAAAAAAAATTACTAAAGATGAAATGATACATAAAGCCTACAGTACATTCTTTTCAATGCTTTACTTAGAGTCCCAAAATTTCATGTCACATTGAGTGGAACTAGAGAAAACAGTATGGTAAAAGAAGTGTTTCTTGCATAAATTTCCCCTTTTCCCACAATATTCCCGCCCCTTATTTTCCAAATTTAGGTAGATACATTTTGTAATTGTTATTTACAAATCTCTCAGGGTTTGAAAATTTCTGATTTGTAGAATGTCAGAAAACAGACTGTTTGAAATGTTTTGGGTACATAAAAATCGAGACGGGATTATTCCAAGACAGTCTCCAGTCACATCATAGATATCCAAGTAAATACGCCATGAATAACACTTACGTAAATGAAACTTTAATTGAAAGTAACAGTACAAATGAAATTAAACTTATAGCAGAGTTGTATCTTTTAAGAAATTCTACTAGTTGATGTTTACAGACAACATGTGGGACGTCAGTTAAAAGGGACCAAACTCTAGCGAGGTCAATCGGTAATTTCGATGTTTCTAGGACAGACATCATGTCATGTTACGAAATACACACACACAATCGCCCACATCAGAGACTTATTTAGAATGCAAATTTGACACTCTGTTCTGTATCCGCTGTGAACTTGAAGAAGGGACATGATATTTCAGGTGAATTCAAGCCCTGTTCTTAGTTTACATAAAATTCGACTGACCGGCGATATTTGACGAAATCTATTCCAATGTCCATGGGCCTACTTGATTTTTGCCCCACACTTTAATAATCGAGTGACTTCCAAAGAAATGGCTGTGCCGGCTAGGTTACCGAAACCGGCTGAATGTACGTCCTATGTAAATTTCCATCTACATCGGTCTTCATGGAGACATTTCGATAAACTCCATGTGAATTCAATTTTACCCGAGTGTATGGCCAGAATATACATTCTTTTGTTTGTCAAACCCTTTATATTGTCACTTCAGAAAGATGTTTTCCTAGAATCTCGGACTTTATTTTACGTCCTGGTCTAATTTTCCGGATGTTTTTTCTGATTTTCTGGACATTATATACGTCGACATCTGCTTATTGAGCGCACTGTTGATCATAATCAAAATGAGGTACTATTTACCATGTGCACGCAGCTTTCATTCACTTAAATAGAAATACCCGCAAAAAATTTTAACGCAATGTATACATTGCACCGAGTGAGCGGAAACAAACTGTTGTCTGCACATGTCATATTCTCCAAAGATTAAGTATTTGAAAAATGCAAATCTCCAGCTATCTCTGATTGTTATGTATCAGCCGATTTGAGGGTCAAATTATCAAGGTCCAGGGTTCTCCCACAGCCCTTATGGCGTATCGGCCCCGATACGCCTTCATTATTAAAAGAGGTTTCCGATACGCCTTAAGATCACCGATACGCTATAATGTGCTCACCGATACAGCTTAATTTCCACCTGCAGAAAGTGTCAAAATATTAAATTGGATGCAGAAGCGTGGACACGACAGGCTCTTTATCTGTAGTGTTTTATACCACGTATTACGTAACATCCCTATTGATAAGACCCTTACATGCTTACTAATATTGGTGATTATTGATTTTTTCTCGCATTTCCCACTAGCTCCTCGCTCTCAGTCACCAAGGATGGTGGGTACCAATATGTAAACAGTGAATCCAAAATGGCGGCCGAGTTTCGGTAGACCGTCGCTTCTGCAGGAATTCGCCGAGTTAAATGAGAAGATAATAATGTAATATGATTTCATAACTATCAAACTAAAGCCATAATGGCCTTAAATTTATTTTTCTGGTGGAAAGCTTAATTGGATCATTTTATTTCATGCTCTGATCTTTGAAAAGTCTGATACATGCACTTTTCACGATCTTTTTTCCTTTATTTGCCAAAATCATAGACAGATTGCGGATGCAAGCAATTCTAGTTATACTTATCTCTTATTTTCAATCCTGTTTGTAATTACATGCAAGTGTTTTATGGATTAAGTCCATTTTTTATCCAATATGGAGGGTATAATCTCACACATTCGTATCCTGCTTTGTTCAACCCAACTTTTAAATAAATTTGTTTTATGAATTTGACCAATGAGTAATAATATCATTGTAGTTTTCAAGTAACGATATCTCACTCTCTCATTTTTTTGATATGTGAAAATCAAAGTGCTGAAAGCACTTCAAGAAAAGAATGCTTTGGGCCATTTACTTTTTATTTTATTCTTTTATCATCAAAAGTGATATTTCAATATTTATTTAGAATCAGAAAAAAGATAATGGACTTTGTCATATTTCCAAAACAAACCCTCTTTTGAAATCAAAGTGCTGAAATCACTTAAAGAAGAGTAGGGATACTTTATTTTATAATTTGATCAAGCTTCATGCTTTAATTTGAGAATTAAGGTTCAGATTAGACACTGCTGATATACTATCCATTTTTGATTAATTTATTAAAATCAAAGAGCTGAAAGTACTGTTAGAAGAATAGTTCTAGTATCAGACAGTCAAAGGCTTCTGGATTGGCAAAAAGTAAACTTTTACATTTTACCCACAGAATCCAATGAAGCTCTTTAAGAGGCAAAATATGAAGATTAAACCAGGTGTTTTACTCTGGAACCTTAGAGACTTTTGAAAATACAGATTATACCTGAAGAAGTGCATTTGTTCAATTACACTCCATACCTTTTTCAAGACTCCTGTTAAAATGGCGAATCATGATAAGCTGTTCTTATCCAATGGACAAGCATTTGACGCCTTTAATAACCTTTATTTTCTATAATCATATCAAGATGTTAAGACTTTTATGCCGCACATTTGCCTCTACGCCCTAAAAAATTTCTGGGAAGAACCCTGCAGGTCATTGATTTCTAATAGTAGAAACTGCTATTGGATTCTAAAAGGGTTTCCATGTATTATGATTAATCAAAAGAAGAACTTTATGACAATTCCAAATTTGCTGTGCGTGACATGAGCATATTAAAAAAGTTAGTTTTTGAATTCTGTATGAGAATTTATGGTTTTGTGCATACATTCACGTACATTTGTATGCAAATAGGAACACCGTGAAACCTCTGTTAACTGGAACCACCAAGGAGGAAAACAATCCTCATTATCAACAGAAAAAACACCAATACAAATGGCTAATAAAAGTATGAATGCTTAAATTTGAAGACAGATCAACTCCGCCTATTTTAAACTTGGCCCATCGGCAACTCAGCCCATCATATAACTTGGCACAGTCAACTCGGCCCGTATATACGTTATAAAGTGATATGTGTAAAATTTAATTATGGCCTTCATTTTTAAAGAGAAAAGAACTTTGATTGTAATCTTATCATTTTTTTTTTTAATTCATTAATGACTAATTATAAAGTAAAATTTTTTATCCATCATCAATCAGTTATTAGAAAACCCTATCTAGATCATTGTAGAAAAAATGTACTTTGTAAAAAGACAACCGTTTAAATTGATGCAATTCCAAAAAATGTTTATGTTTCTATATTACAACAATAAAATAATAATGAAAAATAAGTTTCATAATGTTAATTGTACAATAGTTTCAAATATATTACCAATATAATTGCATTACTACATTCTATATATTGGGGCCGAGTTGATGGTGCCAAGTTATTCAATGGGCTGAGTTGACTGGTAACCCTTAAATTTGTACGCGAATGGGAGCACTGCATTGTGGATTGCTAGCAAGTAAATGTCAACCAAAAATCTAATTGAAGAAGAAAAGTAGATTTCAAAATGCAGCTTACGTGGTTTATTTCGGCAACACTGGACTTAAAGTTCTTCTTTGTTAGGTTAGCAACTGAGTAATTGATTTCTGCTAGAGCAAATGACAAGGAATCAAGATTCATATTAATCCATAAACTCAAATGCGAAAGCTCCAAATTTCTTTGAAGCTTTCTTTTCCCTTTGAACAAAACGTTCGGACAATAATCTTTCTTTCTGTGTTCAATTTAGTTTTTGGTAAATCGTAAGAAAACATCGGGAAGTGTAGATGTTTAATGTCTCCTTTTGCTCACACCGCCATGATTTAGAAAGAAAGCGGAAAAGGATTTTGGGTAAAATGCGATGAACATAGACTGGGAGATCATAAGTCATAAAAGAATAAGTCGAAGCGGCCCATAATTTTGAGAAATCGATTAACAAATCGAACAGAATCAGTTAATCTATAATAACCTGTGCGAATCTTCCCTATTTTACATTTTGCCTGAAGTGAGGAGAGGCCCGTCAGGCGGAAAGGCACATTAAAGATGTTTTAAAACATATCGAATCAATAACCTTGGTCAAACTGAAATAAATATTAAAATGAACAGTGTGGTAGAATGAACATTTTAGATTCTGAAAATATGCCAAGAACAACTATAATTATAACTTAATGTAATAATACTCCTACAAGGCACCAACACTTTATCACAGAAACAGTCTTTCTACATAATGCTAACTTATGTATAAAAGAGTTGGTATAAAGTTATCAAAATAAACCTACAGGTATATGTTATCAAAACTTACAAGACTCTCTTTGGATTACCAAAAACACTTGACTAAGTTTTAGTCTTAGGTTAAATAAGTGCGCAAAAAATTCTCTGTAACCTTGACCTGCGTGACCTTTAAATCTAGGGTTTAAATAAATGTTCATTATTGTTTCATGGTCCTAAATCGAAAAGCAACTATGTTACAGCAACTGATACATAGCGAAATGTAACAAAACTGTAGAGTTCAGTCAAGGGTAGATTGTTTCTAAACTCTTCACATAAGCGTCATGAAAATACAATACGCAGTATTTCCTTTGTAAAGAAACATTTTGTGTAAATATCAGGGTCCTAAATCAAATAGTCTGTGTGAAAGTATACTCTTTAGTACTATAACAATAATTTCAAAGTTCAAGGGAAGAGAATACCAGAACTAAAAGCGTTATTGTATAAAAAAAATGCACAAACACACCCCTTCAAATGTACTGGAAAATAATCAATTAATTGTAGCTAAGAGCATGCAATACTGTAAGGTATTACCTAAGACAAAAATAAATCATTATAAAGTACATGTTCAAGGAGAGGTAATTCCAAAAAAAAAAAAAACGAAAAAGCTTTCTTCCTTTTCAAATAATAGCAAAACAAAGAATACTTTAAAAGCGAAGGGCGATAACCCAAAAAGTAAGGATACCAGAATTAGGGATCTTATATATTAAACTTCTCCCAGCCATGTTGTATAAGTGTATGTAATTGAAACTTGAAAGCTTTACTACTATATTAGTTAAATTTGTTGCGGACAGACAGGTAGACTTACGGGCGGGTAGACAAATGGACGGAGAAACAAGTGGGCGGACGGACATGGTAACTTCTGTATAACCTATAGTGTTGACTCTGTCAGTATGCAAAGTCCGTACATTCTTTCCAATGTTTATCACTTTCGCCCTTTCTTGCGGCTTCATTTTTGGCACTTAGGCGCAAAAGCAAATATACAAGCCCTAGAGCTGGTGGCACTTTTATTCATGTGGTCAAGGTTATAGATGATGCTATCTTGTGTAGAAAGATGAGTGCCGAGTCCGAAAACGTAAGTCTTATAAGAATCCTTGCGTATAAAAAGTTGTTGTACGTAGCTAGCTCTATCTTTTCTCGCTTCATGGAAAAGAAAATGAATAATTGTTCCAACATATAATGGTGTTTTTATACTCTTTCTAC
The DNA here is from genome assembly GCA_946902895.1 of Fragum fragum. Taxonomy (NCBI): domain Eukaryota; kingdom Metazoa; phylum Mollusca; class Bivalvia; order Cardiida; family Cardiidae; genus Fragum; species Fragum fragum. Next base: position 12,591,302 of record OX336373.1, on the reverse strand, counting down.
TAGAGTAATACTCACTTTATGTTACAAAAACAACACGGTGCCAACAAATAGCCCCAGCCTTCTCTACCTCACACCTTCTTATCTCCTTTTGTAAGAAAAAGCGAGATGATTTTCATGTCAAAGTCGAATCAAGTAAATTATATATATAAAGTATATCATAATTATAAGTAGAAATAGACCTTAGATTAATTTGATAAATATTAATTTGCAGATATACCTCGACATTCGATGCATCAAACAATCATTACCTGATATCTTACAACGTTGGAATAAAGACATTAGCTATCAGCTGCCCATTCACTAATGTGCACTACTCATCGTTCTCTCAATGATGAGATAACAAGAGGCCCATGAGATCTATCAATTTTTCCGTTTAAGTAATGTGATATTTAAGGAAGTTATTGCTCAAAGAATAATGCATAAAATGAAAATATGAAAAGGGACTTTTTCTCCCTTTATTATTTTGAGCAACAATCCTTAAGGTCCCCTTTCCCGTGTTTCATGACGGATCCACTCCATTTCCAAAAAGAAAGGTCTTGTGACCTTACAATCATGCTGTGAAATTTTCAACAGAATCCGATAATTGTATACTTTATAACGTTAATAGGATTGTTTTGAATGAAAATCCAAGGGGCCCTTTCTCCTGTGTTTTTTATGGGTCCACTTTATTTCCGAAAGGAACTTTACTTGCGAACCTACAATCGTCCTGTGAATTTTTAAAGACAATCTGAAACCTCATCACATAAAAAAGAAAGGTTTGAGTGACAATATGTAACCTGTATTTCCAATGCCAATTATTCCATGCATCTTTGAAGAGAATCCGATAAAAAAACCGTGTACTTTATTCTGCTAGAAATATTTCAATCAATTTCTCATAAGGCCCCTTTTCCCGTGATATTTCATTGTTGTTTAATTATTCTGTGAAAGTTTAAATTGATTGATTGATTGATTAATTGTTTGATTGAATGTGGTTTAACGCCGCTTTTAACAGTATTTCAGTCATACCGCGGCGGCTAAAGTATAAATTGAATCCTACGAAATATGGGGACTTAGTTATGTTAACTAGAAAATTTATCAAAAAAAATCATATGGCCCCTTTTTACCTGATACTTGACGGACTGTACCCACTTCTGAAAAAAAAAAGAAAAAAAAACATCTCTATGATTGTACAATCGTTCTGTGAAAGTTTGAAGTCAACCTGGTGAAATCTAGGGATACCATTGTGTTAACTAGAATATCTAAATAAGTTTTCATAATGCCCCTCTTCACGTGGTACTTGACGGATCGGATTCACTGTCAAAATCTACAATCGCAATAATGGTGCAGTCAATCCGTGTAATCTGTGGACTTTATTGTGTTATTGAGGAATTTACAGTGAAATTTTCATAGGACCCCTTTTCCCGTGATACTTCACAGAACAAACAAAATTCCGTAGGAAAACACTCTTATGAAGGTACAATAATTCTGTAAAAGTTTAAAGAGAATCAATGAAAATAGTGGACTAAATTGTGTCTAGAATGTTCTGTAATAAGCATTTCATAAGATCCCATTTCCCCCGAGATCTATTGCATTTGACCCCTTCCCAAAAAAACTATTATAACGATAGTTAAATCATTCTAAAATTTTGAAGAAAAAGATCAAGACTGAGGACTTTATTGTGATAACAATGTTTTTGCATAAAATTTTCATAAGGCCCATTTTCTCGTGAAACGTAACAGATTTGAATGGGGTTTTACGCCGCTTTCAACAATCTGTCAGTTATATCACGGCGGCTGGAGCACCTAACAATGGCTTCCTGGTATTTCTCCCACCAGTACCGCCATCACATCCTTTCCTAGCCTCCAGCTGCTATCCCACATAGGTCTACGATTTTCGACCCATTGGTGGGAGACAAATAGTCGGAAAGGATGAGTGCCGCCGTCGGGGATCGAACCCGGGACCTCTAGATTGACAGTCCGACGCGCTACCAACTGCGCTATGACGGCGGCAGAAACATAACAGATCAGACCCAATTTACAAATGAACAATCCAAATGATGGTAAAATTATTCTATTAAAGTTTGAAGAGAATCTGATAAAGACTGTGTACATTCCTGTGTTAATGAGGATTTTGTGAAAAATTTTAATACAACCCCTTTTCTTGTGATACTAGACAGATCAGACCCGATTTGGAAACTATGATGGTACAATTATTCTGTAAAAGATTGGTACTAAGATTTTAAAATGAAATCTTCACAAGGCACCTTTTCTTGTCAAACTTGACGGATCAGTTATAATGCAAACATCAACGATCGAAATTATTGTACAATTATTCTGTGAAAGTTTGAAGAAAATTCAATGAAAGCTCTGGACTTGGTAACAAGGATTTTTAAATCAAATTTTCAAAGGGTCCGTTTTTCCTGATAGTTCAGACCCCATTTCGGTAAAATGAGCGTTATGAGAAAGTTTCAACAAAATTCGATCAAAGCTGCGGGCTTTATTGCGTTAGCGAGGATTGTTTAGTTAATTTTCATACAGTACATTTTCCCAGGTTACTTGATGGATCAGACCCTATTTCTAAAGGAGCTGTCCTTAAAATAGTATAAATACTCCGTGAGAGAATGAAGAAAATCCGATGAAATCTGTGGACTTTATTGCAATAAAATTTTCATAAGGCCCCCTTTCCCGTGATACTTGACGGATCAGACCCACTTTCGAAAGGAAAAATCTTTATGATGGTACAACTATTCTTTGAAAATTGGAAGAGAATTCGTTTAAAACTGTGGACTCGAGAGTGTTGACGAGGATTTTTTAAATCTATTTTTCATATGGCCCACTTTCCTATGTTTTTGACGGATCTGACCCAATTTGAAAGGAACGATTCTTATGATGGTGCAATCATTCTGAGAAAATTTTATAGAGAATCTGATGAAACTGTAAACTCTAGAGTTAAAATCTTAACGAGGGATTTTAATAGATTTTCTATTAAATTTTACCAGGCCCTTTTTCCGGTGTTTCTTGACGGATCGGGACGAATTTCTAAAGGAACGATCCTCCTAATAGTATAATCATTCTGAGAACCTTTTAAGAGATTTCGATGAAATTGTGGACTCTAGAACGTTAACAAGGAAAAGTTTGAAGACGGACGGACGACTTGACGGACGGACGTACGATCGGACGGACGTTGAACGGGAAAACGCCATCTCTATAGCTCTCCTGACCTTTGGCCAGTAGTGCTAAAAAATATTCGAATCGAGACGCCTTTTGTCAAATCATGACTTATGAATTATGACTGGACAAACTGACTCGACAGAATAAAAGTTTTAATAATAAAAGATGCTGTAAAAAATTGAACCTACGAGAAAGGATTAGTTAGGTATTCTATTACATGAAAACATACTTGACCATATATGGGGTCAAGTAAACAAAAAATGAGTCTATTTGATAAGACATAACAAATTATTCCTCTCTCAAACTACTTGTTTGCTATGATAGATTTCTTATTAGGCTTGTCTACACGGTATGGGAAATTTAGTCAAGTGTCAAAGATTTCTTTTCTCTCTGAATCATTCATCAGATGCATTTAGATCCTTAGTTGATCGATATCAAATTGCTTAAAATAATTTACATAAAGCATAAAAACAAAAAAACAAACAAACAAATAAATAACCCGAATAAGTGTTATTTGAGAGACTTATCAGCACAATATAGAAAATATAGCGAAATATAAAAAAGAAATCTTCATCTCTGCAGCTACCATTTGATATGAATAATTCTTGGCACAAATGTTCATTGGGTGCCTAGTTTCTTCTACAATATTATGATCACGGTGTTTTTGGTAAGGCTTTTTACAACAATATAGAACATTTTTACTTTAAGATACACAAAAATATTCCTCTCTGAAATTACTAATGGGTTATCAATAATTTTTGGTGTAAATATTCCTTTCGTTGACCACTGTCAGATTCTATTAAAGATTTTTGTTCGGGCAAAGATAACGGATATTCACGAGGTTTAACACTAGTGTTCTGGTAGGGATTTAATAGCAACAATATGATTTTATATCGAAACAGAAATGATTATTCTCTTGAACTATTGTTATGAATGTTTATGGTGTTAATGTTCCTTTGGTTGACCTTTCTCATATTTCTTCTAGAGTGATTATGATCAGGACTTATGTAGTGAAATGTTCGATTACTTCAAGAATTTTTTTATCGGGCGTAAACCAAAGGTGTTATTGGCGTGTCTATCAGGCAAATATGGCATATAATAGTGACATGTTAAAAAGTCGTCTTTACTGAAACCTTTGGCTGGAAATGGTGCACAAGTGCCCTGTCATCAGCAAATTGGAATGTGAATCGCGATGCGTCACTAAAGACAATCGGGTTCCAATACCTTCGACTTGGCTATAGTTGCCGTGTGTCCCATGCCATCCTGTTGCGCCTATGATAATGTGTAAGTATCTGTCCATTATGTGATATTTGAACTCATACTGTATATACGTGCAATAGCCTTTTTCCGTTCTTCACATTTTGCACGGTAACGGAAAGCATGTGCTTTTTGAATTCTAAAGATTTCAGGCAATAAAATTATTCCTATTTGCTATGTCATAGCCTAGATTTTTTTTTTTTTATTTTTGACACGGGAGAACAAAATATATAGGAATATTAAATAGTCTCTTTGCAGATATTTGTAGGCAAATTTGTTAGGGTAAGAACACCGAACTTTTTGGGCAGGACTTATCGACACACTATTGAACATATATTGAACTAATGAAAAGCATTTCTCTGCACGGAAATTGCTCTGAATTTGTTTGATTTTTTTGTAGACCTTCTGATAGGCTGATGGATATGGATTTTATTTGCTCGGCTTATCAGTACTATAAGATTGATAAAAGACTTCATAGAAAACTTCTATTACTGACAAAACTTGTGTATTTGAGAGATGTCTTAGCACATTAATCCTAGAAAGTTAAAAAAGTATGCTGTCTTAAAATAATCACCATGATCAACCTTTAACATTGGCGAACTTTCTGAAACTTAAAATTCTTATGTTTAGAAACTAATTTGTCAAAAATGAATATTTAGAGGAGGTCTCGTTTCACCGGGTCTATAGCCTTGACCACTGAACTTCTTTCTGAAAATTATACAACTCTACGACTGTATAATCACAAATAAAGAAGCCCATGATTATTGATTCTTAACCTGCCATTGAACTAAGCCTTTGACCTTGACATGTTACCTACTTACTTGTGATTACAATTAATCATTGTCGTAGCTAAATAATCTATCGTGAGTTGGGAAAATACTGCCTTTCTATATAGGATAATGTTTGGCTTTTTACCATGACCGGCTGCATGAACTACTTTCTAAAATTTTGATTTATTCAGGGTAGGACGGTTAAAAAAAAGTACATTACCGCTTATCTCGATGATGTAACTGAAACTTGTTTTAAAGTCTAGACTTTATTCAAAGCCAAAATAAATGTTGAAAGATTTCCTTTTTTCTGGCATCATTTTAATCTTTTGACCACGACTTAATTCGGCCTTAGAACATTTTTTCTGAAATGTTGGCGTTTTCTATCTGGTAATGTGGTTTGCTATTTATCTTTACCTTAGTCTTCCATAGCTTATTTTGTAAACTTTAATCGAGCTTATCCCTTTTCAAAATCATTTGAATGCTAATATCAGTCTTCCATCTGCTGGGTAGAGAGTACCAGTGAAGCGATAATTGACCTCTTGTTTAAGTTTTTAAATTGTTTCTTATATAATCGAATTTCAATATGAATAACAAGAAAGACATTAAAGACATTAAAAATGTTTTGTTTCTTTGATCAAAACACGTGAATGATTAATCATGCGATGTAAAATTATGTGAAAAAATTTAATACTTGAAAGAAAAACAAAAAGAAGTTAACAGATAAAAAGAAAGAAAACCGTACATTTAAATAAGCATCAATAAGACATAGATTTATGTCAAACAATCATCATCAATCAAATAGAACCGCATCTGTTTCACAACAATGCATTTGTCTTTATGCCTTTTTACTCTCGAATCTTGAATTTTTAAGGGCTTTCCACTCTAAAAAAAAAAAAAAAAAAAGAACAGGTGCGTTAGATCCAGTCTACAAATATTGACATTTTGTTGCGTCAGGAAATGCAAGAAAGTCTCAACTATAATCAAACGAAAAGGACTAAATCATAGTTACAGGAGTAAGAGTAAGTTCGGGTTTTATGATAATGTCAATTCTATCTGCTAAATACCATCGTCTGTGCTTTATCATAGATCAAAAAGCTGCTAAAAGTATTTTGAATCGTCGGCCATTCTGAGCCGGTTACCCTGATCTAAAAATATCACAAGCATTAATTTAAGTGCTATTAACGCAAAATCGTTGCTTTATGAAAATGCTTTCAATAACAATTAATTATTACGAAAGCATTGCACTAGTAGAAGTTTTGTTTTGAAATTGAGCTTCCCGTGAGAATCACCTTACCCTACACGGTGTATTGCGCAATACATCCGAGGACTTCATATCCCAACTCGTCGCCACAACCAAACTGCCAACAAGACCTTTGCCATATCTTATGAAACTGTTTTCTGACCGTGGCATATCAAATAGATTCAAATTATTGTATTAATTTGAAACTCTGGGTAAATGTAAAAGCCAATTTGTTGCTGTTCTTGTATAGTGAGGGCTCAAAAGCACTACTTACAATGGGGGCAGACATAGCTCAGTGATAGGACTCCTAGTCATAGGGTTCAGGATAAGAACTCTGGCCGAAGCGAACATCCTTTCCAACCTTAAACCCCAATCAATTTAATCACAGTGGGGGAAAGGTTGACTGCCTCGATGGCCGAGTGGTTTAGGTGCTTGACTCGAGATCTGAAGGTCACGAGTTCGAGCCCCAACGTCACCGGGGTGTGTTCACGGGCAAGACACTTAATAGCCAGCCCCAGTCTACCAAGCTGTAAAAGTGGGTAGCACTGGGATTCAGCCACTGCCTCTCTTTTTAGGGACGTGAAAACATCTGGATTGTGTCACCTGCCAGTAATACCCGAAAGGGGAGTTAGGCAGTATAAATAGATAGATAGAAATCACAAAACTAAAATGTTAATTTTTGGCGTATACTCCTTATGAATAGATGAGCATGCTTTCCATTAACTCACCATTAACTCGTACTTTATAATTTTGTATTCATGTAATTTAATATTTTCTATAGAAAATACAGATAGTTAAGGTAGGGAGTTTTCCCAAGTACTCCGCGTCAAGAAGCAGCGATCATAAACATCAAAACCACCAGAAATATGCAAACTTTACCAAAAAAATCTTTCAAAAAATGTAAAACTGTCAATTCTAATCCTATGAAATGAAAATTATACAAGAATATTGTTCATAAACTCATAGGGCGTGTACAAATCCTGTAGGGCGTTAAATCTCACAGGGCTCAATTTAGTATGACACCCTTGAATAAAACCATTCCCACACAATGGAGTTTTGGATGCCCCTCAAGAAAAGCAATTTAGGAAAATACTGAGGAAAAAGAAGAAATATTTTGCATCAAGCAATTTCATTTTCCAAATTTACAAATTTCTTCATTTTCCACAATGTATTCCATCCACAAAGTTGAAAATTTCAAACTGTAAATTGTCGTCTACAACTCCTTTCAATTTGGACCAGTCTAAAAATGTTCTGTTTAGTTTTAGTTTGAATTATCTTTGAATTTACAGAATTTGTGTCTGAAGATTCCAATCAATTATTGTTTTCACAAAGAAAGAGTTCCTTAATTATTTTCTCTTATACTGCTGGATAAAGAAACCCCTGTCATTGTTTGCTAAATGTCTTATTACAATGTTGGCTTGTTAAAACCTTGTATCTTGTGATGTGCACTAAATGCAGAACTGGTGTCCTTCATTCTTACTGAACAGCAATGAAATTAAGTCACTTTGTCAATTATAATCTCATTTTTTGCTTGTTTCAGCTTTCTTATTAGTTAAAGGTTTAAACTTCTTTATTCATATACATGTATTGATAATTGCATATGTACAAGTTCACTTCACGATTTGTCAAATGCAAAATATGTTTTGTTTTTAATGCCAAATGAATACAGAATATGTTATATGGTGTCTATAGAATAGATGTGATCTCCTCCCAAACCGCTGGTCCAATTTCAACCAAATTTTGCAAAAAAAATTTTTTTTTTGGGGGGGGGGGGTTGTTAAAATTGCTAAAGGAATTGAAATCCATTGAAAACTCTGGTTGCCATGGCAACAAAACTGAATTTGATTTTGTTAGCTTACCTGAGCACGAAGTGCTCTGGGTGAGCTATCGTGATCGGTTATCATCCTGCGTCCATCTGTCTGTGCATCTGTCCGTTCTCAATTAGCTCAAAACTCAAGGTCAAAAACTAAAATTGTGCTTATCTGGAGCATGATACCAACAAAACTTTGTAGGCTCGACAGCAGTTGTTTTGGAACAACCATCTAGTTAAAACAACATTTCCCAAACCATCAATTTCAACCAAATGTGGCAGAAATGTTTCTAAGGTTGTGCCCTTTGAAAATTGCTAAAAGAATTGAAGTCTGTTGAAAACAAAACTGAATTTTATAAAAAAAATCTTTAAAAATTATGTCCTACTGACCTAGAAGGTGTAGAGCCTTAATATTTTGCATGAAGCATTAGTACATTGTCCTCTTTAAGAATTGATGAAATAATCAAACTAAGATCACCAGGGATGGAGCCCAAGGGGGGGGAATGGCCTAAAGAGAAATAATGAACCAAATTTCAACCAAACAATTGAAATCCATTCAAGGCTCTGGTGCCACGACAACAAGAGTAAATTTGAAAAAAAATGTGTTTATAAAAATCTTCTCCTCCTGACCCAGAAGTCATAGAATCTTGGTATTTTGCATGAAGCATCACTATGATCAGTATATTGACTTCTTTCAAAATTACTAAAATTTCAGAGCCCCTGGGTGATTTGGCCTAAGTAGAAATAAAGAAGGCAACTCTTCCCAAACTATGTGGCCAACTTTAACCAAATTCGGCAGAAATTTCCCCTAGGTTGCCCCCTTTTAGTAATTACTAAAAGATTTGAAATCTGTTGAAAGCATTGATTGCCATGGCAACATAAGTTAATTTTATTTAAATTTGAAAGGAGATCTTCTCAAGACCCAGTTAGTATTAGGCTCTGAAGAAAAAGAGCCTATCTCAGGTGAGTGCCAGGGCAACTGACCTTCTTGTTTTAAAGTTATGAACAGTCATTTTTGTTAAAAAATTAACATAATCCCCTTTAATCTAGTGTCTGAAAGCATTAAAGGTAGAAATTTGAAAATTGAGAACCAATATTTTTCATCCTCAATCTGAGCAAGAGACGCTTAAAAGGTACAAATAGCATTTTTAGCTGGTAAGGGATAAATGTATTGAAAGACCCTCAGTGTCAGTGTCAACTTCTAATTTGGATAAAGACTATAATAATATCTCTCTCTCGTAACTAGTGTAAGTGGGCTCACATTTCACACATCGACTCATCGGATGATAGCCCTTCATCTAGGACCACCACCTATGACATTGAGACCCTTATCCATTTAAAAATATTTAGACAAATACTTTAACCAAAAAACTTTAACCAAAAACTTTAACCTTGCTTATATTTTCAGAATGCTTACACCTAGGGCCAAGATACTTCATGTTTTCACTGACAACGTAATATTCTTTCACATTAGACTAGGATGTTTGACCCTGTGACCTTGAACTTCTTATAAAACCTTTAACCAAACTTTAACCTTAGTTATATTTTCTGAATGCTTCCACCCTAGGACCATCATTGTTCATTCATAATCTAATAGTATTTCACCTTTAACCAAGAACTTTGGCCTTGACCTTTGGCATACTTTTTTAAGCTTGAACTAAAAACTTGTGTATATTTCCTGAATGCTTACACCTAAGACCATCATTTTTCATTGTATACTCTTTTCAGGTGATAGGCCTTCATATGTGAACAAGGTCTTTGAGACTATGACCTTAACCCAACCCATACTATTAACTTTTTTTTCCATAACATGATCATTTTGTGACAAGCACCCACTAGGGCAAGCTGTATTGTCCAAGGACTAGTCCTGTTGTCTTTTTTCTGGTTAGTTACTCTCATTAATTTTGTCCCAATTCATGTTTGCTATGGGACTGTTTCATCAATTTTACTGTTGCACAGAATTTGCAGAACAATGGTTGTTAAGCCTTTCCCGTTTTTAGCTCACCTTAGCACGAAGTGCTCTGGGGGAGCTATTTTGATTGGTCATCGTCCGTCCGTTCACAATTACAAAAAAATCTTCTCCTCCTAAACTAACCATGGAATTTCAACAAGGCTTCACTGAAATTATCCTTAGATCATGCTCTTTCATAATACTTCAAAGAATTGAAGTCCAAGAAGAACTCTGGTTGCCATAGCAACGCAGTGAAAAAACTTAAAAAATCTTCTCCTCCCAAGTGGTAACCTAGAGCTTTGATATTTGGTATACATCATCATCTATTGACCCTTTACTTCAAAGAATTACTGTATTCTTAAAATTAGTCCTTTTCTGGGCGATCCCTGATTTTACATAGAAATATATATGGAAACTGAAAAAATCTTCTTCTCCCAAACCATAAGGCCTAGAGCATTGATATTTGGTATACATCATCAAAGAATTACCGTATTCGAAAAATTAGCCCATTTTTTTGTGATCCCTATTTCTACATAGAAATAAAGAGGGAAATCTTTAAAGATCTTCTCCTCCCAAGCGGTAAGGCCTAGAGTTTTGATATTTGGTATACATCATCATCTATTGCCCTCTACCAAAATACTTCAAAGAATTACCATATTCTGAAAATTAGCCCTTTTCTTGGCGATCCCTGATTTTACATAGAAATAAATAGATCTGGAAATCTTAAAAAATCTTCTCCAAAACCATAAGGTCTAAGGCTTTGATATTTGGTATACATCATCATCTATTGACCCTCTACGGAAATACTTCAAAGAATTACTGTATTCTTAAAAAATTAGCCCTTTTCTTTGTGATCCCTGATTTTACATAGAAAAAAAGAAGGAAATCTTTAAAATTTTCTTCTTCCAAATCATAAGGCCTAGAGCTTTGATATTTGGTATACATCATCATCTATTGACCCTCTACAAAAATACTTCAAAGAATTTTCGTATTCTTAAAATTAGCCCTTTTCTTTGAGATCCCTGATTTTACATAGAAATAAAGAAAGAAATCTTTAAAAATCTCCTTCTCCCAAAGCATATGGCCTAGAGCTTTGATATCTGGTATACATCATAATCTATTGACCCTCTACCAAATTACTTCAAAGAATTTCCATATTCTGAAAATTAGCCCTTTTCTTTGAGATCCCTGATTTTACAAAATATTGAAGAAGGAAAACTTTAAAAATCTTCTTCTCCCAAACCATAAGACCTAGAGCTTTGATATTTGTTACATATCATCATCTATTGACCCTCTACCTAAAAACTTCAAAGAAATACTGTATTCTGAAAATTAGCCTTTTTATGGGCGATCCCTGATTTTACATAGAATAAAAGAAGGAATTCTTTAAAAATCTTCTTCCCCCAAATCATTAGGCCTAGAGCTTTGATATTTAGTATAAATCATCATCTATTGACATTCTACCAAAATACTTCAAAGAAATACTGTATTCTGAAAATTAGCCCTTTTCTGTGCAATCCCTATTTTTACATAGAATAAAAGTAGGAAAACTTTAAAAATCTTCTTCTCCCAAACCATATGGCCTAGAGCTTTGATATTTGGTACATATCATCATATATTGACCCTCTACCAAAATACTTCAAAGAATTACCGTATTCTTAAAATTAGCCCTTTTCTGTGCAATCCCTGATTCTACAAAGGAATAAAGAATGAAATCTTTGAAAATTTTCTTCTCCCAAGCAGTAAAGCCTAGAGCTTTGATATTTGGTAAATATCATCAGACATTGACCCTCTACCAAATTACTTCAAAGAATTACCGTATCCTTAAAATCAGCCCTTTTCTGTGCAATCCCTAATTTTAGTTAGTAATAAATAATGATATCTTTGCAAACCTTCTCCTAAACCATTAGGCCTAGTTTTCATACTTGGTATGTATTGATGTCTATACTTCATAGCATTACCATATTCAGGAAATTAGTGCTATATGGTTGGATCATCAATATACGTAGGATTAAAAGAGAAATCCTTAAACATCTCCTCCAAAATAATTAGACAGAGGGCTTTGCTATTTTGTTTATATTATAAAGCCATGAACCATCATACTCAGGGGAGCGATTTAGGACCATCATGGTCCTCTTGTTTAAATTTTCAGACTGGTCCAAATTGAATAAGGTTGGGGATAACAATAAAATTGAATGCAATTTAAAATGAAACCATTGTGGGAAAAGAAGAAATTGCTTGTTACAAGCAATTTCTTCTTTTCCCACAATGTTTACTTAAGTACAAAATCACAGCAATGTAAAATCCTGGGTTTGAACAGGTTTGAACAGGAAGGGGTTAAAGGTAAGTTTGTGTGTGTCTGAGTAGTATCATCACAGATTTAACCTTTTGTATCTTCAGGTTGATGTTACCTCAAGTTTAGGCTGCAGTACACTAAATAATCAAGATGCCGATGAAGAAATCCGTGCCAAGTGGTGACAGCTCTGACGATTCGGATGCCTTTAGTCCAAAGGAAAAGCGAACAAAACTGGACAAGGGCTCAGATGACTACCAGCAACGCAGGGAAAGAAACAACATTGCTGTGAGAAAGAGTCGAGAAAAAAGCCGGGCAAAGGCTAAGGAAACAGTTGCTCAAGTGGAGCGTCTACGACGAGAAAATGAGATGCTGGAGCAGAAAGTGACCATCTTGTCCAAAGAGTTAAGTGTGTTAAAGGATTTGTTCTTAGCCCATGCTGGGAGTGTGACTGGAGACACATGCCAGACACCAGCTTCCACTACTGTGACTGTACAAGTGACTTCGTCATCTAACGATCACCAGTATTCTGCACTCAGGCCTGAAAAATGACCTGAAGACATTTTATATTCATATATTGTCATGTCTTATAATTGGTCAGATCAATGTTTTATTTTCATCTTTTGTTTCGTGTATATAGTGATCATGGTCCATCACAAACTAATCTATAGACAGATTTATTGTGATTTAAATAAAAGTTATCTCCTTTATACATTTTGTCTTGGTTAAGTTCATTGTGATCTAACCCATTAAAGAGATGAATAGTTTTTTTTTTTCGTTTTCTTGGTAGTTTGAAGCGAAATAACTAATCACACTTTATCAATGCAGGAAGTGGAGTTAAAAATAAGTACTAGGTTTTTCGTATTATAACTCCATGAAAAAAGATATCAAGGGAAAAAAGCAAATATTTTATAAATGTTGTGTGCAAGCATACAATTTCGCTGCTTATTCAAAATTTTGTTCATGGAGGAATGAATATTTTTCTTGCCAATCAGAATGCTTGTTTTTGATATACCAAACTAACAATTAAATTATTCCCAAATGGCAAAGATTTAGACTGGTCCAAATTGAAATAGATTACAGATGACTAAACAAAGTTTGCATAAATTGAAAAATAAGAGCCATATGAGGTAGCAATCATTGTGAGAGATGAAGAAAATACATTTCACATAGCTGTATTTCTTTGACACTTAAAAATGCAGAATCGTGCAGTAATAGGTTAAATAAAAGTTATTTCTTTATAAAATTTTGTCTGGATAAGTACATTTTCAGTGCCCTCACTAAATCTCTAGAGCTTTAGGAAGGGCTATTGTGATTATGTTTGTCAATCAGTCAAATGATCTGATGGTAACTTTTTATGCTGTCAATACTTGTTTTATGAGTTTGAACCCTACTTGGCCTACATTCTCTTTGATATTTGATATATCATAGCAATATGCCTCATTTTGTCACTCCCCAATGGACAATGATAAGCACTGTGCAATTAATGGATGTGCAGCTGGTGGCTCAGGTGAACAACAGCCGTCAGAGACCGATTATGCTACCCAAATACAGCCCGAATATAGCCCTGGCACAATATAAGGAATTCACATGTGAAGTTTCATCAAATTTTCCCTAAGGCTTGTGGAGAAATCAGGCAGATGGATGGGATGGTAGACATACAAAGCGACTACTAAATGCTTGCTTTCAGAAGCATAATAAATTCAGTTGAGCGGTTATCTGCTATGCTCTTGCACAGATTATGAATGAAATTTTGTTTCTCCAACATTTGAAAGAAAGGGATTGAGCAGATTTTAAAAAGAAAATGACTAACTTTGAAAAAAAGAAAGAATAGAAGCAAAACATTTGGCATTATATAATATGAAATTACCAGTAGTCCCATAAGTAACCGGAATTCATTGGTTAAATACATTATCTTTCCATTTCACCGAACATTACCTTATTTGTGGTTATCATGACATATCAGTTACATCATTAACTTCTGCTAGCAATTCAGGCTTCACGATCGACCTCCCCCAAGACTAAAATTTTCACCAGATAAATTCCATTGATTCAAAGTAGGGCATTAGGATTATACTATATTAAATGGCATTCTATAGTGAATTTAATAGATTTAACATGAAGAAAGAACATTGATCATAAATATGACATTAATAACTATTTAAAAAAAAGATAATTTTCCGATTTCAAATTTTCACGAAAGTTTGTTCAAGAGCTGCCCCCGTCATAGCACTGTTGGAAGAGCGTCAGACTGTCAATCTAGATGTCCCGGTTCGATCCCCGACGGCGGCACTCATCCTTTCCGACTATTTGTCTCCCACCAATGGATTAATGATTGTAGACCTATATGGGATAGCAGCTGGAGGCTAGGAAAGGATGTGATGGCGGTACCGGTGTGAGAAATACCAGGAATCCATTGTAAGGTGCTCCAGTCGCCGCGATATAACTGATAGATTGTTGAAAGCGGCATAAAACCCCATTCAAACAATCAATTGTTCAAGAGCTGCTTTAAAGGATTGATTTCAAATTAACTGGAAATTTTGTTCCTCTTGGTGAGTTCTGGTTCATGCATATAGTTCTCCTTGATACTCCTAACTTCGAATTAAGGTCAAAAAGGCCCAGTGTACAAAAAGGCCCAGTGTCAAAAAGGCCCAATTTCAAAACTGACCAGAAAGGCCCAGTCAAAAAAGGCCCACATATACATGTTATAGAATAGCAAGTCAGTCTGATTATACATGTATTTAACTCAACTGTTAGAAGTAATATATATATTAAGAAGTATTTTTATTTTTTTTCATCTTATTCTAAAACTCATGAGCATGATATTTTATGGACTAGCTCAAATGATCCATCATTAGACAACAATGATATATTGTACAGCATAGAAAAGAATCGGCAATTTTTAACAACACCTTGGTCTTCAGAAACATTGCTATGATGATAGAAAACCATTGTGGAAAAAGGAGAAACTGCTTTTCAGAAGCAACCATACTTTATCGATATACTTATTATAAATGGTTCCTTATTCCAACACCTTTCAATACAGGTAATGAACATAAAAGTGTCATTCTCTAATTGCTACTGAAAAGTGTTTTAATTTACACTAATCAATTTTAAGCTAGTTTAAAATTAAACAAAAGAAAAACATATTTTCATAGTCAAAATAATGTCAAATGTTTAAGATAAGTTAGTGAGCCTTTTTGGTCAAATTTAACAGTGGGCCTTTCTGGTCTTGGCCTTTTTGGTCAGTTTTAAAAGTGGGCCTTTTTGGACCGGGTCTTTCTGACACTGGGCCTTTTTGACCCGACACCCTAACTTCAGGGTCACATTTAAATGTCATGTGATGATCAAATTATACACGGGCATCAATATCTGACATGTTTCTAGTGTAAAGCATTTGAAGTTGCCTCCCTGTTAAAAACAGGAATATTGTCCAGGGACCATATGCCAAGCCTACTGAATGTTGAACAGACTAATATGTAGGAATCATTTTAAACACTGATTATTACCAGTAAGATAAATTGAGGTGGCTAAAGAGAGAGGTTTCCAATCTATTTTGCACACCTTATATTCTTCTATAACATCATACACAACATAAATCAAAGGACTGAAAGTCCTGAGAGCGGTTTTGATGGCTTATCAGTAACCGCGCTCAATAATGCCAACATGTATCAAGATGAGTAAATAAATCGCACATCTAAGTGGGATGAGCAGCTGGATGCTCGATAAGGATGTAATGGTAATACTGGTGTGAGAACTACCAGGAATCCATGGTTAGGAGCCCCAGCCGCCCGATGTAACTTAAATTCCATTAAGAGTTGCGTTAAAACTCCATTCAAATAAGCATGACCTTTTACTGTTTACCGAAATCGCCTTTTTTATTAAATCACGTTTTTTATATTATTTCATCAGTGCGTGAAAATTTGTGGTTGTGCGGTAAAGGGTAAAATGATAAAAGGTAAAGCAATCAGAGCTGCCATCAATTCTGTTTGCTTTGAACATATTATAATTATAATTGGTGTACTGTACTACATGTTCGTTTCAAAGATATAGTCGAATTCGAGAGGTAAAAGGGTGTTTTGTTGTAACTGCGTATACGTGGTGTAAATTTGCTCAGTCCTGCCAGGTCAAAACTAACACACTGGATTTAGAGTTTGTTACATATATTCGCCTACTCCACTAACCACTGACCTAGATTCTATCTTGAAACGCGAGGAGATTATTTCTCTCATTTAGAAAGTTCATTAGACAATTTACTATGGATATATTAAGTCGAAGTTTTGAACCATTTTCCTTGATATTCATGACTAAAAGGAGGCTGTTGGCATTTAGCAAGTAAGTTATTTTCTTCATCAGCGATGAAACAAGATGGAGGCGATCACATATTTTCACTTCAAGTTTATGAGCATGCGTAGAAATGAGTGGAAAATTCGTGAAAACTTGTTTCCGATTGATCAATGTGAAATACCGGTTTTGTCCTACAAAACCGCTAAAAAGATAGCTATCTTAATGTTAGAGATAAAGTCTATTTTGTGACTATCTCAACCCATTGGCTCAAAATACCACCTTTTTATGTGCAAAAAAAATATAGCTATGAAAAACATTGTGGGAAAAGAAGAAATTGCTTGTAACAATGTTTTCTACTTCATGTGGTGATTATTTTTCATTTAACCCATTCCCACTCAATCCCTCCTCTTTACGCCCCTCAACAAAAAGCTTTGGAAAACATTGTGAAAAATGAAGAAATTGCTTGGATCAAGCAATTTCTTCATTATCCACAATGTTTTCTATCCCAAAAGACGAAAAAATTCAAAATTCCATTTACTTGAAATTGCCGTCTGCAGCTCCTTTAAATTTGGACTGGTCTGAAATTCCATTGTGTTGGAATGGGTTAAACCAAATTTGTTTTGCATCCCCTTTTTATTAGGACCAGTCCATAGTTTTGTTGTGTGGACTTGGGCCAATGAACAGTCTTATGTCTTATCAACCATTATCACACAATCCTTTTTAGAAGCACATCTCATGGGGGACCTCTAACCAGTTTGTTCTTATGAAGCCCTTTTGGTCATATTTCGGCTCTGCACGGCGCATTTTATTTCAACATAAACACAAAGGAAAACCATTAAATCTTCATCTCTGAAACCAGAAATCCTAAAGCATTCATTTTTGGTAAGAAGAATCTCCAAGTGAACCTAGTACAAAGTTTGATTATGTGATGCCTTTTTAGCTCACCTGAGCACGTAGTGCTCAAGTGAGCTATTGTGATCGCCTTTTGTCCGGTGTCCGTCCGTCGTGCGTCGTCTGTCAACAATTTCTTTAAAAGACATCTCCTCCTAAACCACTGGGCCAATCTGAATTAAATTTGGTAGAAATGTTGCTTAGGTGGTCCCCTTCAAAAATAGCTAAAAGAAATGAAATCTGTTTAAAACTCTGGTTGCCATGGCAACAAAAGTGAAATTTTAAAATAATCTTTAAAAATCTTCTCCTCCTGACCCAGAAGGCATAGAGCCTTGATATTTTGCATGAAGCATCAGTATATTGATCTCTTACAAAATAGCTAAAATCATGATCCTAGGGTTTCCAGGGGCAGACCCAGGGGGGAGGGGGGTATAGGCATGAAGCATCAGTTCACAGACTTCTTTCTTATTTCTGAAATTATAACCCATGGAAAAAGTTTTTTCCTTCTTTCAAATCAGCACTAAGGCCTTGGAATTTATTATTTAGACTTTTGGATCCCCAGGTTCATAGTCTTTATATGTAATTGTGGCCCACTTGTTTCATAATCCTAACCTTAACATGAAATTAGACTGTTGAAAGAAAAAGAGCCTTTATCTCAGGTGAGCGCCCCAGGGCCAACGGCCCTCTTGTTGGATATATTTTGGCTCCATTTTGGAGCACCCTATTTTAACAGACAAGTAAAGAAGGAAAACTTAAAAAATCCTTTCTCTGAAAGTGAAGAGCATTCATATTTGGTATGTAGAGTCTCCTAGTGAACCCTTAACCCTTTCCCACACGATAAAATTTTGGGCCTGTCCAAATTCATAGAAGTTGCAGACAACAATTTTAAGTTGATTAAATCTTCAATATCTTTGTCTTTTAGTGAGGAAAACGCTGTGGAGAATAAAGAAATTTCTTGTATCAAGCGATTTCTTCATTCTCCACAATGTTTACCAATACTTTCATATTGAGGGGCGTTTAAAAGCGTCATTGTGTGGGAATGGGTTAAAGGTTGTTCATGTGATAACCCTTGGGTCATATTCGAGTTCTGCACAGGTCCATTAAGATAGAGGAACGTGGTAGAAAAGATAATATGTAATGTATGGGGTAACACTCTACAAAATTGCCCCTTTTTAATATTCCAAGATCTGTCTCCGGTGAGAGCTTCAGGGTCTATAGCCCCCTTGCATCAATTATCTTGGAGTACAAGTCCAAGCAATCATATTTAATGTTTTCAAAACTTGAAATCAAAAGATTTTTTTTATATTCCACCAGCATGAGACATGTCAGATCTTTCAATTTGGTTCAGTCTAAAATTTTGTTGTCTAGTAATGGGTTAACCACCTGTGCTGGCAATTTTCTTCATTGACCCTTTTTGCTGTCTGTTAAATGGTCACGCTGTTCTGTACATTTCTTACATAAATGATGTAATCACACAAGATGAAGAAATACAATTTTAACCCATTCCCACACAGACACTTTTTGATGCCCCTAAGAACAAGGGTAGAAAAACATTGTGGAAATTGAAGAATTTTTCCTGTCCAAATTGTCCAAAATGCAAAGTTCATCAACAAACAAGAGGATCATGATGGTCCTACATTGCTCACTGAATTAATAAATAATCAGTTAATAAAATTACATATACCAATTACGAATGCCTAAGGCCTTATATTTTAGAAGACTTTTTAACTGTCTATAATTGAGTATTGTACTAAACTTTAGACCTCAAGGGTGTGGGCTTTTTGTTCCAATGGACATAATTTTCAATAGCATAATGCCAAACCTACTTATATTACATACCAGATAATATGTATGCCTTCTTCTATATAGTGCCGCCATCATGGCGCAGTTGATAGCGCATCAGACTCCCAATATTCAATCATAGGATGTCATGGATTCATTCCCCAGCAGTATCACATATCCTTTCTGATATTTATATCTCACAAATGGGTGGATAACTGTTAACCTAAGTGGGATATCAGCTGGAGGCTAGGAAAGGATGTAATGGTACCGGTGCGAGATATACCAGGAATCCTTTGTTAGGCGCTCCATAAACAAGATAAACTGAGAAATTATTACAAGAGGACCATGATGGTCCTAAATCGCTCACCTGAGGCATCTGCAAATTATAGTACTTTTTTGTATAAAAAAGACACAACATGCAAAATAAATAAAACAAATATAAGATTTTGGGCTTTGTACAAAACAATCCAGTAATGCTTTAAAATGAAAATGAATGCCTTTGGCTTCATAGTTTAATCGATTACCAAACTATCCCAGATTTGTCACCCTCAGGGAAAAAGGTTTAAAAAAGCATTGTAAGAAAGCAAGCAATTTCTCCATTTCTATTTAAGAAGAATCCTTTCAATGCGATTTATGCAATTTTCAATCCCAGGAGCAGAGACATTTCTTATCCTAAGAGCATATTTTCCTGTAACATAGTACAAAATTATTTAGTCATGCTACATACCAAATATGAATGCCCTTCATCTATATTTCAGAAGGAGAAGACTTTTTAAGTTGCTCTAATTGGGTGTTTTCCAAAATTTGGGACCTCTGGGGCGGTGCCATGTTTTATCCCAGGGCTAAGATTTTAGCCAACATAGTAGAGAACCATCTGGATATGCTATAAATCAAATATGAATACCTTAGACTTTGTAGATTAGGAGGAGAAAACTGTTGAACATGGTCTAATTGAGCATTTTTACGAACTTTGGACAACCAGGGAAGGGGTGTTTTTTAACCTACAGGCATAATTTAATCAAAATTGATAACAGCAAGGCTATGCTACACTCAAAATATAAATGCCCTCTGCCTTAAAATGAAGAATTTTTTTCAACATACCCAAATTTTGCGTTTTTCCAAATTTTTGGACCCCTAGTCAGGACTGTTTTTGACCCTTGGATGAAAACTTTTGTGATATAGTACAAAACCATCTAGTTTTGCTACATACCAAATATGAATATCCTAGACCTTATAGTTTAAGAGGAGAAGCCTTTTGAAATTGCTCTTATTGAGAATTTTTCCAAACTTCAGACCTCAGGGGCGGGGCCATTTTTGACCCCAGAGATTAAATATTTAAAGACTTGATAGAGAACCATATGATTAAGCTTTTTACAAAATATAAAGGCCTTTGGCCTCGTAGTCTATGAAAAAACAACATCAAAGATTTACTAAAATTTCCAATTTTCATATGCCGCTGCAACCAAAGTTTTTCACGGAAAGAAATTCTTTTAACAACTTTTGAAGAGCTTCACCCAAGGAACATCCCTGCAAAGTTTCAGCTTCATTGGCCTACTGGTTTAGGAGGAGAAAATTTTTAAAGGTATTTAAGAATAACTAAAGATTCCCATTTTCAAATGCCGCGGCAACCAGAGTTTTTCACGGAAAGAAATTCTGTTAACAACTTTTGAAGAGCTTCACCCAAGGAACATCCCTGCAAAGTTTCAGCTTGATTGGCCAACTGGTTTAGGAGAAGAAGATTCTTAAGGATATTTAAAGAATTACTAAAGATTCCCGTTTTCAAATGCCGCGACAACCAGAGTTTTTGACGAAATTAAAGTCTTTTAACAACTTTTGAAGAGCTTCACCCAATGTACATCCCTGCAAAGTTTCAGCTTGATTGGCCAACTGGTTTAGGAGAAGAAGATTTTTAAGGATATTTAAAGAATTACTAAAGATTCCCGTTTTCATTCATCGCGGCAACCAGAGTTTTTGACGAAATTAAATTCTTTTAACAACTTTTGAAGAGCTTCACCCAATAAACATCCCTGCAAAGTTTCAGCTTGATTGGCCTACTGGTTTAGAAGGAGAAGATTTTTAAAGATATTTAAAGAATTACTAAAGATTCCCATTTTCAAATGCCGCAGCAACCAGAGTTTTTGACGGAATTAAATTCTTTTAACAACTTTTGAAGATCTTCACCCAAGGAACATCCCTGCAAAGTTTCAGCTTGATTGGCCTACTGGTTTAGGAGGAGAAGATTGTTAAAGAAATTGTGGACGGACGGACGACGGACAACGACCTATCACAATAGCTCACCTCGCACTTTGTGCTCAGGTGAGCTAAAAAGCGAGTTAAACCCTTTTCAAAACAACATTTATACAGTATAGGAGGAGAAGACTTGAACATGCTCTAATTGATCGTTTAAACTTTGGACCTCTGTGGCATTTTTGGACCCCAGAAAAATAATTCTTTGAATTTTGATAGAGAACCATGTGGTTATGCTATCTATATAATATCAAAGGAGAAGACTTGAACCTTCTCTAATGGAGCATTTTCGAAACTTTGGACCTCGGTTGTGAAACAATTTTTGACCTCAGGAAAATAATTCTTTGAAATTTGGTAGAGAACAACATGGTTATGCTATAAACGAAATATCAATGCCTGTAGCCGTGTAGTTTCTGAAATAATAGCTTTCAGAGATATACTAACATTTCCGATTTTCAAATGCTACGGCAACCAGAGTTTTTCAGGGAATGAAATTCTTTTAACAACTTATGTAGAGCTTCAACCAAGGAACATCCCTGCAAAGTTTCAGCTTGATTGGCTTACTGGCTTTGTAGGAGAAGATTGTTAAAGAAATGTGGATGGGCGACAAAAACATGAATGATAACAATACCTCACTTTGCACTTTGTGCTCAGGTGAGCTAAACATTGCCATCTTTGATTGGACCAGCCTAAAATTTTGTGTATGGTAATGGGTTAAGAAGTGCCCTTGTACTCTGTACTGCTCTGTAGCTTTGATATGTGCATTGCTCTGCTCCAAGGAGAAATTTGTCCCATCACATTGGTCAATAATCTGACATATAACTAGATCAGTGGCTGTATGTTCTGGAGGTAAAAATATTTTCGATTCCCTGACAAAATCTGCCAACCCATGCAATAGTCTTTGTTTTGTTCCCAGCCACAAATATATTGTTGTCCGATTCACTGTCTCTCAGACTAAATGTCCTCTTTGTGTGCTGGGCATGGCTAGTGTATCTTCAATTGACAAATCACAAATGTCAATCAAGGAATAAATTGACCAATCAAATCAATCATTCAGCCTGAGATTTGAACTCCTACATTGATTGCCATTTTGGTTTAACTCTTTTGCAGGTTGTCAACCTAAATGTTGTAACTACAACTTGAAGAAGCTGTTTATTATGACATTCGGGTTGCCAACCATCAATATTACATTTTGATTACAACTTTGATGGCTATGGATTTTGCAAAAATAACACCATTTAGAATATAAGCGTAACTTTCTGTTGGAGTAAATGGGCAGAAAACACTGAGTAAGTGTGCACGTGTGTGTGTGTGTGTGTGTGTGTGTGTGTGTGTAAAGCTCTGTCAAATGACCAATCACTGGCCCCATCCTCTTTCTCTGTTGGGCCTGCCAAATGAATCGGACATTGATAAGCTTAAAGGTACTTTGACTGCAATATCTAACAATGGCAGTTTGCAAAATACAGGGTCAGGAACATCAACCAATAAGCACAACAAAGTTTTTTAATTATTGATTGAGTTCACTTTGAGCAACCCTAACCCATTATCAGATGACAACATTTTAGACTGGTCCAAACTGAAAAAAGTTGAAGATAAGGATTTGTTTGTTAGAATGGAGTTTTACGCCACTTTTAGCAGTATTACGGTTATATCATTTTGGCTAGAGGACCTAACCACAGATTCAAGATATTTCTCGGACCAGTGCTACCACTACATCTATTCCAAGGCCTCCAGCTGCTCATCCCATCATTATTCATCGATTTGTAGGAGACAAATTTCGGAAAGGATATTTGCCGCGACTTGGGATTCACCCAAGAATGCAAATAATGATTTTAGAGAAAAACTTGCTATTAAAGGTAGATAAGATTACGAGGAAACCTAAAATTGCTTTTAACAAGCAATTTCTCCTTTCCCACAATCTCCCTTTGATACATCAAAAGTGAGTTGAAGGTTTTCCTTTTTTACGCCTCGGATACAAATTTGGATCTTGTAGCATATGCTTATTTAGATCCTTCCGTCATAAGTTGTTGTTCAGCTCAGCCGGTTTGGAACAAAAAGTCAAGCTACATCTATCATCACCTAGGCCTACATGGCACTACCAAACTTTTGCCTTAACCCATGACCAGACGGCAAAATTTTAGACTGGTCCAAATAGAAAGGAGTTGCAGAAAACAATTTCAGGTGTTTGAAATCTTATATTTTTCAACTTTCTGAGTGGAAAGTATTATGTAAAATGAAGAAATTGTTTTCCCAACTGGTTTCTTTGAAGGGTGTCCAAAAGCGTCACTGAGTTGGTATGGGTTAAAAATATACCTGTTATCTATTTAATATTTACTTGAAAACTTGTACCATATGGCACATATTTCTTTGGGGTCCAAGTACTACAGTTTCCCCTAAAACCAACTAGAGGGTGGGGGATGGGTAAATTTCTGTGCAATATTTTTCTGCGACCATTTACCTTACCAGAAGAGGGGTTTCACATTTGTAATTGGAAACAATACTATGGTAATACTATGTACAGGTAATTATGAAAATCAGAATTAATAAATTTTGACAAAATTTAAAATTATTGACTTTCACAGAAATTTATGTGGCTAAGAAAATAGACCCTTTGAATGAAAATGCAGATGTTTGTATTTAAAATGATGTTTACTTGATATTGGTATACAGTCATTTCCTACCAAATAATTGGTCGTTTCGTACCATCTCGTACAACAAATAAATGACTTGATCAAGTTCAAAGAGTTTGATAATTAGATTGTTTGTCATTGTTTGCAACATGTTATGCAAGATCAAAACATTGCTGGTGACAAGCAATTTCTTCATTATCACAATGTTTTCTTCTCCAAAAGACAAATATTTTATAAAGTCCGTCCTCGTAAAATTGTGGTTTGCAAATTTCCTTATCGGACCTGTCTTACATCTTGTGTGGCAATGGGTTAATTGTTACATTGTCACATTATTAGGCAAATCATGATACAAATTTGACGGAAATACAATCCTGATTCACTACTTATTTTCTTCTTATGAACACAATCCCTTACAAGAAAAAAGTAATGTACTGATTCGCTAATACTGTATCATTAACTCCCTGTTTGCTGAATCGACTGTCTTAATTGATTTTCACTTGTTTAATGATCGATAAATAAGATAAAGCAAATACATAATTAAAATGTTTTATTAATGTTGAGAGCGCTATTTTACCATTTAAATATTGTAAGATTTTTTTCGAAACATGGTACGAAATGACTACAACATGGTATAAATTGGTCACAGCATGGTACGAAACAACCAATACCATGGTACGAAATGACCAATACCATGGTATGAAAAGTCTGGTATGAAATGGTTATGCTACGAAAAGTCCTATTCCTTGAAATTTACTAGACCTTTCAACAAGACATGACATTCTAACAAAAAATTTTGAGCCTAGCCAGACTATTATTATAGAGTCACCATAATAGAGACGAGCTTAAATCATCTGTATACAAAGCTGATACTGCTAATTGAGTTGTTATAAAACCCAAAGATAGTTATTTCTATAGTACTCTAATATTCAAATTCCTTACCCTAAAGACTCTAAACACCAAATGTGATCTGCTCCAACAGCCGGTTCATGACGAAGAATTTTAAAGATGCCCCTTATGGGGCCCCAGGGGAGATAACTCCATGACAGATACAATTCTGGAGACCCTTCCCATTGGGATGCTTCCTGCCAAGTTTGATTGAAATCTGTCCAAGGGTTCCCAAGAAGAAGTTGAAAATGTTAAAGTTTGATGAAACACAATCGCAAAAGGTCACCATGACCTTCGGTCAGGTCACCTAAAAAGCTACAGACAAGTCAGAGTTTGTGAAAATGAAAAATGACACCATATGAGGTAGAAAAAATTGTGCGAAAAGACTAATTGCTTGTAACAAGCATTCTTTTTAATTTCTCACAATGTTTTCCACAACTGTATTTCTTTCAAACACAAACATACAGTCAATGTAAGAAATACTTTCTTAATATTGATTCTGGTGGACTTCTGAAATCTTCTGTATAAATATAAATGAAAGGGTGAGAATAATAACAAGATCTAAAATTAGTTTCATGAAGTTCAAGAAGTTTTAATCATCAAGATATTTCCAGTATGATCTACGCAATCGCTTGTCAATCATTTTTTCTTTAAGCCACGATGGAACATCATTCCCTATTCTGTAGATATTTGGGTATTTTTTAGGCAGGGGGCGTGGTTTAAAAGGTTCTGCATTTTTTAATTTTTCAATCAACACCTCCTCATTGATATCTTTGACATCTCTGTATCGATCCAAGTACCTACAGAACAAGACAGAGAGGTTAATTAACCCATTCCCACACAAGCCCTCCTTTTTTACGCCCCTCAAGAAAAAAGCTTTGGAAAACATTGTGAAAAATGAAGAAATTGCTTGTGTCAAACAATTTCTTCATCATCCACACTGATTTATGATCTAAAAGATGTCAATTTTAAAATTCCATCGACCCAAATTGTCATTTGTAGCTTCTTTCAATTTGGACTAGTGTAAAATTTTGTTATGTGGGAATGGGTTAATTGTTTCAGTGCTATATCAATTTACCTTTCATTGTGTGAATAGCGAAAAACTTTATTTTAACGTATGGCTCCACCATATATTGGAATCTTAGTTTTTCTTGTTCGTGGAATGAGGATCTATCAATATTGCACATGCAATGAACAGTTTCTCTGTTTCTTTCATGCAAAAAGTTGCATAAAATGTCCATTTTTTTCAGCCAAAGATCAAGAAAACATGTCTTTTTACAAACGGATGACAGTGATGATTTATTGCATTGATCCCGCATAGTTAGAAGCCATTACTAGTAGAGCTGAATGTTTGAATGTGGGGCAATGCCATTCTAAAACAGAGAAGTTATCAATTTGATTATCTCACTGTTCTATGAGTGAAATCATTAGATCTACTGGCCAAAAGTCATCAAGCTATTGTTATGGCATTGTGTCTGCTGTCCGTCCATCCAAGGAAGTAGATAATTTGCAGACGTACATTTGGTAAGGGCCATGCAGAACAATAATTATTGTTAAACCTCAATACCAAGTTTTAAATCAATTCTTTTAAAAACTGCTGAGAGAAGTATGAAGAACTAGAGCTGTCGCCCTCAAGGGCTGACGAGAATACCCCCCCACACCGCTAAAAAGGCTTTTCTATGAAGGAGTGGAATTTAAAGTCTCACTCTCCAACACTTCTGACCCTTGAAAGCTATGTACCAAGTATTAGAGAGGACGGAATTGTTCAGTTAATTGTTAATTGTAAATGACTTACAGCGTTTTGATGTCAAACATGTATATATATACAAGATGATGTTACTTACCAAATTTGGTAACTCCCCTTATGGTTACTGAGTTTTGCAATTTTAAATTTTGACTACTCCCCCCCCCCATTAAAAAGTTCAAAATGGCATAACTCTGAAACTAACGACTGGATCAAGATGAAAATTGCAGGTGCACAACTTCATATGATAGGAAACAACCTGATAAAATTTCAGCAAAATTGGTCAAAAAATGTGGGAGGAGAAGAGGACACAAAATTATGCCCCCCCCCTTAAAAAGTTCAAAATGGCATAACTCTGAAACTAACGACTGGATCAAGATGAAAATTGCAGGTGCACAACTTCATATGATAGGAAACAACCTGATAAAATTTCAGCAAAATTGGTAAAAAAATGTGGGAGGAGAAGAGGACACAAAATTATGTCCACGGACGGACAGACGGACGGACAGACAACCTGATTCCAGTATACCCCCCCCCCATAACTTCGTTGTGGGGGGTATAAAAACACTAGTTACAGATGGACAGACAGGGGATGGATTGATGAATCTATTGAATGATTGATTAACGGATGGACAGTAATAAACCAGTATTCTCTTCAAAGCAGAGCTAAAACAACAATAAAGATGAAAAACTGTGGAAAAGGAAGAAATTGCTTGTAACATGAATTTTTTTCTTTTTTTTAACAAAGTTTTTCATAGCCAATTTAACTAAGCAAGTCTAAGTGCTGGATTATGCCATGATACATATATTATACCAAAAAATCTTAAGATTTGTGGATTTCCTTGAGTTTTTAAAAGAAGTAAATCGGTGGCCAGATAATTTGGAAATACACCACTGCAATATCTTGAATCTTCTTAAGTAATAGAGTAAATTGCATTAACCCATAATCTGACGACAAAAATTTAGACTGGTCCAAATTGAAAGCACTGGCAGACCATAATTCTTAGTTGATGGAATTTAAAAACCTTTCGCTTTTGGGGTAGAAAACATTGTGCTCATTCCCAGCAACAAAATTTTAGACTTGTCCAAATTGAAAGTAGTTGTAGGTAACAATTTTAATCCTTTCCTGTTCTATACCTGGTTTTTATGTCCCTGTGATTTTATAATTTAGAAAACATTTTAGATTGGTTACTTTTCAGATTGCACTAAATTTTAGTTGTCATCTGCATCTTATTTCAAATCGGGCTAGTCTAAAATTTTGAATAACATGAATGTGTTAAGTTGATGAAATTAAAGAATGTTTGTCTTTTTGCTTAGAAAACAAATAGATGATATAGAAATAGCTTGTAACAAACAATTTCTTCATTTTCCACAATGTTTTCCAAAACCTTTTTCAGAGAACCATCAACAAGAGCTAGTCACAGTCATGTGACAAATGCCCCCAAAGGACAGGGTCAAGCATGTGGCACTTTGATTTGATTGTAAACACAACCACATGCATTTGCGATCTATACCTCTGGGTTTTTAATAAATGAAATTTAAATGCATATAATAATTTCTATAAATACAGAATGAAATCGAGAAATGAATTATGGATGGATTTTTCTGAGGTCAAAAGTAGGTCAAATGTCAAGGTCACTGGGTCAAGGTCATGTAAAGTGGTCCACCCAATTAAGCACCTGTCCAAATATGGTTTGTTTGAATGGGGTTTTACGCCGCTTTCTACAATCTTTAAGTTATATTGCGGCAGGCAGAGCACCTAACAATGGATTCCTGGTATTTCTCACACCAGCACCGCCATCGCATCCTTTCCTAGCCTCCAGCTGCTATCCCACATAGGTCTACGATTGTCGACCCATTAGTGGGAGACAAATGGTCGGAAAGGATGAGTGCCGCCATGTCAAAATATGGAAACAATCTATTGAAGAATAAGAGAGTAAATACAATTTAACCATTCCAGATGCAATTTAACCATTCAGGATGCCCCTTTGACCCTAGATTGTGAATTTGACCTTTGAGATAGGAACCTGGGTCTTTTTCGCGACACATCGTCTGAAGGTGGTTAACATTTGTATGAAAGAAATTTGTACCTATGGCATGATTACAGAAGTTACAGAGCGGACATGGCAAAAAGTGTCGATTTTTGACCTCAGATTGTGACCTTGACCTTTGAGATAGGAACCTGGGGCTTTTTCACATCACGTCCTCTGAAGGTGGTGAACATTTGTATGAAAGAAATTTGTACCTGCGTGCATGATTATAGAAGTTACAGAGCAGACACGGCAAAAAGTCCACATTTTTGACCTTTGACCCCAAATTGTGACCTTGATCTTTGAGATAGGAACCTGGGTCTTTTTCGCGACACATCGTCTCATAGCGGTGAACATTTGTGCAAAGTTATATTGAAATCCACTATTGCATGTAGAAGTTACAGAGCGGACACAAAAGTGGGACAGACGGACCGACTGACCGACGGACAGACAGACCGACAGTTCGATTACAATATGCCTCCCTTTGGGGGCAGGGGGCATAAAAAGTAGGGTTATGTGGGGATAGGTTAAAACCCAGGTTTTCTCAAATTTCAACATTCAAATTATTCAAAATCAAGTAACTAATGAAAGAAAAGCATGTTGTGTTTATATTCTCTTGTCTTAAACAAAATATCACCCTGAGTACAAAATGATGCCATATGGTTTTCTGTCCCCCATTTTATAATGTGTGTATTTCAAATGGTTACTACTTACAAATTGAACGGTTCTCTGATGGGCCAAAGTTTCTGTTTTGGTGCATAGCTTAATGGTGGGTAGAAGTCATATCTAGGTTCATCCATCCCTGAAAAAGCAACTAGAATGTTTGCCCAAGGACAAATTGATGTCAAACCTTCAATCATGACCTTGACCTTGGACCCGAGAAAATGATTCAAAGGGCACTTCTGTTTCTAATGAAGTCAATTGTGTTTTTTCATATTGAAATTCATGAATGTAGAAGGAGCTAGATTAACCTTTGTTATTCTAAACCTGGAATTAACCTGTTTAGACAATATCTATGGCAAATGTATAGACTAAGATCAGCCTGCACAGACATGCATTCTGATCTCAGTCTACACTGCCTATTTGTTCTTTTAGTGCTGACAAAATATTTGAACACAAAGAAATCTGAATTTCCACAAAAAGTTAAAGTTTTGTGAAGAAAGGATAAATACTCTGCGAATTGTTCAAATGGTATCTAATCATGATATAGAACAATAAATTGTTCACAACTGCATTGAATTCTAATAAATATAGTAGTTAAGATAAAAATTTGTTCTTAAAATGGTAGGAAAAAAAAAAGATTGAAAATGAAGAAATTGCTTCTTACAAGCAATTTCTTCATTTTCAACATTATTTATCTCAAGCCTTTTCTTGAGGGGCATGAAAAAGAGGGGTTGTGTGGAAATAGGTTAACTGTCCTGTTTTGCAAAATTTTAGGGGTCAGGAGAAGATCTCCTTTAACCCTTTCCTGTTTTAAATATTTTTAGACCTGCCCAAATTCAAAGGTTTTGCAGACGAAAATTTATAGCGGATTTAATTTGAAAAATAACCATTCAGTATGGTAGAAAATATTGTGGAAAAAGAAGAAATTGCTTGTTACAAGCAATTGCTTCTTTTCCCACAATGTTTTCTCAAGTATAAAGTCACAAGGACGTAAAAACCAGTGATTGTACAGGAAAGGGTTAAAATCTAATTTAATCAACTTATGTTGCCATGCGAACAAATGTTTTCAACATATTTCAACTCTTTTAGTAATTATTAAAAGAGGACAACCAAAGGTAAATTTCTGTCAATTTGGTTGAAAATGGGCAAACATTTTTGAAAGAGTAGCTTTCTTTATTACTATGCTAACCCAATCACTCTGCAGCTTTGAAATTTTAGCACTTTTGAAAGAGGTGAATGTACTGATGCTTCATGCCAAATTCATGATTCTTCAACTTCTGGGTCAAGAGAAGATGATTATTTATTTTTTTTCTTAATTTTACTTTTGTTGTCAGAGCAACCAGAGTTTACAACTGATCTAAATTCTTTGGTTGAAATAGGCCCAGTGGTTTGGAAGGAGATGTTGTTTTAACAAGAGGGCCATTTGGCCCTGGGGCGCTCACCTGAGATAAAGGCTCTTTTTCTTTCAACAGTCTAATTTCATGTTAAGGTTAGGATTATGAAACAAGTGGGCCACAATTACATATAAAGACTATGAACCTGGGGATCCAAAAGTCTAAATTACAAATTCCAAGGCTTTAGTGCTGATTTGAAAGAAGGAAAAAACTTTTTCCATGGGTTATAATTTCAGAAATAACAAAGAAGTCTGTGAACTGATGCTTCCTGCCTATACCCCCCCCCCCCTGGGTCTGCTCCTGGAAACCCTAGGATCATGATTTTAGCTATTTTGTAAGAGATCAATATACTGATGCTTCATGCAAAATATCAAGGCTCTACACCTTCTGGGTCAGGAGGAGAAGATTTTTAAAGATTATTTTGAAATTTCACTTTTGTTGCCATGGCAATCAGAGTTTTTAACGGATTTCAATTCTTTTAGCTAATTTCAAGGGGGACCACCTAAGGAATATTTCTGCAAAATTTGGTTCAAATTGGCCCTGTGAAATGGAAGGAGAAGTCATTTAAAAAATCGTTCTTTATTTCTATATACCCCCCCCCCCGGGCTCCGCCCCTGGAGACCCAAGGATCATGATTTTAGCTATTTTGAAAGAGGTCAATATACTGATGCTTCATGCAAAATATCAAGGCTCTATGCCTTCTGGGTCAGGAGGAGAAGATTTTTAAAGATTATTTTGAAAATTCACTTTTGTTGCCATGGCAACCAGAGTTTTTAACGTATTTCAATTCTTTTAGCTATTTTTAAAGGGACCACCTAAGGAACATTTCTGCAAAATTTGGTTCAAATCGGCCTTGTGGTTTGAGAAGAGAAGACATTTAAAAAATTGTTCTTTATTTCTATATAACCACCCCCCCCCGGGCTCCGCCCCTTGGGATCCTGGGATCATGATTTTAGCTATTTTGAAAGAGGTCAATATACTGATGCTTCATGCAAAATATCAAGGCTCTATGCCTTCTGGGTCAGGAGGAGAAGATTTTAAAAGATTATTTTATAATTTCACTTTTGTTGCCATGGCAACCAGAGTTTTTAACGGATTTCAATTCTTTTAGCTATTTTTGAAGGGGACCACCTAAGGAACATTTCTGCCAAATTTGGTTCAAATCGGCCTTGTGGTTTGAGAGGAGATGTCATTTAAAAAATCGTTCTTTATTTCTATATAAACCCCACCCCCCTGGGGCTCAGCCCCTGGGGACCCGAGGATCATGATTTTAGCTATTTTGAAAGAGGTCAATATACTGATGCTTCATGCAAAATATCAAGGCTCTATGCCTTCTGGGTCAGGAGGAGAAGATTTTTAAAGATTATTTTGAAAATTCACTTTTGTTGCCATGGCAACCAGAGTTTTTAACGTATTTCAATTCTTTTAGCTATTTTTGAAGGGGACCACCTAAGGAACATTTCCGCCAAATTTGGTTCAAATTGGCCCAGTGGTTTAGGAGGAGATGTCGTTAAAAGAAATTGTTGACGGACGATGCACGACGCACGACACACGACACACGACGCACGACGGACGGACGCCGGACAAAAGGGGATCACAATAGCTCACTTGAGCACTACGTGCTCAGGTGAGCTAAAAATCCTTCTTTCTCTATTAAACACAGCCCCCTGGGGCTCTGAACCTGAGGTAGATGATTTAAGCACTTCTGAAAGAAGTCAATGTACTGATGCTTCATGCAAAATAATAAGGCTCTACGCCTTCTGGGTCAGGAGGAGAAAATTTTTTAAGATTTTTTTTTTTAAATTTCCGTTTTGTTGCCATGGTAACCAAAGTTTTCAACCAATTTAAATTATTTTAGCAATTTTTAAAGGGCACCACCTAAGGAACATGTTTGCGAAATTTGGTTGAAATAGGCCCAGTGTATGGAAGAAGATGGTGCTTTAAAAATCCTTCTTTATTTCTATATAAGCCCCCCCTCCTGGGACTCTGCCCTTGGTAAGCCAAGGTTGATGATTTTCGCAATTCTGAAAGAGGTCAATGTACTGATGCTTCATGAAAAATATCATGGCTCTATGCCTTCTGGGTCAGGAAGCGATAATCTTTAAAGATCTTTTAAAATTTCTGTTTTGTTGCCATGGCAACCAGTTTTCAATAGATTTAAATTCTCATAGCAATTATTCAAGGGCTTCACCTAAAGAACATTTCTGCCAGAATTTGGTTGAAATCGGCTCAGTGGTTTGGGAGACAATGTTGTTTCAAAAATCCTTCTTTATTTCTATATAAGCCCCCCCCCCCGGGGACCTGAGGGTGATGTTTTAGCAATTCTGAAAGAGGTCAATGTACTGATGCTTCATGCAAAATAACAAGACATTAAGCCTTCTGGTTTAGGAGGAGATCATTTTTGATACCTCACTATGAGGACTTTGTGCCGAGGTGAGCTAATAAAAAACACTTGGATCATTATTGAATAGGTAAAGAGTCAAGGAACAGTGCCTTCTTTGATGAATACAGACCATTTGAATATCATCTTTACCAAGACATGGGGATCCTTACCAAGAATATTGTGGAAAGTTTTTCGTACTGACTGGTCATACTCCGACTGGAAGAATGACAGACCAACTGGTGTCATGGCATCTTGATGTGTTTGGAGGAAATTAAATGTTTCAAAAGTTCTCTCTCTCAATGATGAGCTGTAAGAACAAACCAATGTAAATGACTGTAATACTGTACATATATTTGTATGAATAGTTAAAATAATACGGAAAGAAAAACTACAAACTGAAACAAGATGTGTTTATTAATCACAAATATCCCTCAATTCTTAAAAACATAAAAAATATTGAGAAATGATCTTGAATTTTGCATTGGCATTAAGGCTTAACCACTAGAAATGTATTATGTACACATTACTATACTATCCCATAGTATGAAGCCCTAGGAAACTAAATGGTTGTTCCAGGACAACTGCTGTCCTGCCCGCAAAGTTTTGTAGGCCTCATGCTCCGGACAAGCACAATTAAAGTGTTTGACCTTGAGCTTTGACCTTAAACTTGAAGCTATCAAATTTTTTCTTTCAAATGGCACATCTACTCATGATGGAGAATAATTGTGCTAATTCATTTTGAAATCCATCCATAATTGTAGGACATTTGCTCTTGACAATCACTATTTTAGTGTTTGACCTTGAGCTGTAACCTTGACATTAGAACTATCCCAAAAATTCTTTCAAATGGCACATATGCTCATGATGGAGAATAATTGTGTAAAATTATATTGAAATCTACCAATAATTGTAGGAGTAATTGTCTAGACAAACTCAATTTTAGTGTTTGACCTTTGGCTGTGACATTGACATCAGAACTATCCCAAAAATTCTTTCAAATGGCATATCTATTCATGATGGAGAATAATTTTGCCAATTTTTTTAAAAATCCATACATAATTGTAGGACAAATGCTCATGACAATCACAATTTTAGTGTTTGACCTTGAGCTGTGACCTTGAACTTGAAGCTATCCAAAACATCCTTTCAAATGGCTTGTCTGCTCATGATGGAGAATATTTGTGCCAAATTATTTTGAAATCCATCCATAAATGTAGGAGAAATTTTCTGGACAAATTCAGATGGACGGACGGACGTATGGATTCACAGACTAACGCACATACACCAACTTGTCATAGTGATAACTATGTCTTGCTCACCGCAAGCAGGCTCGCAAAAATAGCCTTGAAAAACATACCATGAAAAGAAACAGAATTCCAACTGAAATCTTGGCAAGAACCTTAGGGTCTTTCCAAAAAGAAATATAATGATCTCATTACCAGCTTTCAATATAAGTTTGTGTAAAATTTTTGTAGACTACGGTAATCATATTTTAAATTTCATGTATGAAACACACAGGTTAATAAGAGGGCCGCTGGCTAAAGTGTGCTCACCTGAGATAATGGATATTTTTCCTTTAGGTAATCAATTTTGATGTTTAGTTTAGGATTACAAAGTTGATATAAACATAAAGGTCTGAATTTTCCACTTTTTCCTTGGATTCCGTTTCTTTCAGAAATCTTAAAGGGCTCATTCCAGAAAAATTAGGTTGAATTTCCCAGAGTGGTTTCTGAGAAGAAGTTGTTTAAAAAGACTGCTATTGAACCTGATGACATCAGGATGATCATAAAAAGCTCACATGATCACTTTGTGCTAAAATTAGCTAAAATTTGTTAGTCACTCCTCTTATCAATGCAGGGCACAACATCAGTGTTCAAATAAAACTTACTTTCATAGTTTATTTTGACTTACAAGAATAATAACACATTTGGACACTATTGAGAGCAATATCTGCGGAAAAACATTGGTTATAAGCAATTTCTTCTTTTGTCGCAATGTTTTCATCATTTTATATGGCTCTTACATTTCAATTAAAACAGGCTTTCAAACATTATCAGCAACTCTTTCATGTTGAACACATGTATATTTTGGTCATCAGGTAATAGATTAAATGACAAATTATTTTTTCTATTTACCAGTTTGGAGATCTCTGTTCATTTGAAAAATCAATCCTCCTGTCTTGTTTATATAGAACAAACACATATCTATGAAGTCCAGTGCCTAGTACAGGAAATGGTACTATATAATCACACAAAACATCTCCTTTATCTACAGCACTTCCAGGTATATTGCCTCTGAAAATGTCATCAAAATATCATGAAAATTGTATTATCTGTATAACAGGACATTTTGCGACAATATGCTTTAGACAGAAAATAAATTTTGCAAAATTCTTTGTCTGAGGATTTTAAAAGTGCAAAATCAAATGACTGTTATTTTAAAGTGTATCATAGGTAGAAATCATGGTAGTGAAAGGACAAAATGTCAACATCTGCCACAGATCGGCAACCGCGAAATGAAAAAATGAAAAAATTCTTGGCCTTATTAATTGCAATTGGAAGATTTCCAAATATTTTCTTCTTTGTTTTCTATGTGAAACAGGTTGCCTATGGATGGAGCCAACAGGGCCTTTTTAAATGTTTCCCAATTTTTTTTAATGGGGTGTCTAAAAGCATCAGTTTGTTGTTATGGGTTAAGTTGAGGGTCCCTAGACCATGCTAAATACTAAAACTGAAAGTTCTAGTCTATTTGTCAAGAGAAGAATCTTTAAGATGTCCATCTTTAATACTATACAACAAAATAAAACAGCTGGATAAAGTTGGAATGGGTTAACCCATTCCCATACAATGACACTTTTAAACCCTTAATATAAAATTAGTAAAACATTGTGGAAAATGAAGAACTTGCTTGTATCAAGCAACTTCTTCATTATCCAGAATGTTTTCCATCCAAAAAGACAAAGATTCTAAAGATTTCATCAACTTAGAATTTTCATATGCAACTTTTTTTAATTTGGACTGGTCTAAAATTCGATTGTTTTGTAATGGGTTAAAGAAAACCATATCTTACATAAGCCAATGTAGATATTCTTTATCTTTTTCCTGCAGATGGCTGTCTAAAGCTGTCATACATAATGTATAAAGTCTGTCCTCCTCTCCTGGGTACACAACTGTGGGTGTTGATCTTACCTACAAAAACAAAGTAGACAACAAATAATGTGTCAGTCATGCATAATACTAAGGTACATTCCTCACCAACAAAAAACAAAGTTAAAAAACAAATACTTTATCAGTCTTTGTTTCATTATATTAATACCTTAGCAAGGACCACCACTTAACACGGGTCCTCAGACCAAATACCTTTGATCATTGGGGTCCTTCGGGTCCTTTGGGCCCGTAGTTTCCTTCTTAACTGAATCTAATCCTTATAAATATCTCCTTTTTGCCTTTACTCAGTCAATCTCTGGTTTTCATTAAGCATAGATATTTGACAAGCAATGTTTGTACTAAGCGATTTCTTCTATTCCCAAATTGTTTTCTGACCAATACTTTGCTTTCAATCAAATGCATTACAGTAAACTGACTTCATAAAACACATACTTTTATATTACACAACATGACTGCAGATACTGTGGACCTTCAATCACAGAGGATGACCTGTACGAGTTGGAACCAACTGGTCCTACAGTTGGAATAATTCAGTTAGTACATGTACTGAACCCTGCTTGGTAATCCAAAGTCTACATTTAATACTGACCCTAGGCAAAAGTCCTTACTACCCTGGATAATCTAATTGTATACTCAAAATGTCATCAATAACTGGTTAGTGAAGTGGTTTATTGTTTCACATAATTATTGAGGCTCGATAAGGTGAATATTTGACCATAAACTCTTACTACATCAATATCTGCTCTAGAGTTCCATGAAATATTAGGAAGCCTAATACTTTTGAGTTGCAAAACAGTGACAGAGACTTTTTATACATTGACACACCCACAGGTTCGACTACCCATATTGGAAATTTGCTTTTAGAATTTAAGAATTTCTATGTAAAATAATATTATCATTATCTTTATAGGGGTAGATGAGCTAAGAAAAGATCACCAGGTGCATAATTTTCAGCAAAAAGGTGATGTTTACCCAAAGAAAATGAGGTGTTTTTTTTTTATTTTTTGAAAGCTTTGTGTATGGGTTTTGAATTTTAAATCATTGCAAACACTTTTTTAATTTAAATTCTGGATGCCTTTCTGGAGGGGTGTTTTTTAATTGTAAATTGGAAAAAATGATAATCAAATGAATGAATACTAGAAATATTGTCCAGTTATGCAGGCTGGGTACTTGACCTTGAGCTGTGACCTTGATCTTAGAGTTATCCAAACTTTGTTTAAAATCTATTCAAGTTGAAGGATAAGGTTGCAAAGTTAGTTTGGAATCCATCTACTAAATTTGAATGTATTACCTTAGCCTGTAATCTTTGAGCTATCCAAAATTTTGTTTCAAATGGCAACAACCCTTCACATTCTCAGAGGCCATTCAGATCCTGTATTGCTTTATAGGCCTTGATGTATTAATTTAGAGAATTAGGTTTTCAGGAATTCGTTATATCTTAGAGTCATTTTTGCACATCCAGCAAATAAATCAAGTTATTGAAATCATAAAACTAGTTCCAGAGAAGAATTTCAAACTTTCATCAGTTGGGCACATAAAATTCAAAGAGTTTGACTAAAATTTTACACGACTGAACAAGCTGTGTTACAACATTTAACCCACATAACCAACAAAAAAGCTTTACATCAATGTCAGAGTTCAAAGTTCACTTTCGGTCTAAATGAACGATTTGATTGGTCCAATAATTCTTTGATAGCCTATGAGTTATGGAGCAGCCAAGAATATTACAAATTTCAAAATTGTCCAACTGTGTGTAAATGGGTTAAAAGTAGACCCACTGGTGAGCCTTGATCTTACCTCTGATGGGGGTAGAACGTTTCCATAAAAGACAGGATTGACTTCGTCTGGTTCATTTTCTACTGCATACAAAATGTCAAGAGGTATTTGTGGGTAGAAATAGGCATTCTGATATAAATCTCTGTATATTCCATAATGATCTGCTATAGTTGTAATACTCTGCTGTCTGTCTGTTTTAAAGCTTTCTGCTTCACACTTATCTACTGGAATACTCACTATAACAAAAAGATCTACATCAATCCCTTGCCTAAAACTCACTGAATACAATATCTTAGAAAAGGGGTTACAGATGAAAAATCAAATTTTGTTAAAAAAAAAAGAAAAGTGAAAAAAAAACCCATCCTACCATATAGACCAGGAAGCATTATGAGAAAAAAAGAAATTGCTTGTCACAAGCAACTTCTACTTTTCTCACAATGTTTTCCATAACTATTTCATTTCCAAAAGTGGAATTATGCGGTGGAATGCTAAAGTTACAAACTTTAACCTATTCCCACACAATGATGCTTTTAAATGCCCTATAATATGAAAGCAATGGAAAACATTGTGAAAAATGAAACAATTACTTGTTACAAGCAATTTCTTCATTATCCACAATGTTTTCTGCCCAAAAAGTCCAAGATTTTAAAAATTTCACCAACTCAAAATTGTGGTCTGCAGCTTCTTTGAATTTGGACCAGTCTAAAATTTTCTTGTGTGGAAATGGGTGAAACTATACTGAACACTCCTATGATGATATATAGTTCAACTTAGTCAGCCTCATTAGTTCAGTTGGTAAGAGCACTAGTTCGGCATTGGTTAACTCCTTACCAGATCACACAATTTTAGACTGGTCCAAATGGAAAGAAGTTGCAGATGCTGATTTTGAATTGAACTATAATTGGAGTACAAGTGCCAAATAGGGTAGAAAAAAATGTGAGAAAAGGAGAAAAGGTCTGTTACAAACAATTTCTCCTTTTCCCACAAACTTTTTCATGAACCTATTTCTCCTGGGTACCAGGAATTGTCATTGTGTGGTAATGAGTTAAGGCTCCAAGGCTACTTGACTAGAAGAACAGATTAAAGGTATATTTTGCCATTTGCTAAATCTCTAGTACATTGTATGACACTTGTCTTTTCCATAAATAGGTTACCTAAAATAGCATTTGTTTTCTGAAAGTTAATAAAGCATTCTTTCTTGACAAATTATCAGACTAGTAGAAGTTCAAAGAACTTGCAGATGATGACTTCAAGCTGATATAATTTTAAATATATTTGTATTCATTGGTACAAAACAATGTTACAAATTGAAGAAACTGATCATCACATGCATTTTTTTCCACTTTTCACATTGTTTTCCAAAATTCTTTCCTTGAGGGTCATAAAAGCAGAGAGCTTATATGGGTATGGGATAAACCTTTACTTACACTCCCTTTTTCTGGCTTTCCTTTCCAATGCAGCAAGATCTTTTTGTTCTCTCAGTTTTCTGAATGTTAAACTATCAATTAGTTTTAATTTTTCTTCTGGATAACCAATATTAGGTCTAGCTTCACTCAGCTTTTCTCCATTTTCAATCTCTGTAAAGGAAGTCAGTTAATGCATTACTAAAACCTTTTTTGTACTAATGCTCTCTTTAACCCATTACCACACAGCAAAATTTTGGACTGGTCCAAATTAAAAGGAGTTGCAGACGACAATATAAAGTTTATGTTATTTTAGATTTTTCAATTTTCTGGGTAGAAAACATTGTGTAAAATGAAGAAATTGCTTGTAACAAGCAATTTCTTCATTTTACACAATGTTTTCCCTTTTGTTTTTCTTGAGGGGCGTCCAAAAGCGTCACTTAGTGGGAATGGGTTAAACAAAAGAGACCTGTTTGCAAAGAGGAATTCCAGGGTGCTCTGTTGACAAATATATGAAAAGGAGATTGGATCCAGCAGAGGTCAAACAGAGGTAACAAATAATACATATTTTCTGTTAGTACATATGAAATCATTTCCCCAGCGAAAACCTTCTTAAGCCTTTAGATGCAAATGCTGAAATTTACTTGTTCTTTTGTTAGGTTTTCAGCAAACAGACAGGCAGACAGTCAGACAAGACATTGCTTTCTCCTTTTACTACAATGCCCAAACTATTAAGCTCGTTTTTATTCTTTTTATGAGTTTTATTTGTATAACAGCTGTTGCCACATTCACCTCATTCGTTTCCAGACACAAAAGGTGTATACTAACATGAAAAGTAAAAAAATGTTGAAATGAGCTCAGTCCATGTAAAATATATAGCGGAATAAGCGGATCATGCTAAGGCAAGGGTCAATGATTGCATCATCTCAGCCTGCCCTCCTAATTGTTTATATAGTAAATATTTACCAAAAGTTGTTTCTTAAATCAAAGTACTGAGAGCTCTGGTAGAAGGCAAAAACACATCTGATATGTATGGTTTTATGCAGTCTCAGGCTTTTTTTTGTTGCTTAGTACTTAATGCATTCAAAGATATACTAGAGTACCCGGTATTAGATTTAGTCTTTTTCTGTAATAAAAGCGCCATAAGGACTTGAAGAAGATAGTTACAAAAATAATATCAT
The DNA here is from genome assembly GCA_946902895.1 of Fragum fragum. Classification (NCBI taxonomy): domain Eukaryota; kingdom Metazoa; phylum Mollusca; class Bivalvia; order Cardiida; family Cardiidae; genus Fragum; species Fragum fragum. The sequence goes on along the minus strand of OX336373.1, from coordinate 12,550,369 downwards.
TCATTTACTATTGATAAATTTATTCAAAGATGTACCTTTAATGATGCTAATGAGTCAAGTTAACATTGTTTCTGAATCCAAAGTACTGAAAGTGGTAATATAAAAATACTTTTCACTGTGTGGCTTCTCAATAAATCTGCAATGCCCATTGATCCCATGCATTGGTAGGTATGTACTTTTACCCAAAGTTTGCCTGTCCCCCTTCCCCCAAAAAGTCAATAACTCAATTTATTAAATTGAAGAAATCATTTTACAACAACATTCCATGATTGAATTTTAAAAAAAGACAGCAATGATAAAACCAACAACACCCTGATTTATTAAAAATGCAAGAATACTGGCAAGTGTGTGACAATTTAACCGATTCTTGAGGAGCGTTAAATCTCCCTATTTGGGACCCCAATCTCCCTACTAAGACTTTCAAATCTCCCTTTGAGCATCTGGGACTGGAGAAATATCACATGTATGCGATGGGCTGGTGGTAGCTGTGATATTGTAGCCCTCTTTCTGTTATCTGCTGATGATATCGCAGCTAGGGTGTTGGGGGATGTTTTATTTATCCCCCCCCCCTGAAAATATAAATAGGCTGCAGGGGGGGGGGGGTCGCCCCCCCCCCTCCCCATCCAACCCCAAATCCGCTACTGTGCAGTACTTTATCATCAACTGCAAGTTAAGAGTCCATGTCTGAAGTGTATAAACCGAAGTATGTTGATGTTGGCTAGAATAACGACCAGATATTTGGATAATTCGGTTATTAAAGTAGCAGTGCTAGTGTTCTAGGTTCATGCTGTCGAGTTCCAATTCTTTTCTCCTAGGTTTACCTTAAATGATTAACCTAACCCAGCAATCAGTGTCATGACAATCAAAGGGAAAACTCACTTTTCACACGTTCAGTGAAAGATACTGCAAGCTGTTGTGATCTAGCAAATCTTGATCGTTTGACTTTTAGCCTTGACTGTTGCAAAAAGCACGCAGTTTCTCGGAAAGATAACCGAACAAAATTTGGTTGTAAAATGTTCATCCTAGGTTAGTAGTAGTTGTTGTTGTTCCCGGAAGCTACTGTGCAAGGTGTAAGACCAGCCATACTGACCCAAATTTATGAAGTGAGTAATTGAATGCTTTGCATAATTGAATTCGCTTGAGAATAATGATATTTGATTCTGATAACGCCAACGCCGATTCTCAATGAACACGCAAGACGATGTTTTTGTGTCAATAAAATAAGAAGGCTACGTAAATAAAAAATGAAATATATAAAATGCCAGGTACGTCAACCGTGACTAGATCATTGGTCTTGCATCTTAACTCTTTCCTGTACAATCACTGGTTTTTACGTCCATGTGATTTTATGATTAGGAAAACATTGTAGAAAAAAATAAATTGCTTGTGACAAGCAATTTCTTCTTTTTCTACAATATTTTCTACCCTATTGAAAGGTTATTTTTCAAAACAAATCCACTATAAATTTTCGTCTGCAACACCTTTCAATTTGGACTAGTCTAAAATTTTGTAAAACAGGAAAGGGTTAAGATACTAGTAGAGCCTTGTGGTTTGGAGAAAAATATATCTTAGAAAGTACCAACAATTTTTAATCTAAAAAAATAATAAAGAAATAATAATAATAATAAAAAAAAATATAAAAAAAATAACATCCTACAAGAATTATGAAGACTCTAGTAATCGGAAGGTATAATTCATAAAAAGAGAGAATCCTTGACATTAATCATCACTATTAATTTTACTTATTTGTAATTCGAGCCGAAAATAAGACACTTTAGATATCGAGAAAACAGCATGCTAAAATAAACAAAATATAATGATTAAAATCAACATCATCAACAAATGCATATCTTTCATTTAAAGCTTTAACGAAAATTCGAATCACTTCGCGGCGGAGACCTAACCATGGCTTCCTGTCGTTTCTTACATGAGTACAACAACAACAGTCAAGTCACCAATTTGGTGCACTACTTACCTTAAACTGGTAGCCCGCTGTCCAAATGACTAGAAGTCCTACGCACTACCAATGCGCTATGGCCGCGACATTGACCTAAGAACTCCCTCTTCAGAAGAAATTATAGACATCTCATTATCCCGGACATTTTGGAAGTCGACCTGGTTAAATTTTTGACGTGATCCACTTGAACTGAAGATTAAGCCAAAATACTGGTGATGTTCAACATTTTGGGTCGGGGCATTGTATTAAAATGCTATCTTTTTTTTACCCAAGAACATGTCCACTGTTTTACGGGGATTTAATCTGATCAACAATTGTAAGCAATGTATATATATTCGAGAATGTGTTTCGTTGTCGGTTTAAAGCAAGTTTCTTGCGTTTGTCGTATGCTGAGCCTTCTGATTTCAAAGTATCGCAGTTGTTTGCGAGTATGCCGAGTGCTAACCTCTTCAGCAGGATAACATAGCGGCAACATTTTTTTTTAGCTAGCAAAGCGTTATATATAGTTAACAGACGTACATAATTTTTACGTCTTCTCAGAGTTCAATGAGTGCAAACTGCCACCGAAGGCTTAACCACTAAATCCAGTGAATACATTCGCAATAAAAAGTAGTTCTCATGTATTTAGGGAATATTGCAAACTCTATTCAAATTGAAGAGAACTCTTTCAAAAACATGCTATTTAACCAATTCCCACCCAATTCCGCTTTTTAAGCATCTCAAGCTGAAAAAAGCTTCGGAGAACATTGTGGATAATGAAGAAAATGCTTGTTACAAGCAAGTTCTTCATTGTCCACACTGTTTTCTACCCAACAAGGGAAATATTTTCCAAATTCAACTAATTTGAAATCGTCGTCTGCATCTTCTTTAAACTTGGACAAGTCTAAGATAGTGTCGTGTTGTAATGTGTTAACTGCTGGGTTGCTTTAACCATGATTACCTTTATCCAAGTAGATAACTTAACAAAACTATGCTTTGCTAGCTTACAGTACTTTCAGTCGTTGATTCATATTCCATCGTACATGCACTTTTTTTTTTAAGAATCATGATTTTAAAAAAGCAGGAAAACATAGCGACACCATTATAATATTCTATTCGTTAATCGTTCTTGTTCTTAATTCATTATAACATATTCTATATACTCTTCAGTTTCTATAAGATTATTAAGAAGGTCAAAGTCAACCCGGTAAAAATGCCTGATTTTCTCTGTTGTAAGATTACAGCCAAAAGTGATGTTCCTGTATGATCATTGATGTCAGGGTCAGCGTCTTTATTTAGAATATGATTTAAAAGATGAAGAGAATTATTCTTGTTTTCATGGAGGCATGAAAGGAAAAATTAGTCACACTTGATGTGTGATGATTTTTTTTTTTTCATTTCATACCTCCATGCATACAAAAAAGATTATCTTCACTCCTCATAATTTAATGATATTGAACGACAAAAGCAACTACATTTGTATTTTCAAAACTTTGAGACTAGAATAGGATCACAAAGTAGAGTAGTTTAGGGTGCAGGTGATGCTAATTGGTTTAATAATTATGTTCGTTAGAATATTGATAGAAATCAGTTTAAGAAGAATCTCTTTTTTATGTCTTGGTTTAACCTATTCCCACACATGACCTTCTTTTTACGTCCCTCTGTAAGGAATTTATATACATCCCAGAATGTGTTTTGTTATCGGACTAACCCATTTCCACGTAATTACTGTTTTTGATGCCCTTTTGAAAAGGCTCTGTGGAAAACATTGTTGAAAATGAAGAAATTACTTGTATCAAGCAATTTCTTCATTATTCACAATGTTTTCTGTCCAAGATGACGAAAACATTTACAATTCCATTTACTTGTCTGCAGCTACTTTCAATTCGGACCAGTCTTAAATTTTGCGTGGGAATAGGTTAAGATCTCCAACAACAGATATGTTTTGGTTTTACTCTAAAGCTCTTTCAATCACCTAGTTGTGAGACAATTGTACTAGCAGGTATCAGTTGACTACCTGGTCTATAACAAAAACATTTTCCAAATATTACAGCCCATTTTATCGATATCTAAAACACTAGCTGCACTAACCCGTGTCATGCTTAATAAAATACTGTTAAGAATTGCACTTAAATTAAAGCACTGAATTATCCAAAGGCTATAGTTACAGGTCAGTATTTCTTTTAAAACTGGTTTTATAAACAGTTCTGGCTTAAAGGGGCAAGTAGGTGGTGTAGATTAAGATCAGACCGCACATGTGCAGGCTGATCTTTGTCTATACCGCCCGTCCAAAGAGGACTATTTCGAGTTCAGTATGACAAGGGTTAAGATCGACTTGATAGTGTTAAGACGTCATTTTATCATGTTAATGTCAGGGTTTTGAAAGCAAAGGGCGTTATTAAGATTTTGGTAAAATCTTAAACTGACGAAATCGATCAATCTCTTCCCGCATATGCCTACTCTACGAACAGCATTATCTCGGGGCTAGGAATGGCTATGAATATCTTTTTCTTCTAGAACATGTTAAATTAGTAGATTTCGATACGGTCACGTCAAATTGACGGATTGTCTTTAAAAAGGAGATATTAGAAAAGTCGATATATTATTTTTTCATTAAAATATAACTAGGGAACAGGCGGCCCGATTAGCTCATTTGGTAGAACACTTAATTTCAAACCCAAAGATCACGGATTCCAGCCCTGGGCTGACCAGATTAACAAACTAATTGACTTTCGGGTGAGACTTTAATTCGAGGCCCCTTGTGAAGGTCACCGTGCTATCCATCGATTACGTTATAAACCAGCCGGAGCTTACAGCGGTTTCGTCCTGTATCCGTGAATTATCCCCCATAACAACTTACCGTCGCAAGTTTCACGAGCTTCGCTCATATGGGCATGCAATATGGTAGCGATAATGATTAAACGAAATACACTATTGTTGACTGTCGCCATTTGTGCAAAACATTTTCGTATATTAGCGACTAAACCCATTCCCACTCAGTGACGCTTATAGACGCCACAAAGAAAAAAAGCTTATGAAAAGATAGTGGAAAATGAAAGAACAAGCAATTTCTTCATTTTCCACTATGTTTTCTTCCCAGAAATTTGAAAAAATCCAACATTTGGTAAACTTTAAATTGTCGTTTTCAACTTCTTTCAATTTGGGCCAGTCTAAAATTTTGCCATCTGGTAATGGGTTAAACCTGTAAGACGTGGCAGTTATATCTTATTTAAATTGAAGTTACGGGGGGGCGTTTAGGTCGTACACCAACGCTGTTCTTTTTGTTTTATGATTCGTACCATATATTTGTATTTGGCGAACTTACATCCTCGATATCTGAGGCAGGCAAATTACCTTGACGGAGGTCAGTGGGTGTGACCAGCGATCCGTCAATTCGGGTAGGACAAAAATCGGTGCGAGAATTTCGGAGGCGATGGGTATCCTCAGGATCAAAACCGTTGGTAAGTTAAGCGGGACTCTTGTTTTTTAGCAAGCATGATAAAAGGGCGAAATTACTTTCTCGCGATATAGCATGTTTGTGCAACCCTTCTAAAATTTCGACTCAGTACATTCGTAACGGCTTTTTTCACAATGAACTAACTAGGCATAACCTCCGTTCTTTAACCACTGTCTCGCATCGAAACAAACTTTCAGATAGAATCTATCAGGAGACAAAGGACCCTCTTCACACTCTCACAACTGCAAGGCCGAAAGTTTCTCGCTGTATTTCTTACTGAATGCAATATGTCTCTTAAACTTATCATAAGTATATTGGCGAATTCTATATCTAATTGACCATTTCTGGATCTCTTTATCCAACATTAGCTTGGTGGAGATCCAATAAAGTCCTTTTTCCCTTGATCGGTCTCAATTATTCATGGGAGAACATGCATCCTTAAAATATTGTTTTATTGGAAATGATAAGACTCGTTTTCGTGATTTTCATTTAGAGATGAAGAGAATAGTTTTCATGGAGATATGAACCAAAAAACAAATCATACTGTATGAATACGCGAAGCGGATTCATTACATTAGTGTGATTAGTTTTTTTCTGTGAAAACAAAAAAAAAATAATCTCTTCGTTACTTATAATTTAATAGCATCGAGGAAAAAATATTAGAAAAAAAAAAGAAAAAAAAAAAAAAAAAAACTCTACAAATGTTGATACTTTTTGTATGGAACATTTTTGTGCGGAAGCATACAAAATGGCTGCGAACTCAATTTTTTATTCATTGAGGTCTGAATATTTTTTACAACCGTTTTCGATAGACGAATCTAAGAATTAAAATTATTACCTACTGTTGAAATATTTTAGAACTCCCAGAACTGCATTATCTATAGGATGACCAACCTTTGAAAGACTTAATCATTCAAATGTGATTTGTCAACGGCTTCTTCTTCTTTTTCAATGTGTGCGGTTTTGTTTTTTTTCCAACTACATGCAAACTGTATCTTAGTAATTTGGACCAATTAAAAAGTCGAAGGACCAATCAAAACGTACATTTAGACAGGAAGTGACCTGTGAACCCCGACATTGGTCGACATTTGAAAGAAGGTTTTTGTTTGTTTCGTCGACCTAAACGATGAATATTAAATCACCCTTTAGTTAGATCCTTCGATATTCACTCAGAGACATACAAAACGAACGATAACTTTTGACTGAATTCTCGTACGATTTGGTATTATTCTAAATTGAGCATGTCGAAAAGGGTTTGCGAAAAAGCATACAGAAAATAAAGTTGATATCAAATTCGTTGCAAGAGCTGGGAGAAACGTTGACGTTAATGTGTAACGTCAGGGGGCATCAGTGGCGTGCGTTACGTCTGATACGATTCAGCGGCAAATATAAATTATTGTAGAATTCGCGCTTAATCCTAAATTGTTGGGACTATTAGAATGTTAGGCTACAGAGAGGAGTTATAACGAACAGACTGAATTACAGACTGTTGTTTACAGGTGAGAAAAAAAAATGACTTGATTTACTCTGAAGCTAATCAAGAGCAGAACCGGTAGGGCTGAACTGATAAATAAGTCTAATTTAATAACTTTTCTCGTGCTCAGGCTCAGGGACTGGGGTAAGATTAGCCTCCCTCTAAGAAGGCTCATGCCCGTGGGAATTAAGCATTTCGATTATTTGGGAGCCTAACTTTGTATCCGTAAATGGTCAGTCCTGAGAGGCTTACTCAGAAATTGGCTAATGGCGGTGTCAATCAATGAAAACATTGACCAATCAAATTATCTATTCAGTCCTGGAACGATATTTAAACTTCAACATTGGCCTTCATTTGTATTATTTTTTGTTGGTTTGCGACTTAAGCGTCGCAACTACAGCTTATTCAAGCTGTAGTTTCGACGTTTAGGTCGCCAACCAATGGTTCTACTCTTTTGTTACATGCTACAGATCATAGTCTTTTTTACATACTACTGACCAAAGGAGTCAGTGTGCAGGGCCAGCGATGAGATAGCTGTTATCACCGCTATTCCCGAATCAAGGGACGCAACCTGGTTTATTAAAGTAATATTATTGCCCCTAGTATGACAAATATGTGGCAATGATAATCAATATTCGTTGAATACTATCAAAGTTTAGAACTCATGCCATTAAAATAAATAAACTAATAGATCTAAATGAAAAATAAGCCACCAAAACCAATCATATTCAGATCGACGCGCGGTAAAACGCGACCATTCTGAAATAATGGGTGAACATAACATAATGGTTACTCGGAAATGCAAGCAGCTCCGTATTTTTCCAAATATTTTCCACTTCATTTTTTTCATTATTCGTTCAAATGTATATATATAAAAAGACTTGGCAAATTTCTTTTACCTATGTAAGGAAAGAAAACATTGTGAGAAAATCATTCGACATTTTGTCTTTCTAAAGGGACATGGTGGCTGACTGTCAATAGATCTAGTGATAGTCAAAGTTACCCAATCTATTTGACGTGTGTTATTTTGAATTTGAGCGATCAATCAGTTTTGCCAGAGACATAGAATAACACTGATGTATATTCATGTCTCTGGTTTTGCTAAATAGAAAAAGCGACCTTTCTTTGACGAATTATTCAAAGTTTACTATATTGTCGATTAAACGGCTTGAAATAGGCCATTTAAATCTATTTTAATTAACAATGAGATCAAATTTGGTCATGTGCCCTGTTCTCAATAAAGACCTCTGTAAAGGGATTTTCCAATGACGTCACGGAGTATTGACGTCATGGAAGGTTAACAGATTGGCTGTTAGTAATTACTAAAAATAACTACGATGGACTCGCGTCATTTTCTAAATATAAAAGTTATATACACAAAATAGTGCGTGGAAAATGGCATTTGAAATGGTATTTAACCGGATAATACAATGATGATAGATGTAAAAACCGTGAAAAACAATTAAATCTATTAGTCATCAAACATACTTTAGGATTTAAGTTCTATTAGACAATATTGCAATTTATCCCGCGCGGAGTTATGTTATTAGGCTGCCACGGGTATATAAACTCCCCAAGACGCATGCTCAACCATATTTATTGCGAAATATCACATTGATCACATCCAATTAGCATTACACGAAAGTGTTTCATTCACTTGTTTGATCACAGAAGCCGCAGGTCTGGATAATTTAAATTTCATATTCGCTGACAATTTGATAGACTCATCATGCCAAGGAAACTTGACATCACCGTCAATGGAATCGCCGCGAATGTATGAGGAAGGGGCACCGGACGTTTTAAAGGACTTAACAAAATCAGTGTTTTCCTTCTCTTCCGGCATTGACGAGGGATTAAATACCCTGGATCCGACGCTAGAAAACGTGATTGACCTACAAGAGCTAATTAACACTACAATTCCTGCTCTTGAGAGCGAGGAGGGTCCGCTGACAATCGACACAATATTTCCAGCCAGCGACCTTGACCTCTTGGAAAATAAACGGCACGAAAACTCTACAAAGGTAAATATAACATTTAAATGCTACTGATTAGTGGACCTGCTTAGTTGACCAGAGCTTATCTCTCTCCATGGCTTGCACGGTGATTATCAGATTGTTCCTTTTCTAATGGGTCCCATACTATTCCATTAGCAAGTGACAACATTTCAGATCTGTCAAATTCAACTAATAATGCAATGTTAGTATTTATTATTTACAGCATTGTCTCTTATGTGTTGATAGAAATCTTTTTTGATAGACTATTAAATTGTAGTAAAGCATAATGAGGGTGATTGCCTTTGATTTCAATACAAAGCTCCTGCACATTCAGCTCGTCTTAACATTTTAAGCGTTGAATGATTATGAATTTATTGCATTCTTTACTTTTGCATTTTACAAATCATCTTATGTTATATCTCTCACTCTTTTCAGGTTAACTTTGAAACAGCACAACGCATGACTAACGCTGAAGAGATTGCAGTGCCATCCACTGGGACTGCCGGTCGGCAGATCGTAACTATCAAGTGCGAGGATCTCAATTTCACTGAATGCCAAGGTGCTCAGGCCAGTTCCTGCACCATACCAGAATCACACTATGAAAGCTGTAGTTCAAGATCCTCTACACCAGAAAAATCTCCAGTGGTTTATGAGTGCAGAAAACCTGGACGTAAACCATCTGCTGGTGGCCCAATCAGATGTAGAAAGAAGGAACCACCAAAGAATACTCCTGAGTATTATGAGAAAAGGGCAAGAAATAACATTGCTGTCAGGAAAAGTAGGGAAAAGGCCAAGCTTAGGCAAAATGAAACTGAAGGGCGTGTCGGTGAGCTCTGTGCAGAAAATGAAAGGTTACAGCGTAAAGTTGACTTGCTTACCAAAGAACTTACAGTACTTAAAAGTTTGTTTATCAATGCAGGTGCGTCAGTACCTGATAACTTTGAAGAGATTCTCAGTAGATGATAAAGGTTGTAAACCAGTGTTTTATCATTGCGTTAGTTTAGTTAGTAATAGTTGCCATAAACATTCAACCTTTATATTAATTCATCTTCATTTCAAATTATTCAATTCTCTCACTTTAACATTAAGTAATACAAAGTATTTTGTATTTTGGACATACACTTTCTTATATATATCGGATCAGAAATATTCTGTATTAAGGGATGACCACATGAATGTACTAGATGTGTGTAATACCTTGCATAGATATTTAGTTCAGTCTTGCACTCACCCTCTGATATGTGGATGTTTAGTGATCTTTTCAATCAAAGTATCTTGGAGGGAATGTGAGTTCCTCCACATATTAAACTATTTTGCTGTTAGTTCAATATCTGCTAAACCATCTACTCAAGAACATTGTTTACATGCAGAACATCATCTCATATCAGGCAAGGTGATATTTGACAAAATCACCTGCGAGCATTTCATTAAGCAGCAGAATCAAAAGTGTAGATGTCATTCCAAATACAAATCTATGAACTTTGACAAAGTCTTGTTGTTTTTTTGAATGAAGGTCAGATAACTAGATTAGAGGGGGAAATGCCAGTCTAAAATCTTTTTTCTGGACAAAACTATACTTTTGATGCGCAAGCAAAACGTCGTAAAGACAGCTTTATTTAAGTTGTAGTCAAGACATTTTACTCACGCACCAACCATAGGTGATGGATTATCATTTGAATGAGCTCAATCAGACAATTTCAGTGATTACCCACAACACGTTGCTTGTGGATATATTCGAAATACCCCAACAATCTAGCTCTGTATAATTTAACCGTCTTAATCGATGGATCAATGGCCCTGCCCACTTACATATACAAGGCAGTTCAACGAAGATTTCAAAGGATTCTAGTCTGCAAAATATATGGTCAGGGACCTAAGTCAAAAGGCAAATTGTTGATGGGCTTCCTAAAGGTTGAAACTGCAGTCTGAATTAACTGTGTTTACAACATTTAAATTGACCATGATCAATAAAAATGCATTGAAAACATACCAAAGATCAAAACATGTACTTCCCTTCTGGTTAAAGCTCATGGTTCTATTGGTTTAACCCTTTCACACACAATGACACTTTTGGATGCCTGTCCAGATTAACAATTGGGAAAACATTGTGGAAAATGAAGAAATTGCTTGTGATATATCGTTCTGGTCCGAATCAAAAATGCAATAGACAACAATTTAATGTGACCTACAAACTTCTGGATGAATTTCGGATTTTAGCTCACCAGAGGCAGAGTATAAAGTGCTCTAGGTGAGCTATTGTGATCAGTCAAGTCCGGCGTCTGTCCGTATGTCCATTCACCATTACAAAACAATATTCTCCTAAACTAACCATGGAATTTTAAACAAACTTCACAGAAATGATCCTTAGGTCATGCTTTTTCAGAATGCTTAAATAAATTGAAATCCGTAGAGAACTTTGGTTAATGGCAACCAAGTGAAAAAAACTTAAATAATCTTCTCCTCTTAAACCATAAGGCCTAGAGCTTTGATACTTAGTATAATTCATCATTTCATTGACAATCTACCAAAATACTTCAGAGATACTGTACTTTGAAAATTAGCCCTTTTCTGTACAACCCCTCACTTTACATAGAAATGAGAAGAAAATCTTTAACAATCTTCTTCCCCAAAACCATAAAGTCTAGAGCTTTGTTCTTTGGTATAACTCATCACCTATTGACCCTCTACCAAAATACTTAAATGAATTACTTGAAAATAAGCCCTTTTCTGTGTGATCCATGATTTTACATAGATTGGAAATGAAGAAGGAAATCTTAAAAAATCTTCTCTTACTAAACTATACAGCCTAAGGCTTTGATACTTGGTATAACTCATTATCTATTGACTCTCTATCAAATACTTCAAAGAATTTCCATACTCTGAAAATTAGCCCTTTTCTGTGCGATCCCTAATTTTATAACAAAATAAAGAAGAAAATCTTTAACAGTCTTCTTCTCCAAAACCATAAGGCCTAGATCTTTGAGATTCGGTATAATTCATCATCTATTGACCCTCTACTAAAATAATTCAAAGAATCACCATATCTTGAAAATTTGCCCTTTTTTGTGGGACCCCTTATTTTACATAGAAATAAAGAAGGTAAGCTTCGCAAAGCTTCTCCTCTTAAGCCATACGGCCTAGAGCTTTGATACTTGGTACAATTCACTAGCAATTTCTTGTTTTTCTAAAATAATTTATAACACATTGAATGAAAAGTTTTCAAATCGAATCCCCTTTGAAGTGTTCGTCTGCAAAACCTTTGAATTTGGACGGTTGTTATACAGGCTTACACAAAATTGACCTCTGATCACTATATAACTTTTTATACTCCCCGAAAATTTTTTTGGGGGAGCATATAGTCGCCGGCCTGTGCGTCCGTCCGTCTTTCCGTCCGTCTTTCCGTCCGTCCGTCTGAAGTCATATCTCAGCAACCTCTGGGCCTAATTGATCTTCCTAGGAAATTTCCAATACCCGTTTTGAGCTCACCTGAGCACGTAGTGCACAAGTGAGCTATTGTGATCCCCTTTTGTCCGGCGTCCGTCCGTTGTGCGTCGTGCGTCGTGAGTCGTCCGTCATCAATTTCTTTAAACAACATCTCCTCCTAAACCTCTGGTCCAATTTGAACCAAATTTGGCAGAAATGTTGCTTAGGTGGTCCCCTTCAAAAATAGCTAAAAGAATTGAAATCTGTTAAAAACTCTTCTCCTCCTGACCCAGAAGGCGTAGAGCCTTGATATTTTGCATGAAGCATCAGTATATTGACCTCTTTCAAAATAGCTAAAATCATGATCCTCGGGTCCCCAGGGGGGGGGGGGTTATATAGAAATAAAGAACGATTTTTTAAATGACATCTCTTCTCAATCCACATGGCCGATTGAACCAAATTTGGCAGAGATGTTGCTTAGGTGGTCCCCTGATATATTGCATGAAGCATCAGTATATTGACCTCTTTCAAAATAGCTAATAGCGGAGCCCAAGGGGGGTGGGGTTTATATAGAAATAAAGAACGATTTTTTAAATGACATCTCCTCTCAAACCACTGGGCCGATTTGAACCAAATTTGGCAGAAATGTTGCTTAGGTGGTCCCCTTCAAAATTGCTTAAAGAATTGAAATCCGTAAAAAACTCTGGTTGCCATGGTAACAAAAGTGAAATTTTAAAATAATCTTTAAAATCTTCTCCTCCTGACCCAGAAGGCGTAGAGCATTGATATTTTGCATTAAGCATCAGTATATTGACCTCTTACAAAATAGCTAAAATCATGATCCTAGGGTTTCCAGGGACAGACCCAGGGGGGGGGGGTATAGGCATGAAGCATCAGTTCACAGACTTCTTTCTTATTTCTGAAATTATAACCCATGGAAAAAGTTTTTTCCTTCTTTCAAATCAGCAATAAAGCCTTGGAATTTGTAATTTAGACTTTTGGATCCCCAGGTTCATAGTCTTTATATGTAATTGTGGCCCACTTGTTTCATAATCCTAACCTTAACATGAAATTAGACTGTTGAAAGAAAAAGAGCCTTATCTCAGGTGAGCGCCCCAGGGCCAACGGCCGTCTTGTTTGATTTTTCTTATTTCAAGGCTGCGTCATGGAAAAAGGGGCCTTAATGTAAAAACTAGTTTTTGCCAATTTCTCCAAGACTAATCGTTAGAATTTCATGAAATTTCATATTTGAGTAGCAAATCGGACCCCCTTGACATTAAACTAACGGGAATTTTCGTTTAAAAAAATGTGTCATGGGAAAAGGGGCCTTAATATTATGACCTTTACGTTAACTGTCTTTTTTTTCCCCGCAAAAACCAAAATTGGCTATAACTTTTGATTGGTTACAGATGAAGTCTTCAAACTTCACATGTGCATAGCTTGTGACAAACCGTTTCTGTTGGTACCAAGTTCAAGGTCATCATTCAAGGTCAAGGTCATTTCTCAAGGTCAAAATTTGGGAAATTAAAACTTTAAAAATGGCCATAATTTTGCAATGGTAAGTGATATAGCCATCATATTTAATGTGTTTATTACTTGTGACAAGACCTTTCAGCAGAAACTTAGATAAAGTTCTTGGTCAAGGTCAAGGTCAAATTATAACTGATAAGTGATTTCAATTTTTATATTTTGTATATTTCCTACTCTAAAATAAATCAGTCTATTGTTTCTACAAGACAAATCAAGTTAGTCTTCATTTTTTGTATTGAGACATTTTTCATTGATAACTTTGATGGTCAAGGTGAAATATTTAACCCTTTACCATATAATGATATTGAATATTACTAGAATCAGGCCTGTGAAGCCAAACAGATTCCTTCAATTTTTGTCAAACTCTCAAATTCTTGTGAACTGAACTCCCAAACTATAGTTGCATTCAATAAGAAGTTTTTTGTCCACTAATGGCATACAGTTTTGTGACAAAAGCCTTATTCGGGGAGCATAATCCGTCTCTGACGGCTCTTGTATATCTATATTTCGGAAAACCTATCAAGAACGCTTTGATTTGATAATCTACACCAGTGCGCATTACGACAGTACTGATCCAAAAACCGACCAATCTCGGTTGTCAATAGACTGGTACCACTGTCGACTTTAGGTTATTAAAGTCGACGGCGGTACCGGTCTAGGTTGTCAATCGAATAATCAGTCGACCAATGAAATCATTCATTTAGACCAGACAAGAACTTCGACTGACTCCGATATTCGTTGCCATTTTTGTTAACCTATTTGATTGGTTTAGCGACTCGCCAACCAACCATCTACGTTTTGTTACATCCTTATAGCCATAAAACGCCGTATGAAATCTAAGTGGAAATTCCTCTAGGAGTCAATGGTCGATCGGTGCATTTTATTAAACCAAAAGTAGACCGCGAAGTTCTACTTGTAGTTCCCGAAATCGAACAGAATTGAGTGACCTCGCTCATAAATAATGCAGCTAGAATTATAGTGAAAACAACAGGGAATTCAACGATTTTTAACTGTTTCCCGTTTGTTTTTGTTCTTTTTTTTTTAATTTAAGACTGGTCCAAATTAAAAGAAGTCGACAATGAAAACTGGATGCAGTTTGAAAATTAAACCATCCTCTGTGGTAGAAAATATTGTGGGAAAAGGAGAATTTGCTTGTTACAACCAATTTCTTCTTTGTCCACAATGTTTTCTCAAGTATACAATCACAGCGACGTAAAATGACGGGTTTGACCAGAAAAAGGTTGATAATTCGTCTCCCTACCCCTTTCCCCTTCTTTCACCCTGCCTTTTCCCCACTTCCACCCACAATTAATCCTCACGAGTGAAGAGTTATCGAGACCATCTTTTTCAGTAATATTTTTTTTTAGACAATTAACCCATTATCAGACGTCAAAATTTAAGACTGGTCCAAATTGAAAGAAGTTGCAGATGACAATTTAAATTTTATGAAATCTTTATAATCTTTGTCGATTGTGGATTGTCGGGCATAAAACATTGTGGAAAATGAAGAAATTGCTTTGTAACAAGCAATTTCTTCATTTTCCACCCAACCCCCGTAAACTTTCATATTGAGAGGCGTTTAAAAGCGTCACTAAGTAGGAATGGGTTAAACGTTCGCCGCCCTTGATACGACAAGATGCTGACAATAAGGTATAACAAAATCAGGCTGCTATTAGATAGACGGAAAAGGGAAACTCATCATTTCGCCAGGGGGGCTACCAAAACCTTGTGACCACAGTTTTTCGTTTTTGAGCACGATAAAAACACCGTCGTTCAATGAAGCGAGAAGAATAAGTACTTTAGTGTTAATCAGTTAATTATTTTAGCTGAAGATACGTCAACATAAATCAGATTGCAGAATGCCATACAATATCTGTATTTATTTACAAATGATTGGACTGCAGAAAGACCTACGATGTCTGTATTGATTTATTGATGAGAAAGCAGATGCTATTTATATTTTTTCCGTTTCATACGTCCTCTCGAAAGACCTGGGCATTTTGCTCAACACTTGTCCGTCTGTCTGTCTGTCTGGTGAAAATATTACTCAATACAACGATCGTATTTGGTATGTTGATACCTTCAATCTATGTACCTGCTTTTGACATGTAAAGGGTCAATTATCATGGAAATTCAGAAAATTAAATAGCCCCGAATTTTAGCAGCAACGGCACCATTCATCAAACATTCAGCTACGAAGGATTACAGAGCTGAAGCTACTTCGATATATTGACCTGTTTTGTAGGGATTGTAGTGCCCCATGTGCGAATTTGTTTCACATCAAACTAGCCTGTATTTGTTTTTTTCTTCTTTCAAAAAAAAAAAAAAACAAAAAAAAAACCATTAATGCAAAAACCAAAAAGAATGTTTACAACGGCGTGTTACAAACTAAAAAACCAATATTTCAAATATCAAATTACTTCTAAAAGTAATGCTTCAAAATTTTGTTAAAAGGAAACTCGTCAAATTGATCCGTACCATTGTCGATAAATGATAATCTATGGTTTACGTTATTGCAATTACGGCGGGAATCTTCTAGGCTATGCCGATTTATAAGACGCAATATGCGGGTCTCCGCGGGTAGCCTCGACGTTTATACTAAATAACTTGAACGTAACGTATTGACACGGTAGGCCTACTGGCATTGGGTAACAAGATGCCGGCAATTTATAATAATGAACTTCTAGTATCACCCGCTGAAATTTGGTATACCGTCGTTTTGTACTTAAACGTCGTAACTACAGCTTGAATCACATGTATTTACGACGTTTTAGAAAGACAATGACGATATGTTACTTATTGATAATCGTATTTGTGACGTCTACGCTGAATTTAAATCTTGCACAATCGAATTTTACAAGCGGATAGAGTTGGAAAATATATAATCTTGGAGGTTTTGTATTTAACCTTTCAATCATTATTTCATTTACTATTACGATAACCTAGAATGGTTGGAAATAGATATTTGAAACAAATTTTATAGATCGTTACCATCTCGTTATTCAATAGCGTGTATCAAGTCCATAAAATCCGGAAAGAGGGGGGAGGATCCCGATTTTTTCACCCGCATTGCGTCAAATCGACCTATTGCCTGTGTATTTGTGGTTACACATCTATCGCCAGTTTGTGATTTTGTGTCTAACAAGAAAGATAATCATAAACCTAAGTAGGATTAGCAGCTGGAGGCTCGGATAGGATGTTGTGGTAGTACTGGTGTGAGAAACACCAGTACATGGTTAGGTGCTCAAACCGTCGCGATTTTCCTGAAATACTGTCAAAAGTGGCTTTAAACCCCATTCAAACAAACACACGGACAAACTAACAAGAAAACACAATGTAATCGTTAATTTTATAGTTCAAGATTCTGAAACTATGAGTTTACATCTTTGATCAAGCCGAGAGGCATGTAATCCGACATTCAAAAGATCTACAAATGATTAAAATGGAATTTGACCTCAGTTTAATTAAGGGAAAAGACCAGGAATCAAACGTGTTGCGTGATCCGTTTTCACCACCCCTTGACACATACTTTACTTAACCCATTCCCACACAACAAAATTTTAGACTGGTCCAAATTGAAAGAAAATGCAGACAATTTCAAGTTGGTGGAATTTAAAGTTTTTTCATCTTTTTGGATATAAAACATTGTGGATAATGAAAAAATTGCTTGATATCGTTACTACAGATTGAATAACCTGTAGTTACAACATGTAAGTCGCAAAATCACAAAAATGCTTGGTCTAAATGTTGTAGTTCAAACTTCACTTCCGGTATAAGTGAACAATTTGGTTCGTCAAATCGATATTGGATTGACAATAATTTCTCAACACGTGGAAAATCGCCTAGAATTTAGATGCATCCGCATAACACCGAGCTGCCTGAGTGACGTGTCCACGACGTAATCTGGCAGATCGCTGACGTCATTCCAATGAGAACTTTCTTCAACGTCTATAGCGGCCTCGTCTAACATCTCTCTGTGTTTCTCACAACTCTTCTGAAGCTTCAGCTGGTGAATTTCCTGTCGAATGTTTAAGAATTCTCTAGCGAGATGGGCATCTTGACTTCGCATATCCTCCTGAACATGAAAAATAAACAATTTTTTTTTAAATGATATGCCCGGTTGGAGTTTGATCTGTGGGCTCGATGACTTCTCGGAACCTTGTGATAGTCAACTGGAATATGTTTTATGAATTCAATTTCGTAGACCTACAATTATTTTACAGGTCCCTTTTATGAAACCCGAAATCTCCATTTAGGGTAAAAGCGTTTGAGCTTGCGTAAATGTGATATGATTTAGTAAGGTCTTTTATAAAATTCAATTTGATTGCAGCGAATCTATGATATCAGTCTTGGGTAAAGGTCAAAATGTTTAAATTCAGAATATTTTTGTTTGTTATTAAAATAGTGCAATGACATTGAATACCTATAAAGTTTATGTTAAACAAAAACATTCCAAACGGGTATAGATGTACACGTTATAGCGAGTGATCAAAGGTATTTTTGTCTACAGGTATAGACAAAATTGACCTTTGATCAGCCATTATTACTTGTACGTCTATAACTTTTTTTTTATCCCGTATGATGTGTATAATTCGCGAAACCAAATTAATAATTCGCGGATCCAAATCATTACAGTTTGAGATAATAACTTTGAACAGTAAAGTCACTGCGAAAATTAACGAAATTAAGAGATAGCGGGAAATTGCAATAATG
The DNA here is from genome assembly GCA_946902895.1 of Fragum fragum. Lineage (NCBI taxonomy): Eukaryota > Metazoa > Mollusca > Bivalvia > Cardiida > Cardiidae > Fragum > Fragum fragum. Next base: position 12,531,842 of record OX336373.1, on the reverse strand, counting down.
AAAATTTATCTTTTACCACACTGGTTAAAAAAAAACAACTTGATTTGATAGTTGAGAACGTTTTCTATATTGTTTAACAGAATACAATAAAAATAATAACGATAAAAATGGCAATGAAAACAGCAATAATTACAATGATAATAATGATATAATAAAACTCATTATGATGATAATAATTGTAAGAAAATTATGGAGAAGGAGAAAATGAAGAAAATACAATTCAATCCATGCATGCGGTATTAAAAGTGTCTTAACGAAAAGGAACATTAACTCGTCGATAGTCGGCGCCAGGGATGAACAGTTCAAGAAGGTCCCTCGGCAACAGTCGGATTGGGACTCTTGTGTATTCACCATCCTTGCACAGCCCGGCTCTCCCTGTTACCTACGCTACATCAACGATGTAGCGTAGGAAACAGGGAAACCTGGGGATATTCGAGGATGCGTCTTCATAAGACCAGTGTCAGTCAAAAATCTATGTCCATGTTAAATCAGACAGAACATCTGGAGATACAATTTCCGTTAAAATATGTTGTCGGTTGGCGACTAATATGTCGTATTGCAGATTACTCGTTTTGTAGTTACGACGATTAGGCCGTCATCTAACCATTTGCTTGATGCTTTTTCCTCGACGGACTATCTTCGACTACATACTGCAAAGTAATATAATGTCTATCGTTTCTATGACAAGCTGTCCCGTCGGAATGAATGGACCAATCGATGACCTCGCCCAGTTCGATAGTCCCACTTACTGACTCCAATGTCTCCACACACTCATTTCGCTAGTTCAACTCAATGACTCGGATGCCCCCCCCCCTACTCACTCGGATAGTCCCACTCAGTGACTCCGATGGACCCATAAGCTCACTCAGATAGTCCCACTCACTGACTCCGATGGACCCAAAAACTCACTCAGATAGTCCCACTCACTGACTCTGATGGACCCACAAACTCACTCCGATATTCCAACAAACTGACTCCGATGGACCCAAAAACTCACTCAGATAGTCCCACTAACTGACTCCCATGGACCAACAAACTCACTATGAGTCCCATTCACCGACTCTGATGGACTAACAAACTCACTCAGATAGTCCCACTCACCGACTGCGACGGACCCACAAACTCACTCAGATAGTCCCACTCACCGACTCCGATGGACCCACAAGCTCACTCCGCTAGTCCCACTCACTGACTCCTATGGACCCACAAACTCACTCAGATAGTCCCACTCACCGACTCTGACCGGACCCACAAACTCACTCAGATAGTCCCACTCACTGACTCCGATGGACCCACAAACTCACTCCGATATTCCCACTCACTGACTCCGATGGACCCACAAACTCACTCAGATAGTCCAACTCACCGACTCCGATGGACCCACAAACTCACTCAGATAGTCCCACTCACTTACTCCGATGGACCCACAAACTCACTCCGCTAGTCCCACTCACTGACTCCTATGGACCCATAAACTCACTCCGATGTTCCCAATCACCAACTCCGATGGACCCACAAACTCACTCCGATATTCCCACTCACTGACTAAAATGGACCCACAAACTCACTCCGATAGTCTCACTCACTTACTTACTCCGATGGACCCGAACCCCCACTCCGATCTGTTTAAAACGGCTTTCCTTACTTTTATTAGTTCAACTTATTTTTAGCAAGTTAAATAGAATGTGTTGATAATCTTTCTTATCTGTCCATCTCTCTCTATCTCTCTCTCTCTCTCAAAAAAAAAAAAAAAAAAAAAAAAAAAAAATCAACATAGCAAAAAACACCATTTTTCAGTAAGGGCATTACTTCGTGCAAGAATATAAATGGTTCTTTAATTATTTCTTTCACCACTGCGGGAGTTAAAAAAAACTTCGGCCAATCAGAATTCGCCGACTTTGATAGACACAACTTAAATCAAATTTCAACAAATCGAACAAATAGCAACAGATTACATGTATAAATGCCAATCTTGACACGCCGACAACTTACCAACTCTGTATACAACCATTCTATAGCACCATCAATTTTCTTTTTCCAGTCACTTTTCGTATTCTCCTCGTTTCCTTTATATGAAGGAATATCATATGAAATCAGATTGTCTCGTTTCCATTCCGATGTACTTTTCCTTCGTAAAGAAAGATTTAACCGGTTTGCAACAGCCTTGAGCTGTTGAAGAGGACAGTCTGGCGACAGAAACTGACCGGGTCTTTCTGTAAGACAACAAAGATCGATCTTATGAGAGTCATGTATGTTAGTGTTGTGACTGGGGTGCGACCAAGAATCATCCGGAATTTCTCGTCCATTCTCGTCTATTACACATAGTTTTGGTAAACTAAGTTGCTGGGTTTGTTTTTGGTTATGGTTGTCACTACTCGTTGACATATTTCTTCCCGTTACTGATGGATCTAAGGTAATCTACAAGTGAAATGAAGAAAGACAATTTTGTCATGTGATGATTACATTCTATTTTTCAAATACATGTAATGTATACAGCCTAATAAGTATATCGCCGTTGTCGGTTTAAAGTCTCGTAACTACAGCTTGAATTCAAGCTGTTGTTACGAGACTTTAAACGGACAACGGCGATATGTGATACGTATGATATAAAACAATAAGAAAATTCAACACACAAAAAGAACTGTAGTTCCCAAATGATTATTTTATTTTTGGTATATCTTTCTAATTTTAAAACTCAAATTTATCAAATTTTTTAATTTAGTGTTCGGCCCGACCACTTAATGTCTTAATCTACCAATAAAAACAGTGTGTTTACCATTTTTATAATTTCATTGTTTATTTTAAAATGAAATGACCAAGTTATAATTTACCAAGCATTCTCCATAATCCATCGGAAAGTATATTAGCCCATTGCCTCATAATGCCGCTTTCTACGCTCCTCAGGCAGTTAGCTTGGGAAAATATTGTGGAAAATGAAGAAAATGCTTGTGACAACCAGCATGCAATTTCTTCATTATCCATAATGTTTTCTTCTCTAAAAGACAGTCTTTTAAAATTCCATCAACCAGAATTGTCGCCTGCATCTTCTTAAAATTCCGACCAGTCTAAAACTTATCGTGTGGGAATGAGTTAAAGAAAAAATGCTACTGAATCCCTAAGTCTCACCATGCAACATTGAAAATGCAAATGATATATCATTTTTTACTTTTGATATCGTTTCCAATAATAATAATAATAATAATAATAAAATAAAAAATGAATAAATAAATAAAATAGAAAAATAAATGATTACATAGATAGAAAAATAAATAAATAAAGAAATAATAAGATATATGAAAAATTGATACATAAAAAGGCTATAACATACGTATAAGGTGGAATATGAAATCCTCCCCTGTCCTATTGTCACAAAACATCACTACACAATACTGTACTAAATCCCCAAATAAATAAAATATTGGTCAATAGGAAGCTTTTCAATATTTACATATACGATTTAAATGTCTGTTTCATATCGAGTTAATACTTAATCTTTGCTGTATTTCTTTATTGAGTCTTCGTATAGATAAACAGCTGTATGCCAAAATCATTTTAGCAAGTAGAAATTCTCAAAATGTTTTGTGCATTCGCTTAATTGAAAAAAATGAAATATTGAAAACGCCATGTTTTTTTTATTTCACCTGAGAAGAGCGCGCTAAAAATGAGCTTTTCTGAACACCCTGTGCCCGTTGTGCGTCGTGTGTCGTAAGTTGTCAAATCATTTTAAAAAATTCTCCCCTATAATTATTTGGTCAGTTTCCACCAATCTTGACATTAATGTTCCTTGGGTGACTATTTTGAAATAAAATGTTCCTTGATATTTTCATTCACGAAAAGATGGAGGTGTGGCAGGGCGGGGCTTATCAGACTTAGAGATATAATGAAATATTTCTTTAAAACCCTTTTCCTGAACCACTAGGCCAATCTGTACTAAACTTGGCAGTAACGACCTTTGGTGACACTTTTCAAAACTTGTGAAATCTTGATTTGTGAAAAAATTGGTGCGAGGCAGGGCTGGGCCTTATTAAACTCAGGGAAATCACGAAATCGTTCTAAGGTGAGCAATTCAGGACCATTTTGGCTCTCTTTTCGTTTAAAAATCGTTGCTACCGCAGTATTTTCCCGTATGAACAAAACCGCTGGTAACTCCGTCTATTTCTTTCACGTTCTCGGTGAACGACACTGTTACACGGGGCCTGGGTTGAACGTCGCATAAAAAAAAATGATAATAAGAAAAATAAAATGATTTGTTAATTTAGTCAGATAGGGGACGGAACCCGCGATCTTGAGGTTTGCAGTAGAGATCTAATCTGGCTGACAGAAAATTTTATTCACAGGCTCATTTCAATTAAATGATCACCATATAGATTAACTGATAAAATTATTCATGTAGAGTAGATGTCCAACATTTAACACCCCTGGTTTTTACGTCCCTGTGATCTTATACTCGAGAAAATATTGCAGAAAAAGAAGAAGTTGCTTGTAACAAGCAATTTCTTCTTTTTCTACAATATTTTCTACTCTATTGAATAATTATTTTTCAAATTAAATCCTCTCTAAATGTCCGTCTGCATAACCTTTCAATTTAGACAGGTCTAACATTTTGCGAAATAGGAAAGGGTTTAGTGAACGATTTTCGTTGTTTAACTATTAGATGTCGTAACCTAATCAACTAATAGTAACGTTGAAAACGCGTACAATCGCTCTGAATTTTTATTTATTATCTTCGACCGTATACCGCGGTAATTTGTTCACCAACAGACAAAGTGCCTTGTCGGCGTCGAGTGGGCGTGACCATCGACCTGTCTGTTATCATGTAAAATGAATATGTCTCACTAAATCTTGAACAAATTCACTTTAGAATGGCTCTCATAAACATTTAGTTCCATCGCTCACTTCTTCGCCGATTGTCTTTTAGGCTACAGCGGTTATTGTGTTTGTTTGATAGATCACAGGTTTAAAAAAGTTACAGATTTGGATCTCCCCATACCCCTATTGATCATGTGCCAATGTAACAATGGGCATTTTGTGAAGAATTACAACTTAAGAAAGATAAGACATCTTGATTGTGATAAGATAATGGGGTTCATAAATAATTCTAAGGGAAATAACTATGTTCGACTTGTATTTTCCGTGGTCATTTCCCTTTAGATAACACACACACCTTGATAAAGTCTGAACAAAACTACGAACTTTCTTCCAAAATGATTGCTGTATAGAAAATATGAGAACACGTGCAATGATTGACCAATCGCAGCTGTCAACCAATGAATATATCGACCAATCAAATTATTCATTCAGCCCAGAATTAGGATTTTAACTCCGCCATTGGCCGTCATTTGTGTAACACATTTTTGTTAGATTGGCGACCTAAACTTGAACAAGCTGTAGTTACGACGTTTAGGTCGCCAACAAGCATTATACTTTTTTGTTACATGTTAATGACCATAAATTTGTTAAATAACGCTGTTTAAAATCGAAAAGGGACTTCCGATCGGAGTCTTTGGGGGCCAAAGGAGTAAGTGGGCGGGGCCGGCGAGTGGTCAATTACGATAATATAGTTTACACATAGCGATGTGGATACCAGTTCAGACACCACAGGGAAAGTGAATGTTTTTCCCATTGATTGTTCATGTGTACACGATTTCACCCTAGTTTTAGCAACATTCAATTTATACTTCGGAAACTGGTGCAGCTAACTATGGCTTTCTGTCATTTCCCCACACAACCACAACATCCAATTCAAGCTACCAGCCGTTTTTTCCAATTGGATGAATCACTGACGTTCCTGTCTAAATATTTGACGAATAGCCACTGCCAGTCAAAAGTCGATAAACCAACCGAATTACTAATTTTGACTGGAAACGAACTTTAAATCAAATCGACATTTCAATTCTCCCTTGTCGATATGGTCAATTTTCAACTTGCGCAGAAAATTGATACTCTACAATGTTTTTGAAATTAGAACAAAAATTATAAATGATTGTTAATTTATTTACATTGTTGTATATCGCAATTACTTTATAAGTTCGCCTAAACATACAGCGCTCAACGTTTTCTCTAAAAAATCTTCTCATCCTAAACCACTTAGCTAAATTGAACTAATCTTGGCAGGAAAGCTCCTTGTGTGACCCGCATCAAAACTTGTTCATGGAATTTTGATTGTCGAAAAATAGGGGCGTGGCAGGAAGGGGCTTATGTGTTTTGGAAAAATCATGAAATAGTTGTTTAAAGATCTTCTCTTGCAAAACCACTTGGCCAGGTTTCACCAAACTTGGCAAGAATGTTCCATAGGCAACCCCTTTAAAAACTTGTTCAAGAAACTCTGATTTGGCGAAATATAGGGAAATGGCTGAGAGTAACGTTTAAAAAAATAAATCTTTTGTTAAAAGACTCAGTTTCGGGTAGATCTGGCTAAACATACTGGCTAACTAACTATTACTATGCATCAATAGAAAAAGTTACAATTCTAGAATCGGATTTTATACTTTTGACAGGGCAATTCCGGAAATGTACCGATTCTTACTTTGCGCCGTACCTTAATATCTTAAAATCTTGCCATCTTTTGGCTGAGGGAACCTGTCCTTCGTTTAGAAAGACAACGGTAGACTGATTTTATCGACCTGACCCTGACCCTTATGCAGAATATAAACTTATATCCCCAACTAAAACAACAACGATCTCAAACAACATCAGTCCCTTACAACAACAAAACAAATTCAGTTGTGTAGAATATTTGTACCAGTTGTGATAACGTAGAAGCCTATGTCAGAACTTCCGGGTTCGAACTTTCCAAGGGTTGGTGATTATTTGGTTTGTCAGTATTTTATAAAATCACGTTAGTTTCACTGGCATATATCACATAGAATCTACATCTAACCACTGCATTCTTTTTAGATAAATAAATAAATAGATTAAAAAAAAACAAAAAAAAAAAAACACACACAAAAAAAAAACAACTACAACACCATCCAACCAACCTAACAACAAAACAACAACAACAACAACCTCCCAAAAAACAGAGACTGTTTTTCCCTACTCTGTTTTTATATTAGTTCATATTATTAAATGTAAACGAAATAGCATAAAAGTTTAAATCAAATATCGAACTAAAAAAAAGATATAAGGTAGATAATAAAAGCAATTAAAAGTGATAAAGACATATTTGTAAAAACGAAAGTACAAAGTATTTCAGTCTCGAACTCACGTTTGTCCTTTGAATTGACCAATCGCGTCTGTCAATCAAGGAATTAACCGACCAATCAAATGATTTATTCAGCCCGGACCTGAACTTATCAACTCCGACACTGGCCGCCATTTTGTTTACCTTTATTGTTGGTTTTGCTACTTAAACGTCGTAACTAAAGCTTATTCAAGCTGTAGTTACGACATTTAGGTCACCAACCAACCATTTTAATTTTTTGTTACATACTACTTATCAATTATCGAAGCGGAATTTCCTGTTGGAGTTAATGGGCGGGGCCTAGACAGTCAGTGGGAGGGACAAGCGATTGGTCATTTAAAACATTAAGTCACAGCCTACAAGTTAGTTGGTCAGCCCGATTAGCTCAGTAGGTAGAGCACTTGACTTCAAACCTCAAGATCACGGGTTCGAGCCCAGGCCTGACCATATCAAATAACTAACTAATTGTCTTTCGGATGAGACGTTAAACCGAGGCCCCGTGTGACGATGCTATCCATCGAGTACCTTAAAGAACCAGGCGGGGCTCTCAGTAGTTTCGTCCTGTATCCTTGCACTATCCCCCGTAAGAACTAACCGTCTTCTGGGGGCGTCGCTCATATGGGCATGTGCTACGGTAGCGACGACAAATAAACGGAAAAAACAAACAAAACAAAACAAAACAAACAAAAAAACAACAAGTTAGTTGCGCTATGACAGCTTGTAATGAAAATGATATTTTAAATTTGTAGAAAACAAACAAACAATTACTAATGATAATAATGATAAAAACACCAAACTAATAAAACAGTATTTATCGAGCGGATTTCGAAGATAACACGTGCTTTGCCAAGGGGAATAAATCGAATTTTAACTTATTTGAAATACAGGTGTCAGGATTATGTTAGATTTTATCTACTATACCCCACTTTGCAGGTGCATATTTGTGAAAAGGAAAACGGTCGCTATTATTTCGCCATCCTACACGTAGCGCTGGAATTAGGTTTGCGAACCCGCCATTACCTACGGTAATTTACCCGCCCAATATTTCAACGTTAGACCGCCCACCGTTTATGGTTTGTCCAATCTACGACATTGAAACGAACCTCGTTTTCTTGATTTATTTCTCTGTCAGGATAATTCTTCAACCTTTTCGTTATAATGTAATTCCAAAAACAGAATTAATGAATTGCACTAGTATGAAAGGGTTCTCTCATGTCCGCATCAGATCAAATTTTAATATTAATACCGTCTGTCAGTTAAAACGCCTCAGAGTCTGCCGGGGATTTTAACAGAAAACTAAACTTATCGAAATCGTTGATAATAAAAATAACCGAAACAGTGCGGTTGGTCTGTTAGCTTTAACCCATTCCCACACAATCCTACTCTTTGACTTCACGAAGAAAAATGGAAAACTTTGTGGGAAAAAGGAGAAATTGCTTGTGACAAGCAATTTCTCCTTTTTCTTACAATGTTTTCAACTTTAATTAGCAGTTATTTAACAATGATAATGCAGTTTGAGATGCCGTCTGAAACTTAGTTGAATATAGACCTGTCTATAACTTTGGTCGTTTGTTAATAGGTTGAAGCAACAAACAAAACTTCCAAAACGCAGTTAATTTTTCATTTCGCTTTTTGCCATTGATGAATTGCTATACCCATGAAAAAGTTGTATTTGCGACGTTTACGAGGCCAAACCAACAGAAATGCCTGATGCGATAAATGTAGGAAGTCAACCGATACTTCCGGTATAAATAAATGACTTGATTGGTCAATCGAATTTTAGATTGATAGTTTAATCCGTCATTTATTCACGCCATGATACCCATTTCAGACGATACCCGACCAGGCAGCTAGTCTGAGACATCAGACAATGATAGTTTGCTAGTCGCCGAAGACAAAACGAAACGAAAGGCAAAAGTAGTTACACATATGGAATTGAGCGTTTACCCGAATTATTGGCCAAAGATATTCATTAATTTTTCTTTATAAATTATTTCCAGTAGCATGTTTCAAAAAGTAAAATAGCTGGTGTGCGACCTTAACGTCGTTAGTACAGCTTATTTAAGCTGTAGTTAGGAAGTTTAAGTATCCAAACCAACCAAAAAGGTTTAAAAAATTGCGGCCAACACCGGAGTCGAAAGCTCAGGTCCGGGCTGAATAAATGATTTCATTGGTCGGTCGATCCCTTGATTGATTGGTCAATTGTAAATAAAGATTGGGGCGCAAGAAGGTTGAACGGGCCAAACTAGCATTTACCCGGCAATATTTATTGTAATCCCTTTTCTATTGGAACAATTCTATTATTATCTAATCACAGAAATGTCGAGATCACATCACTTCGAAACTTTTATTATTGTGATATTTCAGAAAGTAGTTTGAAAAGAAAAACTCTTATTCAATAAATGAAGAGAATAGTTTTTTGTTTTCATTGAGGTATGAACCTAAAAACTAAATCGCATTTTATGAAAACGCTGGAGGGTTCAAACACGAGTGTGGTTAAGAATTTACGTTCATATCCCAATGAAAAAAAAAAATCTTCATTTCTTATCGCTTAAAGCCATCAAGCAAAACAAGGCAATTATTTTACTACTTTTGAATGAATTGTAAGGTTTCCTTTGTGCGTGAGCATACAAAATAGTTGTTTGCTCAAATAATGAAAATAAACATCAGTCTATCAAAACGTTTGAATCTTGATAGACAAAACTGAAAATCATTAGGTTCATACACGAGTGTGATTAAGATTTTAGGTTCATTCCGCAATGAAAACAAGAAAAAATATTCTCTACATTTCTTTTCATTTTAAGTCCACCAAGCAAAGCAATTATTTTACTACTTTTGAGTAAAAATGTAACGTTTTCTTTGTGCGCGAGCATACAAAATAGTTGTTTGCTCAATTTTTTCTCAAATAGTAAAAATAAACATCATGATATAAAATAATTTGATTTTCTTTCATGCTATGAAATATCAACTCCAATTACTTTAGGTTGAATCAAAACTCCTTTTCAAATATCAATTCCCGAAATTTCCGGATAATCTCTTTTTGCATGGCATGCCACCCCCTGCATATGTGTTTTTGTAGATTTAAAAAAGTGTTTTGATTCTATAAATAGAAATGTTTTATAGATGAAACTGTATAAAAATGGTGTGCAGATAAAAAATCCTTAGGCTTATCAAAAACTTGTATTCTAAAGTTAAATCATGTGTACGAAATAATAATATTTTTTCAGATAGTTTTGAATACTTGGTTGGGTTAAGACAGGGTGAAATTATGTCACCAATTTTAGTGTCGTTATTTCTGGAAAACTTAGAAATTCATTTACAAGAAAACGTTGAATCTGGAATCCGTATTGAAGATTTAGTAATTATTATATTTTTATTTGCAGATGACATAGTGACTTTTGGAAATACACCAGAAGAGCTTCAAACAAATATAAATTTGCTGCATAAATACTGTGAAGATTTGGGATTAGAAGTAAATGTTGAAAAAACAAAAAATGATGGTTTTTAGGAAAAGAGGCAAACTTAAAGTAAACGAAAAATGGTATTACAATGGTACTCTCATAGAATCCGTAGACTCTTTTAATTATTTAGGGTCCGTTTTCCATTATACAGGTAATTTTGCTCAAAATATAGAATACATAACTGGTAAAGCTTTAAAAGCATTAAATGTTTTACTTATAAATTGTTTTAAGTTTCAATTACCAGTTAGTGTGATGTGTCAACTATTTGACGCCTTTGTTAGTCCTATACTTAATTATTCATGCGAAGTCCTTTGCCTTAGTAAATCCAGGGAATAAGAAAGAATCCATTTAAAGTTTTGTAAGCGAATCCTCAATGTAAGAACAAGTACAAGTTCAATGGCGATTTATGGTGAATTAGGCCGTTATCCCTTATATATAAATAGAAATTTCAGAATTATTAAGTATTGGTTTAAAATCTTAAAGGCCGAAAATGTTATCTTGAAAGGTGCATATATTCAAAGTCTTAAATTTTTAAAGCAGGGGCAAAAAATTGGGTTTCCGAAGTGAAAAAGATTTTAGACAATTTTGGATTCTCACAAGTATTTGAAAATCCTCAATTGCCCGACGAAACTACTTTTTGGGCAATTTTAAAAGAAAGAATGACGGATTGTTTTAAACAGGAATGGTACGAAAAGATAAACAGTAGTAGTGTATTGAAATTGTATAGACATGTCAAACATAATTTTGACCTAGAAGAGTATCTAGATCTTTTACATCCTACAGTACGCTCTTTTATTAGTAAAATTAGACTTTCTTCACATTCACTTAGTATTCAAGCAGGTCGTTTTTCAACAAATAGACTTCCTCGAAATGAAAGAGTTTGCATGCTTTGTAATAAAACTGAAATCGAAGATGAATTTCACTTTATCTTGATATGTCCTCGTTATGCTAAAGTAAGACGAAGATATATTGGTATAAAGTTTTACAGAAAGCCAAATATGTTCAAATTAATATCACTCCTTACATGTACGGATAAAGACTCCTTAGTTAACTTATCTATGTATATCAAACTAGCACTAAATTCGTTAAACGCACTATATTCGTAAAATCTCATTTCGGAAACTATCTCTTTCCCAAACTGGCTCTGGCACAAGCATTTTGAGCTACGATTAAGCCGCTCTTCGTCGTTTGGGAAAGGGGTAAATTCCGTTTTGCAGCATATGATGTGTTTGAACGTTTCTGTTTTGGTGAAAAAAAAAACATTTTGTTGCAGGGTGAGTGTGGTTCTGTAGGTGTGTGTATGTGTGTATGAGAGAGAAGAGCGACCTTGACCTATACAATGTAATGTGTTATGTATTCATTGACTATGTACTTTGTACTTGTCAGAATAAAATGTATGTTCTGTTCTGTTCATACCCGATTGTAAATATTTGCTTTTCAAAAATAAAAAAACGACGAAAATATTTTCAGACTCTTAATGCTGGTATCTCAAGAATACAATCTATCCCTTTCCAGTTCAATCCCTCGTTTTTACGTCCCTGAGAATTTATGGTTTAAGGAAAAAATGTGAAAAAGAAGAAATTGCTTGTAGCAAGCAATTTCTTCTTTTCCAAAATATTTTCTACCCCGTTGAATGGTTATCTTTCAAATTAAATCCATTTAAAATGTTCGTCATCAAAACCTTTGAATTTGGCCAGGTCTAAAATTTTGCAAAACAGGGATGGGTTATACGAGTCTGTGACTTCATCATGAAACATTCAAGCAATTTCTACTTATCCACAATATCTACGTCTAATGAAATGCTTATTTCAACTCACACTCAATTTGAATTCGCAACATTAAATTTCTTACATATTGATTGATTTTACCGGTCCAAATTGAAAGAGGTTGCAGAGGCCAAATCAAATTATGTATAAAAAGAGAAATAACCATCATGGAAAACGAAGATACTTTTTGTGACAAGCGATGTCTTCTTTACCAACAACGCCTTCCGTTGCATGGATTTTATTATTGTGAAAATAAGTGTTCGTGGAGGAAAAAGTTTAACGATAAGAAATAAAAATCTAGAAATGACCAGGTCCGATTAGAGCATTTGTTTTGTAAAATGTATTTTCCATATTAATCATGTGTCCCTTTATCGATGCTTTATCGCCATTTCTATTTACATCAAAGATCCACTTTGTCGACTTTAACGTACATGCAATTATTTAACCCATTCCCACACGATCGCCGCCTTTTACGCCCCCAAGTAGAAGAAGAGAAGAGTATTTACAAGTACGATAAGGGCATTATATATTATAGGAGCATAACGATTATTAAGAGGAAAAGGTTTGTAAAAGATTGTGGAAATTAAAAGATTGCTTAATTATTTACAATGTCTTCTATCTTTTATTAAAGATATCATCAGCATAAAATTTTCTCCCGCTTCTTTGAATTTGGACCAATCTAAAGCTTTGTCGTATTATAATGGGTAAATCCTTTCATTTACAAGAAATTAACGATTATAACTGACTATGTGCTTTGTGTTCTGTACAAGCTAACCTTAATCTATCAGTATGGTTAGCACGGCTCTCTCTTTACAACGGTCTGCTACAAGCATTTTCTGCTTTTTGTTTGAAGGTTTTCCACAATTAATTTTCTTAATCTTTTTCTGTATAATTCCTTGTTTTTACGCCTTAAGGAGTTTATACTTGAGAAAATCTTGTAGGAAAAGAAGAAAATGCTTGTTAAATAATATTTTTTCATTATTTGTTACTTTTCAAATTAAAATCACTTTTAGTTATCGTCTGCACCTTCTTTCAAATTGGACAAGACTAAAATTTTGAAAAAAAAAAAAAAAAAAAAAAAAAAAAAAAATCAGGAAAGGACCGGGTTAAGCGCTTAAAATGTTGGATTGTGTGGTAATGGGTTAAACCTTTCTCGTTCAATCACTGGTATTAACGTCCCTGTGTTTTTGTACTTAAAAAAGGCAAATTCTTATTTTTCCACTATTTTTCTACCCTGCAGAATAATTATTCAAATGAAACCGATTATGAATTGTCCTCTGCAAAACCTTTGAATTTTGACAGGTTAAATTTTTTTAAAAAAACTTGAAAATTCAATAGATTTATATACTGTAAATACTGTATGTTCTTTTTGGTTGCAAAGATTTTAATTCGAGGTAAAATTCACCACAATAAAAATCTGCCAATTTAATATTCGCAAATGGTGAATTAAGGCCGTCTTAATTAGTGAACCACCTCCTCAGATTTTACGTCATTACAAAATTCTGTTATCTTATAATTCGGTAAATATCTTTCGTTGTGAAAAAAGAGAAATTGATTTCTTTTTCTAAACTCAATGTCTTCTGTTTGTTTGTTTTTTAATTTACGTTTACCTTGACCATAGAATTACGTTTACCTTGACCATAGAATAATATTACATTGATAAAGTTTAGATTTTCGAATCTACATTACCAACAATATTTCAAAATAAATTGCAGTCGAAGAAATACAAATGAGGCAAAACGCTTTCTAGACTCGCATGTTCTCCTGTATCGCTTTTTGGACTTGAATTCACAGATTAACATATTCCCACAAAATCCCCCCCCTTAACTCCCTCAAGTTAAAAGTTTTGAAAAACATTGTGGAAAATAAAGAAATTGTTTGTATCAAGAAATTTCTTCATTATCCACAATGTTAAAAAAAAACCACCATCTTAAAATTTTCGTCTGCAGCTTCTTTTATTTGGACCGGTCTAAAATTTTGTTGCGTGGGAATTGGTTAAAATTGTGTTTTTTGTTTTCAAAATAAGGGAAGGAACTCAAATGCACCCCCCTCAAAACAAAACACGTCATTGTAGAAAAGGGAAAACATAATGAGCAACGAAATTGATCAACCCAGTTGCATTGATTGTCTACAAGTGACAAATTCTAAAAAGTTAGGCCTACGTAACTCCATAATTTTAACCGATTATCATTTTTCTTCGGGGCTTCTTGTAAAGGTCACCGATGTTTCACCATACACCATATTTTTAATTACGCCCCTCCCAAGAAAACTATGATTTTCAACGGTTCATTTATTTTCCGCATAAGGAATCTGACACAAGGTCACCAAAGGATCATTCCTTTGAAATATAGTTTAAATCTTATCCTGCAAATCGTTTTTGAGAAGACTTTTTAAAGAAAAGGTCTAAGGATGGTTTTACGACGGACACAGCGCCAAAACAATAGCCCGCTGGCTCTCGATCAATGGAGAAAAATTTCATACCAGTATAGATGTACAGGTTCGGGTTAAAATGACTAATCGCGGCTGTCAGTCAAATGATCAGTCGACCAATGACATCATTCATACAGATCAGAAATGACTTTTGAACTCCGACATTGAGCGACATTTTGTTATTTTTTGTTGGTTTGGTTACTTAAACGTCGAGACTACAGCTCATTCAAGCAGCAGTTTCGACGATTAAGTAACAAACCAAATAAAACACGTTTCGACAACATGCTACCGAATATAAATTTTGCAAAATAACGCTATTTAAATTTTAAGCGGGACTTCCTGTTGGAGTCAGTGGGCGTGGCCAACGGAGTAGTTGGGCAGGGCTAGTGATTAGTTCATTTCTACTGAGAATGATAGACGATAAAGATTTCTCTAGACTCATATATTCGTGTGGATATCTATATTTTAGAACCAATATCGGCCTCCCCCTTTTCGGACCTGGTTGCAACGACACAGGTCTACTGTTCACCACTCTACAACGGCATTCACAAAGAATATTGTCTAATTTTCTTCTTTTAAAGCCTTTCCCGTGTTTTGAAATTTTAGACTCGTCCAATTTGAATAGGGATTCATACAACAATGAAAATTGAATTCATTTAGAAAATTAAACTATCCTTTGTGGTAGAAAAATTATTGTGAGAAAAGGAGAAAATGCTTGTTACAAACAATTTCTTCTTTTTCCACAATGCTATCTCAGGTATAAAATCACATTGACGTTAAAATCCCGGGTTTGTACGGGAAAGGTTTAAAATACCACTGACCCACTGACTATGATTGTGGCTTTATCCGTACATTTTAGCGTCACGTATACCGCGGCACTTGGCAGTTGAACCTGCTTGTACTACATGTTGAAATCTACTCTAGTAGAACTACATTTACAGCTCTCTCACAAAAATCACTGATCATTCGTACCTTAATAGAGTCGTTTGTGTGTTCAAAAATCACGACTTGTAACATTTGTTCTCATTTATAACGGAATAATTAACTTGGCATTCTTACGAGTGCTAGGCGATGTAAAACTTTCTCTGGGAGCAGAACTTCCATGTATCACTATCCATCATGGTAGATCTTCCAGGAGATTCTGCATTAATTTTAAGTTAAAAAATCGTTAATTACTTTTTCGGTTTTTACCTGACTAATTGGGTTGATTGTCTTAGCAGTTTAAGGAATGTTAATGGACGTATAAGAGATTGGATGGTTGTACTGTCAATTCAAACGTGGTTTCTGAGTTGAGAGTTGAACAAAGGACCGTGCAACATGAAGTGGTTAAAGATAGGTGAGTGTCTTTAAATGTTCCATAACCCATTCCCACACGATCCCTCCTTTTTACCCCACTCAAGAAACAAGCTTTGGAAAACCTTGTGGATAATGAAGAAATTGCTTGCAACAAGCAATTTCTTTATTATCCACAAGGTTTTCTATCAAAAAACGAAATATTTTAAAATTTCATCAACTTAAAATATTCATATGCAGCTTCTCTCAATTTGGACCAGTCTAAAATTTTGCCGTGTTGGATGGGTGAACCCATGTAAAAAATTTCAATCGTGTCTAAATTCAAAGAAGCTACTGACGACAACTTTTAATTTGAACGCATTTTAAATATCCTTGTCTTTCTGCGAAGAAAGAAATGTGGACAAAAGGTGAAATTACTTGTAAGAAGCAATTTGTTCTTTTGTATCATTATTTTCCCCAAACTATTTTAAAGGAATTCTATTTATATTAGAACCCTTATACGGAGTGATCTGCAGTGTCGGGAAGCTTTATATGCGTTATTTGAACATCCTTTTTTTGGGGGGATGTCTCGGTAGTGCAGAGGTTAAGGACGTCGGACATTGCAGCGCTAGGCGGCGTTGTCGTATCCGCGTAGGTTCGAATCCCATAAGAGTATTTTAAAGGAGTCGTAATAAACCGGATTGTTTGTGAATGGGTTTAATACACGTATCCCAATACATTTAGGTAAGTTTATTCGCTTACTGACAAATTTTATTACTATGTGCTATCATAAATATCATTGAAAAAGACAAAAACTTTCGATTTCTTAATTACACCCATTATTATCTTTATACTGGTCCATTAAGTTGCAGAAGACAATTTCAAGATAATAAGATTTTAAAGATATTCTTGTTTCATGATAAAAGCATTAATAGAAACAAGGAAATAGCTTGTTACAAGCAATTTCCTTGTTTTCTACAATGTTTTCAGTCATAAAAAAGCGGTATTTTGTGGGAATTGATTGATATTGAAGATAGTATAAAAAAGAAAAACTTTGTCGTCTGGTAATGGATCAATGCTTTCCGGTAGATTATTTCGTTAGATTATCAAGACTTCTCGTTGGATTATCACTGGATTATTTCAACGTCAAACCTGGCTAACCGTCCGGTTTGATCGTGTTTAGCCTTATTTTTGTTTAATTTTCACTACTAAACATCGTCGCAGCGGAAGCAGAAAGTCTGACGACGTCATCAAGTAACCAGATTCTCTAAGAGCTCCAAAATATCACATTTTGTCTCTCGTTTTGTATCGACGAAGAAGAATCGTGCAAGATGGATCCACATATTATTTCGTTTCTATAACAAAAGCTGTGTTCGCAACTCGTGAAAATGCAGTTTTTATTGCTCTTACCTTGAAACAAACATTTATCTTAATTTCTTCAGTGGGTTAAGGACAATTCTCGATGCAGGCTAATTATCAATATGATAAACACACTGTTTTACTTTAGTTTAATCCCTCGTGATTCATTTTGAGCTTTTGAGCGTTAAGTTTATAGGATGGAATTGGATGTAATCTACTGGAGGCATAATGAAATTTAGACGTCACGCACTTGTAGAATGATAAAATTTCCTTAAAACTCTAACGTTGTGTCTCTATCCATGCATCCGTGAATCATAAAAGTTGTTTCATTACCGCGCAAGAGCTTTCTAAGGTCTATTAGTTTCTGATTGAGCATGTCTGCAATGTTACAAAGGACAAAGACATATACAGTCAACTCCATGCATAACGAGATCGGTTGAAGTGATGTATCCCTTATAACGAGTAAGTCTCATAGTCCTTGTCAATTGGCCAATCGCGACTGTAAATCAAGAATCAACCGACCAATTAAATAATTAATTTAACCCGGAATCGAGCTAGAACTCCGTCATTGACCGCCATATTTTTTAAGCTTTTATATTGTTTTGGCGACTTGAACATCGTAACTACAGGTTATTCAAGTTGCAGTTACGATGTTTAGGTCGCCAACCAACCACATTATTATTTTGTTACATGCTCCTGGCTATGGATTTCGCAAACTAACGCCGTTAAAAATCGAAGCAGGACTTCCTGACGGAGTCAATAGGCGTGGCCAAATAAGTAAGTGGACGGGACCAGAGATTGGTCAATCACATTATATGTTGACATTTTGATGCAGACATACCACCTTACCACAAGACCTCTTCAAAAGGTACGACACATACCTAATGAACCGTCAACATTGGTTCGTTATAGCCGATATCTCGCTAAAACCGATCTCGTTGTAAATTGTTTCTTACTTGTTCAAATTGCTCCAACAGGAAGTCCCGCCTCGATTTTGAACGGCTTTATTTTTTTCAAAATTCATGGACATCAGATGAGATGGCTTAAGACGAGAGGCAGTAATGCCATTCTTTATTTTCCAATGAAGCATTATATTGTGTGTTCCCATTTGAATCATTTCAGCTAGTCTATTTCAATGTGCGTCCTCATTAAAAGCGTTTAATTGACATACGATGGATTCTGAAATTAAAATCATTCCCTCGATTTCGGACTCAGATTAGCGATAATGTTTTGGAAAGAAAAACTCTTCGCTCTACCCAAAAGTCCTCGTTCAGAATGCGTTTTATCTTCGGTTCTATTAAAAACTTATTTACAGTTGATTATCAATTTTAATCAAAAAGATTATCACACGCTTCCAAAGCAACACTAAGAAAGTTTTGCTTATGCTGTAAACTGACTACATTATAGCAATATGTGTTTTTAATAATTAGAGAATAATTTTCCAAATATATTCGTCACTGGGAGCGCAGAATGTCGTAACTACAGCTTGAATAAAGCTGTAGTTAGGACATTTGTACGACCGACGACGAATTATATAAGTTAGCTATTTGTACAAGGTTTCTTGCGAATGACACTTCAAAGATGCCAAAAGTGACTGAGATTTTAATTTGGCTGATTGATAAACATTGCAAAAATCCAATCATTTGATATTTTCTCTATTTGTTATTGATTTTTTACAGACAAAGAAACATTCTCTATAGAAATCAACATTTGTGGGAAAATGGAAAAATTCTAGTTTTGTTCATGTTTAGCTTGACTAGTCGAAGAATAGGGAGCTATTCCAGTCACCCAGGCGTCAGCTTAATGCTTTGGCTAAAGTTTTACGTGCAAATGTCTTATATCTCTGTTTCTACGAATGCTATTGCTCTGAAACTTTGCACATGCCTTTTTGACCATCACGTCATCCCCTGAAACGATTCATTACTCTGACATTCATTTTAGTAGAATTTTGACCCTTTTTCAACTTTTTTACGTACAACTGTCAAATCTCTATCTAACCATACACATGCAGCTGATGTTCACTTTAGTAGAAGAATTTTAACCCTTTTTGAATTTTATTTCGAACGTTTAGTGCAAGATTTATTTTACTCTACTACTACTTAGGGTTATGGTTCGAAACTTTTGACATGTCTTCAGTCATGACTTAAAACTACTAATTATTCTGAAATTCATGTTTTGGAATTATTACAAATATCGACACTGAATAGCGTTGCTGTCCATTGATAGCTCTTGGTAATGTGGCCACAATATTTTTTCAAGCAGAGAGAATGTTCGATGATGAAAGAAGAAAAATAGAAATAATATGTTTGGCGTTTTCATGAAGGCTACTTTTTTGAAAATATATCTTTATGATGGTTTGTGATAGAAGCATTTTTCTTGTTAAATATGTACATAGAGCATTTTATTGACAAGGGTGATGAAAACCGTATATCTGTGGTAGGAAATGATAATAGACATGTATTTGATGCAATATATGCATTATTTGAACTGTATTGGATTAAATGACCCTCGACTTACTCCGTAGGCACCACCTATCGACTCCAACAGGAAGGTCCTCTTTGATTTGAAACGGCGATATTTTGCAAAATTTTGGAAAGTAACATGACAAACCAACAAATATGCTTAAAGTTAAAAGTTATCTTCCAGTGTTAATGAATGCTTTCATTGGTCAACTGATTATTTGATTGACAACCGCGATTGGTCAATTGATGGATCGCCGATGTTTACCAAAAGATCGATTGAGCAAATCTTTGATTAAGATCGCAAGGGAATGTCGACTTCCGACATTCATGTAAATCAACAATGGTGGTTTTGTGACTTAAAATCTTTTTAGTTACATCTTATTCAAGGAGAAGTTACGACGTTTGGGTCGCCATTCAACAATCTTCTTTTTTTATATATATATATTTCTGACCCTTTCATTTTGCAAAGTACCGTTTTCTGATATCTTATCCTGTAGCCAAGGCGGACAACAGAGCGCATTGCGACGTTAAAGTCGTCCAAAAACGAAAAATGTTGAATTCAAAAGTCTTAAGTATTCTTTACCTGTCGAAATGAATGATTTTATTGATCAAACGATTTTTTGAATCGACAGTCAACATCTACCAATTAATGGATCGCTGACCACGCCCACTGAACTCATACAGGAAGTTCCATTTCGATATTAAACGACATTATTTTGCAAAATTTATAGCCATTGTCATGAAAAAAAGAAAGTAAAGATGTTGGTTGGTGTCCTAAACGTCGTAACTACAGATTGAATAAGCTGTAGTTACGACGTTTCAGTCGCCAGACCACATAAATTTCGGCCATTGTCGGAGGTTTAAGTTCATCTCCGGTGATACTTAATTGAATCTCGGGGTAAAATTACACTGCGTGTTTCAACTCTACAGCATTGTAATATAGGCCTAATTTGCTATTAAGATCCTGCAAGAATAGAATTACTCGGTCGATAAAGACCTTAAATGCCATCGAAAATCCATGGATAAGGGGAAGACAAGAAAGGGAAATGCATGTAAGAGGTAGGGCTCCACTGGGAAAACTTCTAAAACATTGTTGGGAGTCCCAAAACACCGTAACTACGTTTTTATTTTAGGATTTCATTTTATTTCATAACAAAAGAACGTATTGTACATACATGTACTTGTGTGATACGATTTTGAACTGAACCTCGGTGCTGTAGGTCTTAAACACTTTCTCGCTGCATCATTTTGTATGGCAGATGCATCGCACGCCGTACCGTTACAAAGACCATAAACAGTGATACAGTGACTATTTTTACTTGGCATTTAATAATTCAAATCGCGAGTAAAACGAGAAAAAGTGGAGAAATGCTGTAAAACCCCTCTAATGGTACTTTTTGAAAGGGGTCTTAATAGCGGGTGGTCTTGATACTGAGGTTTGGTCGTATGTTTACATGTATACAACTAGGTTTAAACCTAGGATTAAGGGTCACGTTACACTGTAAAAAATAATTCGGCACTTTACACCAATATTGGTGGCAACTTTGCTGCCACCAATAATGGTGTAATTTTACACCTGTTTTAAAACGGGAAAAGTCACACTAAAAATAGTGTACGATATATCTGTGTTAAGTGTAAAGTAACACTGCCAAACAGTAAAAAACATTACACCAATATTGGTGGCAGCAGAGTTGCCACCAATATTGGTGTAAATTTACACCATTGTAAGAGTTACTTAACACCGACGGACAGAAAAAAACATTACACCAATATTGGTGGCAGCAAAGTTGCCACCAATATTGGTGTAGCTTTACACTTCTGTAAGCGTTACTTAGCACCGACGGACAGAGAAAAACGTTACACCAATATTGGTGGCAGCAGAGTTGCCACCAATATTGGTGTACCTTTACACCACTGTAAGAGTTCATTAACACCATAATAAATGTTACTTGACACCGACGGACAGAGAAAAACGTTACACCAACATTGGTGGCAGCAGAGTTGCCACCAATATTGGTGTTACTTTACACCATGGTATGATTTCATAACACCATAATTAGTGTTGTTTAACACATATAGGCAGAAGTAAATGTTACACCATTAATGGTGGCAGCAGAGTTGCCACCAATATTGGTGTATCTTTTCATCACTATGAGACTTTGTTAACGCCATAATTAGTGTTACGTAACACTTAAAGACAGAGGAAAGGGACTTGTTATGGACTGCAGATTTATGGAAGTTAAATCTGACAGGAACCCAGGGTTTGGCCAATAAATCTTTATCAATTTTTCTTTTAACCCAGTCCGGCTTTATGACACCCACGAAGAAAGAGTTCAGAAAACATTCTGGACAATGACAAAATGTTTGTTCCAACATATGTCCAAGATGGTTTCTAACCTGAAAGACAGATTTTTAAAAATCTCATCAACTATACATTGTCGTCCACAACTCGTTTGAATTTTGACCATTCTTAAATTCTGTTACCTGGTAATGGGGTGAAGTCTAAATAATTGAGAATATAAATCAGCAAAGATAATAAAATCAAAACATATGAAAAGATTTACATTTATTAAACAATGACCAAACTGCCCAAGTAAGCATCCAAGAACATTTGTCTACACATGGTAATTGAAATAACTAATTTCAGTTATTAAAGTATATTGTCCATACGCTAGAGTATTATTGACAGTAATATTGAATTAATATAAAATATATTTCTTATAAAACAAGTTTTACACAACTATCAAATTTGAATCTCTGGAAGCATGATTTCCTTTGTCAATATTTGTGCCCTATTTCAGTTCAGGAATCAAAGAGGGACACATGTACTTGCAGACATTTTTTTTCTGTTTGTGATTTATCATACTCTACCACTATAATAATCAATTGAAAAGAAATTTAACATATGTTATCCATATCAAGTTATGGTATATCATGGACTTTAAATATTGCATATTAATGTGTTAACAAATGCCAATATACATTGAATCAGAGTATTGATCACCAATACAGGGTCAATAATATTGTCAGTCTACAGGATTGACACTAGTATTGATCATTTATTGCTGTTATTGAAAATTGATCTACTACTACATATTATTATTGTCAATAGTATTGACAATTTATGGGTTGTTTTAGACCCACTATGTATGCATACAGCTTTTTTTAGAAAAGTCTGAAACAAAAACTTTGGTGACTGAGAACTTTTTCCTTTTCTTATTTCTTCATAAATCATTATTGATTTGAGTGATCTACAATTGACTACTCAGGAAGTTTTGAAGAAGAACAAGATGTGTTTGTGAAACACCATGCCCCCAAAACAGGAATTCTTTAGAAATGGGTGATTTTTATGGGTTTTTTCTTTAAGGGAAAAGGGTTAAAATTTTGAGCTTGACCTTGATGAAATGACCTTCCCCAGTTGCACCTTGTTGAGACCTACCGGTATCTACATGGCAAATATTAGCATCTATTATGTTCATTATTTCATTATTAAATAAAATTCATTTTGTCAACAGCAGCAGCTTTAAATTTGGCCTAGTCTAAATTTTTGCAGTTTAGGAAAGGGTTAACCAAATTTGGAGATATAAACGTAGGCAAGATAGAAAAGACAATAAACAAAGAAGATGAGTGTAAAAGCGCACAAGTAATGATCAAATGAAATTGTCAAACTTAATGATGGTCCAGGCACATCCACTTATCATGGTTGTTATATGTTGAAAATGTAAAATTAGACATATCAAAGGACAACAACTCAAAAAAGGGCATGGCAAACTTTGAAGTTACTAGCACTTATGGTTTAGGGGATATGTTCAAAAAGAAATGTACAGGTTAAAACAACAAAGGACAATAACTTGAAAAAATGAGCAGGATAAAGTAACGGTTCTTGTACATGACACTTCTCCACATTGTAATCTATAAGTGTATCTAGTTTGAAGCTGCTAGCACTTATGGTTTGGGAGACATGATCCAGACAAAAGTGTGACCGACGGGCAGTTGGACTCAATCCAGCAAATCTATAGTCCCCCAACCAGTAACTGGTTGGGGAATAAGAAATCTTTTGTCTTTCCTGGAAAATTGTGATAGTATCTCTTTCAAAAAAAAAAATCTAAGTGCAGTAACATAAAAGATGAGTTTCTTAACTCTTTCCTGTATAATCACTGTTTTTTACGTACATGCAATTTTACACTTAAGAAAATATTGTGATAAATGAAGAAATTGCTTGATAAACCTGAGATAATTGTGCACTATTGCATACACAAGAATATTTTGAGTAAAAATCCATAAAGCCCCTTTTCACGGATCTACCCCATTTTTGAGAGGAACCTTCCTTATGACCCTACAATCATCCTGTGAAAGTTTCAAGGAAATCTGATAATATTTGTAGACTTATCACATTAACAAGAAAGAATATTTTGAGTAAAAAATCCGTAATGCTCTGTTTCCAGTGTTTTCCAAAAATTAGCCCAATTTTCAAAAGAAACCTTCCTTATGATCCTAAAATCATCCTTGGAAAGTTGCAAGGAATTCTGATTATATTTGTGGGCTTCATCACGTAAACGAGAGTTTTTTATGGATAGACGGACGGGAACAACGCCATTGATATAGCTCTTCTGACCTTCGGTCAGTAGGGCTAAAATTATGGCAGGTGTTGAAGAATTCTATTTTGATAGAGATGACCCTGAGAAATGATCATGACCTTGTCTGATGGCCTAAGTTTGGTATCAACAAATGGGTTTTACCAAATGTTAGTACTTAACATTGATTAACTATAATCAACCTTTAAATTTTATTTAAAATCTAAAAGATTTATTATAGTTATCTTTTAGATGAACAGATAGGACAAGAATTTATATACCCCTGATCTATTTAGACTTGCTCATTGTGAAGGTATGAGCTCAAGTCAATAGCTCAGAGTGAAAATATTGTATCTGCCTATAAACATATAGACAGTTACAAATGTTTCACCCTGAGCCATCGAGAAATTTTGTGAAATATCTAATTGACAGTAAGAAACAGTATGATTCTTTATTATTTAACTGCCAAGGCAATTCAATTTCTTACACATTTCAGTATTAACAAGTGGATGTTACATTGCGATGCAATACAGGAGTCCACCACCGGATTAGAAAAGTATTTTTAATTCCTAACCTTTTCCCCAAGCAAGACCTGAATTTGACATTTAGAAAAATGAAGAAAATGCCAATAATTAACATTTTCTCCTTTTTATCCAATATTTTCTGAACTTCAATTTTCATTATTTGTAAATTTAATAACATCCATTTTGTCGTCTGCAGCATTTTCGAATTCTGCCTAGTCTAATTCTTTGTATTTGGGAAGGGGTTATCCAAATTTGGAAATAGACAAGATTGAGACAACAATAAATAAAAAAAGATTATTATCAACACTATGGAAAGCAATGACTGGTTTTGATATCCCAAGCAGAAAATGCTTTCGAAACTTGGAGGAAAATGGCAATAACTAGCAATTCTTTCCCTTTCTACCATTTTGTACACAAGTTTAATTTTCAATATGGTGAATTTTGTTTTATTGCAGCAAGTTTGAAATTGAAGACGTGTAATATTTTATTGCATGGAAAAGGTTTAAATTTAGAATGTTTCAATTTGAAAGTGTCTGAAGATGAGAAATCAAAGTACTGAAAGTACTGTAAGCTAGCAAAGCATGGTTGAATTTAGAAAACTTTCCATTGTTGGGTAGAAAACATTGTGGACATTGAAGAAATTGCTTGTACAGGCAATTTCTTCATTGTTCACAATGTTTTCCAAAGCCTTTTTCCAAAAGTGGAATTGATTGGGAATGGGTTAAATAGCGTGCTTTTGACAGACTTCACTACAGTTTGAATAGAGTTTGCAATATTTCGAAATACATAAGAACTAAATTTAATGGCGTACGCATTTAACAGATTTAGTGGTTAAGCCTCCAATGGCAGTTTGCACTCGTTGAACTTTGAGACGACCTCGAAATTTCGTTTGTTAACTTAAGCTATCAAAGCTGTCGCTTTGCTAGCTAAAAAGGGTTTGATAAAGATTGGATTTGTTTTATATCACAGAATATATAGAGGGACAAGAGCCATGTCAGACATGGCCATCCCCTGCTGTAAAAGCTTGATAGTAAACTGAGTTGTGATTCTTGTACTATGCACTTCTCCTCAATGAGATCTATCAACCTATAAAGTTTCAAGTTGAAAGCATTTATACTTTAAGAGATATGCCCCAGACAAAATCTAAGTCTTTCGAACAACAAAAGGCAATAACTCCAAAATTATGCAAGCAAGAGTTGTGGTTCTTGTGCACTGCACTTCTTCTCCTCCATGAGATCTATCCACCTATGAAGTTTCAAGTTGATAGCTATTATACTTTCAGAGATATGCACGGGACAAAAAATAACAAAGGGCAATAACTCCAAAATAATGCAAGCAAGAGTTGTGGTTCTTGTGCACTGCATTTATACTTTAGGAGATATGCTCTGGACAGGCTTAGTGACAGAATAACGGACAGAGAGCATTACTATTATCCCCTTCGCCGAAACGGCGGGATATAAAAAGGAGAAAATGCAGGTTGTCAGCATTCTTCTATTTTGCCTCAATGTTTTCCCAAGCTTTTTTTTATAAAAAAGACGTCGAAACCAGCTCTTCTGATGAGTGCAAAAGTGCACAAGTGATGATTAAATGAAATTGTGAACATAAATACAACACTAAATTGCTTCTTAAAACTACATGCAGAATTTGTCCATTTTTCTTGAACTTTGTATGGCAATTTGATACCATGAGTCGTAATATGCAAGAAGGGGGCAAACTTTGGGTCCTCTTTCTAACTCTAAACATCGGCCAAGTCAAAGAGTTTTTTCAAATCCTTACCTTACTAGGAAAATTTTCTACTCTTTTAGTTAAGGAATGATGCACAATTTCAGGGGCTCAAAAATTATCTTCCAACCTATCCCAAATTTTTGCTAAACTTCTTCCAGGAAAATTTGCATTGAAGCTGTGTGTAGTCAAGGCTTGTTAAACCTTACCTGTTTTTCAAAATTTTAGACTTGTCCAAATTCAAAGGGTAGAAAATATTGTGGAAAAAGAAGACATTGCTTGTTACAAGCATATTCTTCTTTTTCTACAATTTTTTCTTAATTATGAATTTACAGGGAAGTAAAAACCAGGGATTGAACAGGAAAGGGTTAACTTGAAATAGTCCCACAATATTTAATCAAAAGGTTAATTTCTTTCCAAGCTGCAAACATAGCCCAGTAACAACACTCAGGAAAGTTGCTCTCAAGAGTGTAAAAATTATGGAATATCATCAAACTCAACTAATCTATTAAGAAGTAGCTCTTTCTCAACCCATTACCAGACAGCAAAGTTTTAGACTGGTCCAAATTGAAAAGAGTTGCAGATGACATTTTAAAGATTATGAAACATTAGATTCTTTTTAACTTTCTAGGTAGAAAACATTATAGAAAATGAAGAGATTGCTTGTAAAAAGCAATTTGTTAGTTTTACACAATGTTTTCCCTATTTTTTTTATATTGAGGGGTGTCCTAAAGCACCACTATGTGGGAGTAGATTAAATGAATTTGACTTGGTCAGGTTGCTAGTTTACACTTGTTTCTGACAACACAAATTTATCGGGTTCTGCCCTTAACCCTTTCCTGTACAATCTCTTATTTTTACGTCTCTGTGATTTAATACTTGAGAAAACATTATTGAAAAAGAAGAAATTGCTTGAAACAAGCAATTTCTTCTTTTACCACAATACTTTCTAACCAGTAGGTTGGTTTCTTTTCAAATTGCACCCACTTTTAATTGTCGTCTGCAACTCCTTTCAAATAGGACCAGTATAAAATTTTGAAAAACAGGAAAGGGTTAAAGGAACACCAATCAGTTAATCATCAACTTTAGGTAATAAATTTATGAAACATTCTGTTTTCTCAACGAAAGTCAAAGGTAGAACTGTCAAATTCAGTTTACACTATAGATTTATCTTAGATCTTTAGAGTGACCATTCGAGTTCTTCTACTTCTGCCTCTATAGAGGCAATGTTCTTTTGATCATCAAGAAGTTCAATCTCCCCAGCTAGCTAGTTTTGCTGATATCACAGACACTCTGGAAGCATCTGAACCCTTTGGTGACTCTTTGTCTTTCTTTTCTAAAACCAAATCAATCTTTTCCAAATAACATGATGCATTAAAGGATTCCTCCTTTCATAAGTCATTTTCTTTCTCTCTTTAAAGGTACAAGATATCAACTATCTATCAATATTCTCTCTCAAATTTATCAATTTCTGTCTGAAGTGCTGCACATGTTCATTTAATAGTTGTTCACCCTTATCAGTCCACTCCTCACACGATCTCTAGCTGTGGTACCTATGTCTTCAATAAATATGAATCTTCTTTTACTGGTGCAGCCTTGTTCACATCTTTCTAGGATTTCAACTCTGATTCAAAGTGCTTTAGGTGCAGGTTTCTTACTGTAATGGCACTCAACGTGATAAAATGATTAGATACTGTTTTCCCATGCCAACTGAAATACAAATACAAAAATTCCTTAGAAAATATCCATATCTCGAACTATCTTGTATAACCTCTAAATCAAGTACCCACAGCATAGGGACAACACAGGGTAAATTGTTTGCAACGTGACAGTAAACAAGTGAATATTCACTACTATGATGCAACCAACACGAAGACTAGAACAAGACGAAATGTTTATCCAAACAACAACAAGCAAATTGCTTCAAATTCTCTTTAGGTACCACAAAAAGTTAGCTTTACCTATGGAAATTGCAGAAGTATGCATGTGGCTGTACTTAAATGACAGACAGTTTGTAAAATAAGATACGGACTGAATTGCCCCATCATGCTTGACATCATAATCTGACGACTTCATTAGGTCAAAAATTTGCAAATAGAATTAAGAATTTAGTGGTAAATCGATTATCTACCAAACTTGTATTTTAATATAGAAAGTGAAGCCATTGTTCAACCTGCACAACATGTGCTGAACAACCAGAGTCCACAATATCTGCGACTCTAAACTTCAATATCACTGAACTATTCCTCAACAAACCAAACTCTAAGCATTAAATTACTTGTAGGCCTGTGTTATTGAATTAAGCACTAAACTAGGTGCATGTCTACCCTAAGAATCAAAAGTCAAGGCCAAAAATATCTATAAGAACAGAAAGGTGATAACTCCATCGGGTCCGTTCGCCCTAAATATACTTTCGCCCCGGGTCTGTTCGCCCTGGGTCCGTTCGCCCCAAAAGTGGGATCGTTCACCCTATTTTTTATGTTCGCCCTCTTTTTTAAATGAGTATGATTTTGTGTGTATTTCTAGTTTTGTTGTAATGTCGTTTGAAAATGAAAAAAGGATTAATAAAAATCAGCTTGTCATTTTCACTAATGTTTTCGTCTACTTTCATCTTCACCGGGGGCATAAAAAAGTGTGAATCGTGAATTATAGCCCATTCAAACGTGTGGGTAGTATATTCTCCTTTACTCACAATGCTTTCTACCGTTATAGGTATTTTGTTATATAATGTCGACAATACTTTTAAAAACTTTCTGATTCAACTGAGATTGTGTTGTAAAAAGTCTGAATGTGTTTCAATGATCTAAATTTCGTGATTTTTTTTTTGGGGGGGGGGGGTTAAAAAATTCCAATTTGTGGCAAGCAATTTTGTCCTAAAGCGTATTTGGGATTTATAACTTTCAATTGTCATCTCCAAAGCCTTTTTATTGAGACGCATAAAGAATGTTGTCGTCTGGTAATGGGTTAATTTAATTTAACATTTTTACTTCAATTCCCACACTTTTACCCATAATCTTTCTTTGAATGTTTAGGACGGGGTTGTGTATTGTATATTTATTCATCGTTTCGTCTAATATTATTTAACCTATAATTGTGGCAATAAAATTAAAACATGATTGTCAACTTGTAATAACTTAATTCAAGAAAACATAATTTGGAATCTTGAATTTGATACAACCATCTCCGTTTCGAATATATTTCTTTTAACCTTATTATTTTCTAGGAATCTAGTCAAGTTCACTACAACTTTAGATCAGTCTGAAATTTTGTCTGAATATGAGTTGAAAAAACTACCTTAAATAACCTAAACATCTCATACAGGAAAAAATAAATGTTTACGAGAATTTTTTTTATTGTGGAAAGCTATAATGTAATTGAAAAACAGGTAGAACGGACCCTGGGCGAACTGGAATTAGGGCGAAACGTAATTAGGGCGAACGTGTTTTAGGGCGAACAGACCCGGATTCACTCCACCAAATAATTTTAGTAAACCGACAAAGGCTAAACACTTTCAATAACTAGATATGGATGCATGTAACAGGCCCTAAACTAAGAGCATATTAAGACTGAATTATGTGAGCCATCATTACCCTATGCACAGCATTCGATTGAAGGGATCTTCGTACTCAATCGGTTTTGCTAACCGAAAACACAACATGGCGCCGAATTCAAAATTATACTATTAGACTGGTAGACTCATAGACTAGAAGATTTGGAACACGAAAAACCCTCGACATTTATTTACACTCAAATTGATAGTTATTCGTTTCCAAAATCAGATCCACACATTGCTAAACAATGTGGTTATATGAGACGTAGACGGACAACCATCTATCCTACAACTAATAAAGAAAATAGTGTCACTTCTATGCTTTATGGAAACGTGACTGATATAATCAACATCATTATAACGTCCTTTCAACAAAAGCCACACTGCATGTCTATAATGTGGATATGAACAGTGAAATGACGTTTATTTACCTTAGCGCTATCTGTACTGCCTAAACGACTGCAGTAGAATCCCCAGTGTCTCCAAAATGCACCAAAAT
The DNA here is from genome assembly GCA_946902895.1 of Fragum fragum. NCBI lineage: Eukaryota > Metazoa > Mollusca > Bivalvia > Cardiida > Cardiidae > Fragum > Fragum fragum. Next base: position 12,501,040 of record OX336373.1, on the reverse strand, counting down.
CTCATACGGATGCATTCACGGTAATAAGCGCAGCAATCTTCACCGGAAGTGACTCTAGCAACCTCAGTAACACAGGGCACCCATAAGTTTCCCTGAACATAGCGTATATATACACTAATGGTGAAGACCATTGCGATCTAGTTTAAAAAGAAAATTTACACCCAAAATGGAGCGAAGTTCCACCAATTAAAGAGTAAAGTCTCTATGAATTATGCCTATAGTAACACTTATGGAGTAAACAGTTGTTAACTAGTGTAAAAGGAAAGTAAACACTCAAAATGGTTTGAAGTTTCAACATTGAAAGAGTAAAGTTTCTCTGAATTTAGCGTTAGGTAACACTTGCGGTGTAAACTATTGCGAAAAGATTGTTTACACCAAAAATGGATTAAGGTTTCACCTAAGGAAGAGTAGAGTTCCTCTGTATAGTGTAAACTATTGTAAGCTAGTGTGTAGGGAGAGTTTACACCCAAAATGGTGTGAAGTTTCACTATTGTAAGAGTAAGGTATCTCTGAATTTAGCGTATTGTTACATTGATAGTGTAAACTATTGTAAACTAGCGTAAAGGGAAAGTTTACACCCAAAATGGATTGAGGTTACACCCCTGAAAGAGTAAAGTTCCTCTGAATAGTGAAAATTATGGTAAACTAGTGTTTATGGAAAGTTTACACCCAAAATGGTGTGAAGTTTCACCACTGAAAGAGTAAATTTTCTCCGAATTTAGCGTATAGTTACACTAATAGTGTAAACTAGTGTAAATTAGTGTAAAGGGAAAGTTTACACCCAAAATAGTTTGAAGATTCACCATTTAAAGAGTAAAGTAACACCAAATGTTCATTGCTTATTATACACTTTTGTTCGTGTTATTTAACACCAAAGTTGAGGTAACTATTCTCAGAAAGTGCGAATTCACACTTACATTGGTGTAGAGAAATGTTACACGAATAATGGTGTTGCTGTCAACCTTTTTTGGTGTAACTTAACACACTTTTTTTACAGTGTAGTATTATTACAGGTTCGCCTTCGATTGTCGCACGACAGTTTTGGTGCGCCTGATTACGTGACAATATTTAGTACGATTGGTCTTACAACAAACTTATCGTCGTTGGCGTTCTAAAACGTCGTAACTACAGTTTGAAAAAAGCTGTAGTTACGACGTTTTAGAACGACAACGACGTTATGGTCACTAGCATCAGAATGTACCGCGTCGTGGATGGCGAGACTTCGCTAATATGGCGCAATAGATGGGTCAAACGAAAACTCTAAATAGTGTTCGCTAAAACGTACGCGTACACACTAACAACAATTGCGTCCACATGATTTAGGCGTGTGTGCTCAAAAATTGAGCGTACACGCGTAAAAAATAAGCGTGGGCGAATAGAATTACAATAGCACGTACGAATTGAACGTATTTACTTTTTTAGCATAAGCTCTTAATTTTTTTTTCGCGTTCGTGATTTTTCATGCTTACCCGACTTTTGACCTAAGATGTACATTATAGGCTATGGTATATAACAAATGAATCATCGCTTTGTACTCGCACTTTTGTCAAAAGCGGATTTCAAGAGGAAGTGTTCAGTCGTTATGGTGGTGTCTTGGTGTCCAGTGGTCATGGGTGGGTTTTAATATCACGAAAGCAGCCCTCGTTTGCCGAAAAATAACGTTATCAAATGGCTACCTATTGAACTTCATTATAAGATAGATTCATTGCTCGCGGAAAATCGGACTCGTCAGAAATAAATCCGTATCCTACTTATACTGTACTGATATGATATGGTTAGAACCGGGAAAATTACTCCACGCCAATATAAAACGTGATTATGATTTAAGGAAGGGATTGATTTTAGACAAATTTAATCAGATTCTCTATTAATATTATATAGTCAAAATTTGTTCGTAGTGATACAAAACATTGTATTGGATTCTTGCAGCGGTCTTGTGAAATATCCAATACAACTTGAATCCAATATAAGGTTTTGAATCACAAGGAACATAATATTCCTTATATTCCGGAATTTTGACTAAAACAGAGACATAGAATATCACCTTTATGTCTCTGGATAATAACTGTTCTTGGTGGACGGGAAGTAATTTTGAAAAACAACAGTTATTAGATAAATTGCGGCGTAATATTTTTGAAATCAACGTCCTTGTGCAACCATCACCTCATGACTAAAGCTTCATTAAAAGGTTTACGTCGATCACCGACGTTATATAGCAATACAAATTTACATACGTGAAATCGGAAAAATCGTAAGTTACACATATACCAATTGTCTTAACCCTTGTCATGCTGAATTATAAACCCTTATACAGATTTTCCTTAATATCAAAGAGCTGAAAGTAATAGAAGCACAAGTTGTAGGTCAATATTTCTTTTTTGAAAATTTGTCTGGTAAACAATTCTGATTTAAAAGGGACTAGCAGGTAGTGTAGACTCAGACCAGACTGCACATATGTGCAGGCTGATCTTTGTCTATAGCTCCTGCCAAAGCAGGAATATTTCGAGTTCAGCATGACAAGGGTTAAAATTCATTTGCTAGAAAGAATGCCTTTCTTCTTATATTAGAAAATACAAACTTTAATAAGTGACGAGAGTTTGTAAAATTACTAAAATCAATTTGCTTAGCTCCACATAATGTGCTTGCATTTTGAAATAAATCAATGAATAAATCCGAGACATTTTACTTTCAATGTGTAAAAATGTAGTTCGTTCTAATTATAGCGAAATCAAGGAATTTTTTGACATACCTCGAAATATCTATGTTCGAGCTAACAGGCTGGTAAATAAGACACAAAAATCAAGCTTGCAATCGCCTTTGGATCCAGAAATCATAACATATGTGATAAAACACAACAGACAGAGGCAATTAACCGCTAAGAAAGGACGACTTCTCTCATTTTTCAACTACTTTTAGTCAGGCCACTTTTCCGGTGTATTCTGTGACTTGTTTGACACTTTCCTATACAAACCCGTAATTTTAGATCGCTGTGATTTTATACTTGAGAAATCATTCTGGAAAAATAAGAAGTTGCTTGTTTTTCAATGGTTTAAAGCCACCATACGTTGCTTTTTTTAAATGTTGATATCTAAACAGTGGCAACGTCCACCGTCAGTTTGAACACTGACGATTAACTCGAGAGAAAAAAAGGAAGACAATGTCGTTTAGTAATAAACTTAAGCGGGTGGGCTTTTATTAATCATAAATTCCGTAATTCATGTTAATAAACAGACAAAACAGGAAGTTTCTTGTTGTAAACATTAGATGTAAGCCGGTCTTTAGACATAAACAATTATTACTCATTACCAGTCCCTGTATAAACATAGCATGCTGCAACGATCATCTCTTCACCGTTAAAGATTTGGGTTTGCACGTCCGTTTGTCTACGTAAATAAATGGTAGCAATGAATTAATGGTTTTAGCAGCCACGATTTCTGGGTCTATGTATTGCTTGAAACGTGTAATTTCACTTGTAATCGTTCGACGGTTTTCATTTGGCTCTCATTTTAATAGTTCTCGAACGTGCCGAAAATTGACCGATCGCGTCTGCCAATCAAAATACATGTAATTAATTTAAACCAGAAATTAACTTTGAACTCCAATACTTGCCAATATTTACACGAAGCATTTTTATTAGTTTGCTGAAGTAAACGTCGTAGCTACAGCTTATTTAGGGTGTAGTTACGGTGTTAAGGTAGCCGACCATCAATTTTTCTTATTTGTTAAATTCTATTGGCCAAAGATTTTGCAATATAACGCCGTCTAAAATCGACGTCGAACTTCTTATTGAAGTGGGCGTGGCCGTTGGAGTCAGTAGGCGGGGCTAGCGATCCGTATATTCTAGTATATGCCAAAACAAGTAAATACACTAGACTTATTTTTACAACCTGATGTTGCACGTCCGGATGTCAGTCCGTCTATTAATCATTCCCGTAGGTCTATCTGTTCCTATATCTGAATTAGTTTGAAGAGGGGATGTCAAATCTTCTTTAGCGTCCAGAATCAAATATAATGTTTTGTATCACTACGTCATCATAGTATTCCATTTATATATACCAACGAAATTTGAGTATAGAAGGTAAAATAAGCCTACGAAAGTTGTTTAATATTTACGTTGTTCAAAGTCTAACGTTATGCTCGGTGTGACGTCATTTTACCAGGAAATGACGTGTTTTTTTTTTATAGCAGAACCAGTTAAGCACAAGTCCGATACAGATTATTTCTGTTGTGACCTTTTTTTTCCCTGTTGCAATGAACGTAACTTACTAGAAAATTCGGTAGGTTTATGATAATTTGCCTTATTTCCTTTTGTAACTCATTTTTTTTCCGGAATGTATGTCTGAAACTTAAATACTAAACATGTCCCAATTTTTAGGATTTGTAAAACCGAATTTTGAAACTAAGTAGTTTATTTCCAGAACTGGCACTACTAAGGGTGTGATATAGTCAGTATTGTGTCAAAATTGACGGACACGGCTGTCGGTCAAAACATCGATCGTCAAATCAAATCATACAGTTAGGCCGAAATGAACTTTGAACTCCGACATTGACTGACATTTACATGTTGGTTTTGCATCTTAAACGTCGTAACTACAGCTTATTCAAGCTGTAGTTACGACGTTGAGGTGGCCATCCAACCATGCTACTTTTTGTTACATGTTACTGCTTATGAATTTTGCAATTTACCCTGTTTGATACCGAACCCAAACTTCCTATCAGAGGAAGGTAGGCGGAGCGAGCTAATTGTAACCTATTTATCTGACCGCTTTCACTTTCTTGCTTTGCAAACAGTTTCTTTTTTTCAACAATGCTTGGGATTTATTGTTATAAGATGACGGGTTTTATGATATGGAACCGTTGTATTGATATTGACCCACAACTTTCATTCGATATAAACAGGTAGTTCCCTTGGAGAATTGCTTTTTGCTTTTTAATAACAAAAGTATGGAATAAAACCATGCTTCTTTTTAGGCTGATAATTACCATATGTTTGGACTATCAGTCCTTTGATTTAACCCATTACCACATAATGACGCTTTTAAACGCCCCTCAATATGAAAGCTTTGGAAAACATTGTGGAAAATGAAGAAATTGCTTGTTATAAGCAATTTCTTCATTATCCACAATGTTTTCTACCCTAAAAGACAAAGATTTTGCAGATTTTTTCAACTTAAAATTGTCGTCTGCAACTTCTTTGAATTTGGACTGGTCCAAAATTTTATCGTGTGGGAATGGGTTAAGACATATTCGCAAAATTTATATTAAAGTATTTTTTTATATCTCAGCAAAGGTTAACTAATAATTACTATTCGACGCACATGCGCACGAACGAACAAAAAACGAAGCCATAACATGAATGTTCTGACAGATCGCTTGTACCGTCCTCCGACTCTGCTGGATCCTCCTACTGACCAGGAAATTCCACTCCGATATTGAAATTGCAAATTCATTTACCAGTAACGTGTAACAAAAAAGTGAAAGTTTGGTTTGTGACCTAAACTTCGCAATAACAGATTGTAAAAGCGGTAGTTACGGCGTTTTAGTCGCCAAATCGTCAAAAATGCTTCACATTAATGTCGGCCCGTGTCGAAGTCCAAAGTTCACTTCCGGTCCAAATGAATTATTTGATTGGTCGATTGATCGATGACTGACTGCTGCGATCGGCCAATTGCTGACCTCCTCATATAATCCGAAGAAAAAGAAAAAACACCCGTTTGTACCAACAAATAAATAACTCAAATAGCGGGTACAGATTTACCTAAAGGAACCTACGCTGATATACAGATTTTCAACAACTTATAATTTAATTCTTAGTTTCGTCTATCAAAACCGGGCGTTCTGATTGGCCGAAAAAAAACAACAACAACAACAAAACAACAACAACAACAACAAAAAAAAACCATATCTCCACGAACAAAATTTTAAGCACGCACCCATTTTGTATGGTTCCGCGCAAAATACTTTCACACAATAAAGTATCAAAATAAGTGAAGTTGTTGCTTTTTACGCTCGATGATATTAGATTATAAGAATTGGAGAGAATATTGTTTATGGATGTGTGAACCGAAAAAACTTATCACGCTTATGTATGATTCCGCTTCGCATATTCATACACTGTGGTTAGTTTTTTCGGCTCATACCTTACTAAAAATAAAAAAAATATTCTCTTCATCTCCTTAATTAACGAGATAATTACAATTCATAAAAGCTAAATGAGGAGTTGCAATCTTATCAAATTTAAGATGATCTCTCGATTCATGTGGCTGCCTTTTACGACTTTGTGGTAAGTCTATATCGAGGATACTCGAGATTGAACAAACGGTCGGCTAAAACCCGTACAAAATTTTCCGAAGTAGCTTATTAAGATTCACTTATAATCAGTTAAATTGACATTAACCCATTACTAGACGACCAAAATTCTAGACTGGTCAAAATTCAAAGATGTTTCAGACGACACATTTTACTTGATGAAATTATTTGAATTAATTTGTCTTTTGAGGTAGAAAACATCTTTGATGATGAAGAAATTGCTTGGAACAAGCTGTTTCTTCATTTTCCACAGAATTTTCCAGAGCCCTCTATTCTTGGGGTGGGGGGAGTTGCCAAAAAGCGATATTGTGTTAGAATTGGTTAAGTCTTTAAAGAGATGAAAATCATAATTTTATTTTCATTACGGTATGTAATTAAAAACCTAACCACAATGTATCAATCCTAAATGCGCATTTATACAGAAGTATAATAAGGTGTTAAGTATGATGGTGACGATACTTTGAAACTATGAAACTGAAAACGTCCGAAGAATGGATGAAACCGCGAAGATGATTCATATAGAAGTGTGATAAGGTTTTCAGTTTCATTCATCAACTAAACATAATTTCTTATAATTCAATATTCTCTTTTGACACATTTTATGGAGTCAAAAAACCAACGATTTTACCAGGTTTAATAATTACCACAGGTCAGTACTCATTTTTTTCACATCGAGATATGAAACAAACTGTTCAGCCAATCAAAATGTAGAACTGTCGATAAACAGATTTAGAATAGAATTATTTCGAAGCAGTAAAATGACTACGAGAGGTGAAAATGAATCGTGTAGAAACTTTGATAATATGCATCATCATCTGACTGACCATATTCAAGGAGGTGGTTCATATCATAGCAATTAGCAGGGGTCATTTTAAACCGATGGTCTATATTTGTGTATCTTTTGCGAAATACCAGTTATTCTTTTTCAGTATAAAGCCTAGCCCTGTTTGCTCATTCAGTAACGCGCTATGATCTAAATCCTGGGTTTGTTTGTTCGAACCCCGGATCTGCCGACATTCTTTCTTACAACTGACAGCAGTAATAGCAACATGCGTCATTTGTCTCTCACCAATGTGCGAATGATAAGTAGTATACCTGGGTGGAATGAGCAGCTGGTGGCTTGGGAAGACCATTGCGGTTGTACCAGTAAGAGAAAAGACAGGAATCGATGGTTAGGAGCACTTGCCGCCGCGATACAACTGAAATACAATTGAAAGTGGCGTTAAACCCCATTTAATCAATCAATAAATTGAAAAGTGTACATTTTATTTTAACAAACCAAAGCAAAAATTTCAAGCACCCGAGCCTAACACACACATAAGCAACTTTAAACGCTTTGCGAGAAAAATTCGAAGAAACGGAAGTTAATTTAGAACCATTTTCGCGTATTGACATATGACACGTGTATTTGTCCAAATGTCAAAATATTAACAGCTACCAGACCAGGTCTGAGCTCATCTGGTTCGTGTAACTTTATCGCTATTCTGATTAGAGTTGGATGTGTTCAACGAAATTTGAATAAACGCTCATCTAAACATTTACCGTCTTAACCCATTGCCACACAATGACGCGTTTTGGCGGCCCTGAAGAAATATGATCATGGAACATTTTGTGGAGAAAGGAGAATTTACTTGTTACAAGAAATTTCTCCTTTTCTCACAATGTTTAATGTCCTATTTTATACTCATTTTCTAATTCTATCGACATTTGAAATGTCGTTCTTTGAATTTGGATAAGTTCCAATTGCAGTTCAATTCAAATTTATTCTGTTTGTAATTTGGCCTCCGGCCTTTATACATTATATACATGACAAGTAAAATAACATAATAGGAGTGATCATTCAACGGTCCTTGTAAATAAAAAAATTTAATTCGAATATAAGTCATCGGTAGTGGTTCGATATATATTTCGATTTTGCCATGTTTATAATAATTAAACCTGTTTTCAACCCTTTTATTCAAACTCAAGAAAATGTGTCTAAAGTTTGAGTCCAGGTGCATTCTCTCAGATAATGGCTTCCTTCTCAGACGGCAAAATTCTAGACTTGTCCAAATTCAAAGTAGCTGCAGACGACAATTCAAAAATGGTGAAAATAGTGAAAAAAAATTTTTTTTTAACTTTCTGAGTTGAAAACCTTGTGTAAAATGAAGAAATTGCTTGGTTCAAGCAATTTCTTCGTTCTACACAATGTTTTCCTAATCTTTTTTCGTGGAAAGGCGTCAAAAGGCGTCATAGTGTGGGAATAGGTTAGAGTTATATTGGCCTGTTCTAATGGCTTGATATAAATTTGACACAATCCACGATCAGGTCAAAGGTTAATTAATGAAAATCTCATTAATTGATTCCGAATATGTCAAGTCATAGGTCATCTGGTGATCTGTATTGACCGCCCATTAGCCTTGAATAGCCAAGGGCCCAGTCGGAAAGATGTTCGGTTAGGGATCTTGGAGTCACATGTTCGAGCCACATCTTTACAAGGACATGGGCATGAACAATACACTAAATTGCTAGCCATAGTCTACCCAGCCGAAAAAAAGTATTGCAGTGGGTCTAACCCATTCGCACCCCTCCTTTTTACACCCACAAGAAAGACTGTTTTCTACCCTAAAAGAAAAAGAATTTTAGAATTTCATCTTGTTTTGTCGTCTGCATCTTCTTTCAATTTGGACCAGCCTAAAAAAATTAATGTGGAAATGGGTTAAATGCTGGTGTCTCTCTCCCCATCAGGAGCATGAAATCAGTCCGGTATCCAGGATGATTAAAACGATCGCTAACGTTTTAAAAAATGGTACCCTGCTTTGCCCGTGCATTTCAATGGAAAGCCGACTTCAAGAGGAAAGCGCGCGCTGAGCTTTTATTATCCTGGTCGTAGATCCCGTTCGAGAGCTGTAAGATAGAGCGAATAACTATAAGTATCAACTATTTCAATTTGTTTTAAACGTTAAACGCGTTGTATTACACAAAGAAAATTCTTATTCCGAATATCGTAACCACAGCTTGTCCAAACTTTATTCACAATGTTTTAAACAGATCATTAGCGTTGAAAAATCATTTCGGGATAAAAGGAAACTGCTTCCATTTTTCACAATGTTTTCTATTGTATATGGCATCTATTTATCTCTTTAAAAACACTTTGAAATGGCGTGTGTAATTACTTTCAATTCGAATCAGTAAAAAATTTTGTCGTCCGTTAATGAGTAAAAGAGCAGACCCAAACTGCAGTAGACAGAGACGTTACAAACTGATAGGAGCGTTCTCCTGTTGATTAACCAATACATCTCTGATAGTACAGACATCGATCACAGCCCATCGTGGCTTATCAGCTCCCCGCTACTCCTGCTTCATGATATATAGCACCTATAGATCAATGTCGGCTTGAAAAAACGTATCTAAAGCTATTATTTTAGACCAAACAACACGATGCGTGATTTAAGCTGAATTGACCGCGTCCAATCATGGACATTTTACCAAAATAGTGAATGCGTTGGTCTTTAAAATGTTTTTGACATCTTCTCTAAAACAGCTGGTTCAAACAGAAATCTTAATGATGATTTTCCTTTGGTAGATGAAATAGATAGATAGATAGATAGATAGATAGATAGATAGATAGATAGATAGATAGATAGATAGATAGATAGATAGACAGATAGATAGATAGATAGTTAGATAGATTGATAGACAGATAGATAGATAAATGCGGGAAAAAAATGTCGGAAATGTCTACCGGGTATTGATTCCGGGACCCAATGAATAGGTGTCCAACTGCGCTATGATGCGGCCAAAGAGAAAGGGAGAGAGAGAGAGGGAGAGAGGGATAGAGAGAGAGAGAGAGAGAGAGAGAGAAAGAGAGAGAGAGAGAGAGAGGAGAGAGAGAGAGAGAGAGAGAGAGGAGAGAGAGAGAGAGGAGAGAGGAGAAAGAGTGAGAGAAGGAGATAGATAGATAGATAGATAGATAGATAGAGAGAGAGAGAGAGAGGGGGAGAAATGAAAAAGAAAAGAAAGTTATATTCCGTCATTGGTTGTTGGTTGGACGACTTAAACGTCGTTCTTAAAGCTTAATCAGGTCGCTAACCAACCATTTTACATTTTCTTACATTTTACAAATCATAAATTTCGCAAAACAAGGCCGTTTGATATCTTAATGGAAATTACTGTTGGGGGACAGTGGGCGGGGACAGCGACCTGTCAATAGTTGAACATGTAATTAGAATAGGGAAACTTGGAAATACTACCAGAGTGAAGACATGGGGAGGTCTCCATCGACTTGTAAACATGAGTCGCCAGAACTAGGGCGACAAGTATCAATATATATATCACACCATGTCAAGATACGAATTCCCGACCTGGACACATGAACACATTTACTTTCAGTCTGAAGAAATTTAGCATCATTAATCGTTTTTTACAAGTTGCAAAATTCTTCATATTACTAAATGATGAGAATTGTGGCTATTTTGATATACACTTCAGAGGAGACTACTTCATATATTCATTCTGGGCCGTAGGCCTGTGTCTAATTTTGGCGGCCGATAAGGTGTAAATGGTCGACACTACTTCATGTGTTCATTCCGGGGATACATAAAGGCTTCCATAGACCGGTGTAAGTCGAGAAATTCACATAATTGAATTATGAATTCTGCATCTATTCTTTATGTTTATGCTTTATTAGGCTTTTCCGTGCCCGACTCTACATCCAAGAGAACGGCTTGCGTATTTGGGTACCCTACCTAACCATCCTTTTCATAGATGGAATATTCTACATTGGCTAAAAAATAAATCATTTTACATGACCTATAAATTTAAGTCTCAAAAGACAGAACTATAAATGAAGCTGAAATACTAAAGATTTTATATTTTAACGAATATTTTGGAAGCCGCATCATCGTCATAAATATATGTAATTTTGTAGAGAACAATAAAGGCTCGAAAACCGATTAAGTCCGATCGTACAAACTATACAAACTTAACCTATTCCCACACAATCCCACAAGAAATAATAAAAGGTTTGGAAAACATTTCCCCCCATGTTTTCTTGTCAAAAAGACGGAAAGTTTGAAAATTCCATCTATTATAAGTTGTCATTTGCGACTTCTTTGAACTTGGACTTGTCTAAAATTCTGTAGTCCGGTAATAGGATATGGCAGCCGCGAAAAAGTCTCATTCGTAATCGATGTTTAAGTGTTGTCTTCAAGATATCGCCCAGTGACGGTGTTATGTCACTTGTAATAACAGTTTATTATCTTGATGATACAAGATATCTGGTATACCGTCCCTATCTTACACCAACCGACCTGTCCAAATAATGTTATGTTTGTATGTAATCCCGGTAGTAATTAGAACCGCTTGTCTTGGCTACATCACCTACGTGTAAACAATTAGTCTCTATCATCAGCCAAGACAACTACCTGCATTATCTTTTTTTGGTCCAAGCCGTCTCAGTGCTGATAAGAAAATAAGAGAAATAAACATTTAGTTGGCTATACCCCTATCTAGTGTCTTAATATCCATCCCTTTAGCAAGTAAAAGCTTAGCTTTTGTTATCAGTCATTTCAGTTGTCCGCTAGCCCGCCCACCTGTCCTGTTCTTAATTTCAAGAAAACAAAAACAACATTTTAAATCAGCTGACAAATCAAGTTGTAAATTGACAAGAATGTTTCCCTTTGAAGCTCTACAAAGACTGTTGAAAAAATGAAATAATATAAGTATAATAAAAATAAAATAGATTTCTGAAAAAAAGAGCTCCGACTAACATTGCAAATGCTGAAAAATGAGTCTTAGTTTGTAACATAATGAAAATAAATATGTGTGACCAACTAAATGATTTATGTGAAAGAAGTGCCTATACCCTAGAGTACCCATTGGGCTCAGCGCGGGTGCATCCTATTTTACTAAAAAGGAGGAATGAAATATTTAACGATTCTTTTTAGATTTAGAGACCTAGTACCATTCGGGCTCCACCAGACCCTATCTATTTTAGGCCTACCTACAGATACGATAGGTAAAATCGTTAAAAAATCTTCTCGTGACAAAGACAGATTTCATATACTACTCAAAGCTCGATAAAAATCACCTATAAGATTGCGTCAATTTCTTGTCCGAGATCTAAAAAGGTTGGAATACACGTATTTCCTACGATTCTTGTCTGAGGTTGAAGAGTTGGAATACACGTATTTCCTGCGATTCTTGTCTGAGGTTGAAGAGTTGGAATACACGTATTTCCTGATATTCTAGTCTGAGGTTGAAGAGTTGGAATACACGTATTTCCTACGATTCTTGTCCGAGATCTAAAATGGTTGGAATACACGTATTTCCTGCGATTCTTGTCTGAGGTTGAAGAGTTGGAATATACGTAATTCCAGCGATTCTTGTCTGAGGATGAAAGGTTGGAATACACGTATTTCCAGCGATTCTAGAAATGCATTCATTGACAACAGTCGAGAAACAAATAAGATATCAAATTGCTGAAGTGGAACAGCAGGTTAAACTCTGTTAGCCATGGGAGCGTTTCGTCGTTGTCGTTCTTAAATCTCGTAACTACAGCTTGAATCAAGCTCTAGTTACGAGATTTTAGAACGACAGCGACGATTTATTCGTGATAACAAGAACTGGTACAGGTACACAAATGAAGCTGTTCGGACAAACCAATGATGATGTCATAATCGAGCTGTACTTTCATGTTAAGTGGTCATCGAGTGCTTTTGGGTGTCCTCTTTGATACGCGAGATCGTTGGAAGCTAGACCAGTAACGCCGTCGACTTTAAGACAGCCTTGTTAAAATTGACAGTGGTACCAGTCTATTTGAAAGCCAGCTAATCAGGCTAATTTTAATTAATATATCGGTGCGTTGGCCACCGCTTAAAGCTACCTACGGTAGTCCCATTACTTCCTGGTATCCCGGTAATAAAGGGATTTCGCCGTTCACTGGCCACGCCCACTGAGCACCAACAGGAAGTTCCACTTAGCTATCAAACGGTGTTATTTTGCAAAAAAAAAAAAAAAAAAAAAAGGAAAAGAAATATGGCTAGACACATGTGAAAAAATGACAATGGCTGGTTGGTAACCTAAATTGTAGTTGTGACGTAAAAGGCGCCAACTTGCTTCACACGGCCAATGGCGGAGTTCAAAGTTTAATTCTGATCTTAACGAATGATTGGGTTGATCAATCGATTCATTGATTGGAAGTCGCGATTAGTCAATCGATTCGTAAGTCTAAAAGATAAAGTTTATCATATACCAAGATTTGTTGGCGATTTCAGCAAGACGACTTTTTGATAAATGAGGCATTTATATTATGAATTAGTTTTCCCAGTCAGACTAGTTCAACGCGAAATTTGCTGAAAAATGACTCGTTATATCATATTTATACAATCATGGACTTTCTCTTGGAATTAGGTATATTTACGTGTTGATCAGTCTTATAATTTTGAATACCAAGCTAATCTCCAAAATATATGTAAATGTGCCACAATGGGTTATAAATCTCGTAAAATCTCGTAAAATCTATCGAGAATGAAGTCGTCTTTATCAAATACTGTAGCATTCACTTAACATTATAATAAATAATCCTAGAATGTTCCCTCCTGTAACGACCAGATCCATGGATTACAATTGGTATCTTTAATTAACGAAAAGACGCCTACAATCTTCACAATATCTAAGAATTGCTAGATTTTTTCATGGGAGTATGAAAACAAAAACCTGATACATTTTGAAATTGAAAAGTGATTTTAGACAGATTGTGACTCTGTAATTGAATGTCAAGTGAATAAATCAAAAACGAAACAAAACAAACAAACAAACAAAAAACAAACAAAAAAAAAAACAAACAAAAACAACAAAACAAAAAACACCGGTAAAGACAACTCTCCTTTATGCAAGAACTCATGCAAAATACAGGTGGTACCACATATAGATATTGTACAAGCAATTTCTTCATCTTACATAATGTTTTCCCAATCTTTTTTCTTGCTGGGCGTCAATAAGGGTCACTGTGTAAGAATGGATTAAGATAAATCTAATGTTTAGGTATACACACAGAAGTTGTTTGGGAAAGAGTTCTTTAAGCACTTCGAACAAATCCGACAACTCCCAAAAAAGATTTGTATACCTCACCCCCCTCCCTTAAATAAAATCACAAATATTCGAATAAATAACACACCCTTTCTTATAAATGAGAAAATATCCAGACAGGAGTTAGACGAGGATTGCAGCAGATCGAGAAATTATATCAGACATAACAAAAATCTTTGGGAACATATCACAGTTAACGTTAATCCCAGAGATCAAGATTTCAAAGCGAAGGACTTAAACTAGAATAATTATATCACTTTCACTGTCTATTTGCTATTTAAAAGCCAAACCAGCTGTTTAATTCTACAAATTATATCGAGGCCTTTATCAAGATTTTAGACAAGATTTTAGACACTGATTGAATAGTATTGAAATATAATATATAAAATATACCCCATTTAGATTTTCATGAAATGAAGCGGATTCATACAGTGTTGAGATACGGACTCTCATTTTCCTAATTATGTTCATGAAAACAACAACAACAACAACAAAAAAAAAAAAAATTACAATCTTCATGTTAGCTCACCTGAGCAAAACATATATGTGACAAAATTAACAGCCAATCAGAACGGGGAATTTTAACTGGCGAAACTACATTGTATATCTTAAATACTAATAAATAAAACAACAGCTGCATCATCAACAAATAAAATGCATTTGATTATTGACGTTATCGACTTCGCTTTTCTCGAATAAAGGTATTTTAGTTACATTGCGGCGGCTAGTGCATCTAACCTTGGCTTCCAGTCGTTTGTCAAACCAGTACAACCACAACTTTCAATCCGAGCAAACATTCGCCCACTGGTGAGAAATAAATGGCTTATGTCACGATGACTATTTCTTTTTTTATCATGTCGGAAAGAATATTTGCCGAGCCAGGGTTTGAACCCATGACCCCAGGACTTCAGGTGCCTAAAAAAAAAAAAAAAAAAAAACACACACAAAAAAACACACACAAAAAAAATCTGTGGCGATCGGGATTCTAACCAATTACCTTTATGTTCACTGTCGAGTGTCTTTAAGATCGCCCCTTTCTTTTTATCGTATCTGCATTATCTATCTATCTATCTATCTATATATACATATACAGGCCTAAAAACTTCACTTGATTGATTACTTATTCCTTTTTAGAAAACATAAGTATGCTACTTAATATTGAAAAGGCTCTAAAATTGTAGCAAACACATCTACATGACGATGTATTGATATTTTCGGACCTACTATAACCTTTGTATATCGGTGAGTGAGGATAAATTGAGACTTCAAAAGTGCCGTGTTTTCGTCCTCTTTCATCCCGGTCCTGTAGACACGGGGATCTGTAAATCTGCTTTCCAGTCTTGTAGAGCTTCTGATTTATTGGAAACTTCATCAGTATTACCGATATGTCAGCGAGCAATTGGAAACTATCACTGCAACACTTAAACATTTGTTAACCCGTTCATACAACTCCGTAAAGAAAAAGAATTCGTTCCACCCTATACTTTCAATTAACTTTGTCTGGTAATTACATTGTAATTCCGCCACGAGCCACGGTAATGAATTTAGCACGTGCGACAAACCTTCAAACGTACCGAGGAATGTTTAACATAAAATACAAGAAACGTTTTTGTTGGTAGATGGGAATAAAGACGTGAACTAACCTACGGCTTTCAGTGCCAAGCATACTCGAGTGTATGGGTAGTCTGAAATGTGATAAATAGGCCTGCAGCTGATTCTCGTTGTGTCGACTGAACTTATCTCGAATGATTGTTTATATCGAAAGGAAATCTTAATCCTGTTTGCATTCAGAACATTCAAACGGGTTGTACTGTGGCAAACGCACTCCATCGTTGTAATAGTTATTGGTCGGCGCACAATCGACGAGGCTTTACCGTGAGAGAGGCCGAAAATAAGTTCCTAGAGTCGAAACTAGTTAATTGACGGCTCGAACTGCAGTCAGAGATTCAATCGACCAATCAAATCATTCATTTAGACCTGAAGTGAACTTTGAACTCCCACACTGCCTGACAGTTATTATATGAACCAGATTTCCTGGTTTGGCGACTTAAACGTCGTTCAAGCTGTAGTTACGACGTTTGGTCGCCCAACTAACCAACTATTGTGCTTTTAAGTTACATGTTACTAGACATAAAATTTGCAAAATAACACCTTTTACAATCTAAGTAGAACTTCCTATCGGAGGTCAGTGGGCGTGGTCAGCGATCTGTCAATTAGTTCCTGACGTTTCTCGAGCCAGTACAACAACAACAACAACATTTTTTTACGTACAACTAGATTCTCAGTCCGCGGCAGTCATCATATGCCCATTGGTGCGAGACAAATGACGAACGCCTCAATGACTTTGGTGTTAAATAGAATTTCATTACACTCTCTTGTAAGTAGTCTGTTCTTCGGAAAAAAGGAGATAATAATCTCTCCTATAACCCCAATAGTTTTTACAATATTTCACTATTATGGCGAATCTAAGTGTTGAACAGTTCATTCCATATGCATTTTTTTCCATATCATATCATAAGTGTATTTGGGTGTAAATAAAAATGTTCTGTTCTTTTCTGAAAAGAGAGGGAGAGAGAAAAAAAATCTACCACTCCATGTCAGTCAATCTGTCTGTCTCTCATTTACTCGTTCATCCACCCTGTTTTTCCAAAAATATTTTCCCTTTTCAATTAGCTGCAGAGAAATTAATTATTCCACTTTTTTTCTTCCAATATAATACACAACTTAACCATTATTCTAACTTTTTTTCGACAAAAAGATCTCGACACGAACATGCACACCTTATCTTTAATTAATCTCTGAGAACATGTTACAAAAATACTACCGGCCATTATTTTTACCAGGAAAAAATCACGGATCGGAATGCGGTGTCATTCATCACTCCGTTCCTTTACAAATGCGACCCGTCGCTCAAATAGGGGCTACTCTGAGAGCGACAAAAGTATTGACACTGGTCAGCCGGCGTATATTGTGCAGATTTTTGTAGATTTTCTGATTGTCTTATGGCCATTCTACCTTATCATACAATTACTTTTGAGATATCTACACTGTTTAATCTGCGCTTGATCCTTTATCTGTTTATATATATTTTAAAAATAATTTAAAGAATATATTATTCGAATTTGTAAGATGGTCATGCTTTTCGCATGACAGATCGCTTAGTTATTTAAGAGAAGAAGAGATTTTTTTCATTTTCATTTAGGAGTGAAAGTATAGACAGACCGAGTGCTTTGATGCGCCAGTGTTCTTTTATCTATTGACATTCACTCTCAAAACAAACGATTTACTTATAAAATATTCAAATTACAAGGTATGGATCCGCGTGCATTAGGATTTTTAATTTCAAGCCTCACTGAAAAAAATCTTCATTTCTTTTATTTCATTACAATCGAGGTATTAATTATAATGATATGTCAATAAGACAAGATTTTACTAACTGACGCACTTGCAAGTCGTCTTATGGCACTTCTTTGTGCGCCAGAATACAAATAATTTGCAGTTGTGTACTCATTTTTTCTCTAAGTCATACATTTTTCTTTACTAATCTGAATGTAATAAACTTGACAGCCACAACTTTAATTAAGTTACAGAGAAAAAATAAAAAAAAATCCTTCCTTTGTTAAAATAATTTAAGATAGATATATCGCCAATGGGCGCGCAAAATGTCGTAACTACAGCTTTTATAAAGATGTAGTTACGATATTTTCCTCGGCCGTGGACGATATTCTATACTACACACAGTCGCACACAATTTTACATGTCTATGGAATATATGGCCAAAAAGAATCACTTTCCGATGTTTTGAGAGTATACGAAAAATAACGGCCGAAAGTCAAACAATTGTAGAGCAATTTATCATGTGTTAGAGGCAATGTTTTTGGTTGTCTGAGATTCGTTTTACCTCATTTAAATTTGAAAGGCGAACAACTCACAGAATTGGGAGACGTTATTAATGGTGTTTGGCAGAATTGCTTAGCAAAAACATAACGACAGATTTACATACAGAAACTGTATCTTTTTTTCTCCTGTACGGAACTGGCTCGATGAAAGTCAACTTCATTACCTTTCTTTTATTACAATATCTGAGGTTTTTCGACACTAGAATTTGATAGAAATAAAGACAAATAAAAGAAATGTCCCTTAAATATAGAAGTTATACTTCACCGGCGATAACTTACCTTTTTTTTACAAACAAAAACCTTTAAAATCATAACGTTGGCGACGACCTTATTGTCAATTGGGGTATCGACACAATAAAACTGAAATGAGAGTTAGCACTAAGTTAACACTAATATATAAACTTGACATAGCACATTTCTTAAGTGACGTTCGTTTATTTTGTTACGTAACAATTTTCAAAACTACCCCGGTCCTGTGCACGGCGTTCCTTATTAAATGTTTCCGCTTAAAGAATTAAAAAAAAAAAAAAAAAAAAAAAAAAAATGTCACACTTCGACCTACATTATAAGAGCGTAGACACTGATCGGTCTTCTCCAAGTGACACATTATCCCAGCCAGTCTATACTTAGTATAATTGGTGTGAGTAAAGCATAATCATAATTCGCTATTTTTGGCCATTTTTCATTTTTAAAACCACTGGTCACGATATGAATTCGAAATGTGAAAGGCCGTGAAAGGCAAATGTACGGAATGTAAAAATCAGTTTAGCATTAACTCACGATGTTCTCTTTTACCTATGTAACACTTATTTTACGGAAAAAAATCTATGAACTGTCGTCTACACATTCTTTGAGACCAGTCTCAAAATTGGTCGACATTTTGCTATTTGGTAATGGTTCAATATATTTATAGCAGTATTTGATTTGGTATTTGCCAAAGTTCAATTTGGTATTTGTCACATTATGAAAAGAAATTCATTTTCTAGGTATCCCGAGATAGAATTTTGCTAAAAATCGATTAGGTAAAAACAAACAAACAAACAAAAACAAAACAAAAAAAAAAAAACAAAAAAAACAAAAAAACCTAAGATAAGCAAGAATATTAAAGTACCGAAATTTTCAAATTAAAATCAATCGGTTGAATATTTCTTAGTTGATGATAAATTCTTTTCCTGCAACGTTTTGGTATCTTACACTAATAAATCATAGAAACTAGTCCGCAAAAGGAACTTATTCGATAATTTCCTTAGCTACATTTTGATGATTCTCTAGAAATTGCATTTTCTTGTGACTTTTTAAAAGATGGGTTCCTCCCCTTGACTTCTTTAAGAAATCAAGGCGTTCTGCTCACACTGAGATAAATCGAATCGGACAGCTATTAACCCTTTCCTGTTCAATCACTGATTTTTACGTCACTGTAGTTTTATACTTGAAAAAGCATAAACAAAAAAAGTTCAATTATTTGATGGAGATCTAAATGTCGTAGTAACAGCTGTAGTTACGAAGTTTACGTCGCCAAACCAACAAAATGCTTCATATAAATGGTGGCCAATGTCGGATTTCAAGCTGGACTTCCAATCTAAATGAATGATTTCATTGGTCGCAGGATTATTTGATTGACAGCCGCGATTGGTCAATTAGAATGAAAAGCCTGCCATTTTCATTTCTTATAATCTGCTGATTTCAAGATATGGGTCATAAAGGAAATATTTCTCTTCATGGAGATATGAAACAAATTTTCAGCTAATCAAAATGCCGATATTTTTACAGACACAAGTAAGACCAAGTTATGAAGAAATGGGACTGGTAATATTGTGAACAAGCTAACAGCTACCTTTCAATCAAACTAAGACACCATGTTTTTTTTTTCTATTTCAGGTATTTGTCCTCTAATGGCGACTATTTTCATGTATCACATATCAGCTCTACAGAACGGGATAGACCTAGGTAGGTGGTCAAATTTATCGGAACTCAGTCCTTGGAGTGGTCGTCTTTTTTACTACATCCGTCGAAATATTGAACATAACGCCCAAAATCGAAATAAGAGAAAATATTACATCATTGAACAATTCACATTTTACGACACTCAAGGAGGGGGGTCTTTGAATGAAACACTGTGGATAATGAAGAACCTGCGTGTAACAAACAACTAAAAATTGTCGTCCGCATCTTCTATCAATTTGGAACAGTCTAAAATTTGTCTTCAGGTAATGGTAACAGTTTATCTCTAAAGAAAGAAAAGGATCTAGGTGATAGGTACATTATAGAATTATGTGTTCCTACTCTTTGATAAAAGTATTGTTTTTGTCTGCGGTGTCTATCTGTCCGTCCGTCCATATTTTCTTGTCCAGATGAATGCTCAGTAACCATTGGTCAGGTTTTGATTAAACAAATACATTTGTTCAGTATCACCCCAAGTTCATCGAGATATTTTTCTTTCTTCAAAATTGCTGCCCGCCTCAAAATGGCTTCGAGCTTCAAAATGGCTGCCATCTTCAAAATGGCCACCATTCTATACATCTATCTACGTAGTTGGATGACATATGTTTTTTTTGTTAAAAAAAACCATTTCTAGATTATATTAATTCTATTCTCGATGAAACGTAAAAGATGACAGTGGTGGCCGTATGACGTCGTTTCTATAACATTTATGCTTCACAGAACGGCTAAATGTCTGAGTAGGTGGCCTATCACATCCTCATTTGGCATGACCTCACGAGTTTGACCCGCAACTCAGTTAAATACAACTGTTAAAAACGTTATATGAAAAGGGGGAATTGCTTTTTTCAAGCCTTGTCTCCTTTGCTCGCAATATTTTCCGCATTGCATTGCAATTACTTTACTATTTATGGCCATAGGAAACGCCGTCTGCATCTTCTTTGAATTTTGATGAACCTAAAATTTTGACCTTATTCATATGATCATTTAATCAATCAACATTCTGTGATTCGATATGAGTTAGAAGGAATTGGGGTGGGGTCTGTTTAAAAATAGAATGGGAGGGTAAAAGAAATTATTTTGGAATCTTTCATCTGAAGATAATACAACTTCAACAATTTGTCTTTAAATTCCCGCCAACACTCTGAGACAGGTCCAAATTGAAAAAAAAGTGCAGAAGACAATATTTAGTAGATGGAATTCAAAGAGTCTTTGTCTTTACGTTAGACAAAATTGTAGATAGTCAAGAAATTGCTTGTTACAAGCAATTTCTTCATTTTCCACAATGTTTTCTAAAGCCTTTATCTTGAGTGGCATCCCAGCGTAACTGTATGGGAAAGGATTAAGTTTTACCTATGATATTTAATCAAAATGCGTTCGAAAACTTTTACTTTTGAATTTAGAATTTTGAAAAAAAAAAAAAAAAAAAGATCACGTACTCTATTCCAGAATGACAAATAGACTTTGAGTGTTCAGATCGAACCTTTAATGCCAAAATTTGATAAAATGAAATCTAAAAGACACACCACTCATATAACTCGTCATTCAAGTTAGAGAGTACAGTTATTTGTTTGTGTTAAAAGCCAAAGTTAAAAGTTGGCCCCGCCCATTGACTCCGATAGGAAGTACCATTTCGATTTGAAGCGGCGTTATTTTGCAAAATTTATGGCCAGTAGCATGCATCGAAATACTAGAATATTTGGTTGGCGACATTAACGTTGTAGCTACAGCTTAAATGTTTAAGTCGCCAATCCAACAAAAAACTTCCAATAAATGGCGGCCAATGTAGGAGTTCAAATTTTACTTCCGATGAAAATGAATGATTTCATTGGCCGTTTATTTCTATTGATTGTCAGCCATGATTGGCTTTAATATCAAAAATAGATAAATCGATTGAAAAGATCACTTTTGTTGTGAAAGCTCTTATACCGGTTGTATTTACTTATTTTTTCCCGCTATAGTTTTACATGAACCAAGTATGTCTCATTTTAAAGATCATTCAAAAGCAATGAAAAGCTAGAATCACGATCTCTCTCCACGATTTCAGACAAGCTTCCTTTGAGGGTTGTCATTACGAGGGAATTTGCTTGATTTATCTAAACAGACATTCGGTTTTAATGAGATAAGTCAATTACATTCGTGTTGTACATTTTGAAAAGCATGTCTAATTAAAAACAGATCGGGTTTATACCACCCTCGTTTACCGCGTACACCGAGCACTATCAGCCGGGGACGTACATTTAAAAAAATCCTCAATGAATTTCTAGGGTCACGTAACTTATCGACGTGTTGGTTCTAAATCCTCGTAACTGCAGCTTGATTCATTTAAGCTGTTATTACGAGGTGTTAGGACCACAACGACAAAATGATCACTAAACGCATCGCCCAGGTAGCTCTTGAAGGTAATAACGTCGATGGGCGTTCTAGATATCGTAACTACAGCTTTAATCAAGCCGTGGTTACGGCATTTTGAGCACCCACCGACGATATGGCAGATATGGCATTGTCTTAAGAGATACAGAGAATATTTCTGTATTTTCATCAATGTATGAGACGAAAAACTTATTGACACCGTAATGGAAGCTCCAAGTTACATATCTTAATGAAAACAAGACTAAATAAAAATCTACTCACTTCTTATAAATTGATAATAATAATAATAAAAAAGAAACATCGAAAGAAGAAAAAGATTTACCAGTTTGACGCGGTTATTGGTGGAAATATTTTGTGCGCTTTGTAGAGGTATGAAACGATTGATTGATTGGGATTTAATGCCACTTTTAACAGTATCGTAGTCATATGGCGGCGGCTGGAGCACCTAACCGTGGATTCATTGGTATTTCTCACACCAGTGCTACCACTACATCCAGTCTAAGCCTCCAGTTGCTCATCCCTTTTAGATTTACGATTATCCACCCGTTGGTTGGAGACAAATGTCGGAAAGTCAGATATTCGCCGCGGCCGGGGATCGAACCTGGGGCCCACTGACTTGGTGTCCTTCGCGCTACCCCTGCGCTATGGCCGCGGCCAAAGTAGCAAACCACAATACACACATTTTGAAAAACGAAACTTAAATTAAATTACTTGAACACCAGTTCTTCACTTATGAATAAATTTTAAAAATAACGTAATAGGTTAGAATCATCATTGGTCACAGATCAAGATTTATTTAATAAATGAAGAGAATATTTTTGTTTTCATTGCAGGTATGAACCGAAAAACCTAATCACACTTATGTATGAAAACACTTCGAGTATCCATACAATATGATTAGTTTTTTCGATTAATACCCCCATGAAAACAAAACATATTGTCTTCATGTTTTATAATTTGATAGTATGGAGCGAAAAAAGCAAAACTTTACAAATTTAGTAATAATTTTTGGTAAGAGACTATTATGTGCGAAAGCATAGAAAATAGCTGAGTGCTCAAAATTTTGTTCGCTGAGGTATGAATATTTTCTTTTGGTCGATCAGAAAGCTGTTTTTATAGACGAAACTAAAAGTTAAATCATATATAAACGATCCTAAATGTTACTTCCGCTATTTTTAAACACCCATAAGCAAGACAAATTACAATAATGGATTTGCAATCTGTAACTATGTTTCTAGTTGGATTTAGACACACCTTTTTGAATATACAAAATTAATGTATTTACTTATGCGCCCCCCACCCAACTCCATCCTCCGTATATAACGAAAATCGGAAAATTGGAATGTAGAGCACTTTTTGCCTCAATCAATTACCGGCCGACAAAATTTTAGACTTATCCAAGCTCAAAGAAGATGCAGACGTCAATTTTTAGTTGATGAAATATAAACTTCTTTTATTCTTAGGGTAAAAACATTGTTGAATTTGAAGACATTGCTTGTACAAGCGATATCTTCATTTTCTACAATGTTTTTAAAGCTGTTTTCTAGTGGAGTTTAATACAGTGGGATTGTGTGAGGCTTGCTATATCGAGGGGTTAGAGCAAAAACATAGTATGGGTCTATACAATGTCTAGACCCATACTATGTTTTTGCTCTTACCCATCGATATTTTCTTTAATATTCATTCAAATCCAATAGCTAGGTCTTCAAAAGGCTTGCTCTGCGAAGTCGCAGTATGATACTGACATTAATTATCCGAGTCAATTAATTATAGAAAGATGAAACTACTTCATTTAAGATAAGTGTAGTTCTCATGTTTCCACTGCATCGAAATGATAGGAAAAAAGCGTCTTCAATACTGTGTGGTCCGTCACACGTAAAGGGGTAATTTTAAAAGTGCTAAACATATCATTCCTTGTCAGTCTGCGCAATACGGACCAGGATAGAAATTTTCGTATTAATGATATTTCTTAAATTACAAAAATGGTGAGAATATTTTTTGTTTTCATTCGGTATGAACTTAAAAACTTAATCACAATAAATGAATCCGGCGAAGCGGATTCATATAAAAGTGTGAATAAGTTTTACAGTTCATACCTCAATAAAAACAAAACAAATAAAACTCTCCGTTTCTTATATATTGCCATGAAGCTCAACAAAGCAATTCTATTAGAAATTTGAGTAAATTTTGATGAATCTACTTGGTGCACAAGGGTGCTCAAATTTTTGTTCATGGAAATATGGGGAAAATATTCAAACAAAACGCTTTAATCTTGATAGACGAAACTAAAATTGAATCATTTCACTTTACTCTGATGTTAGTTTGAAAGTAGGAACTGTAATTGACCTATGCTTTATCTGACGTTTTTATACAAATATTTACTTCTAGGATATTCAAGATGGTCCCTTTTTGCATGACATGTCACAAATGTGCAGAGAAGATGATTATTAGATTATATCTAACATTTTCTCCTTTATCATAGGCTTTAAGTGATCTAGTGAATTTAATGCACATATATTTCGGAATAGCTGGGAAAAGATTGTGATGTTTTTGCCTCAAACTCATAAAACAAATTCATTATCTAAAATACATATGATAGTCGGGACCAGCTGTAACAAAGGGTATAAAAGTTATTTTTCATGGCCGTTTAATATACTACTTGCATTGACAATATCTGCCGGTGTAAAGTGTAAAATTATTTGTTTATATCTTCGAAACTAAATCTTAGATTTATTACCTATATTTACAGCAGGTTTTACATTTACAAGCTCCTCATTACGTTTCAGAGATTTTGTCATACATTTTCGAAACACAGTTCTACGTGTTCGTGGGTGTTTATTCTATCGAAGTCAGTTGAAAAACATGGTACCCGTTTTCAATGACATCAATATATTATGTAGAATTTTACAAAAGTGACTCGAGCGGTTCTTTCTGTCTAGGCCAAGATGCCAACTTCCTTCGATTTGATTTGTTTGAATGGCGTTTGAACGCCGTTTTTAACAATTTTTCAGTCATATCACGGCGGCTGGGGCATAAAACAAAGGATTCTTGGTATATCCCAGTACCACCATTACATCCTTTCCTAGCCTACAGCTGCTATTCCGCTTAGGTTTACAATTATCCACCTATTGGTGGGAGACAATGCCAACCTCGTTCGATCATGAGATATGGTTTGGCGCATCCAAAGTAACAGATCTATTCTGTTAACACAAGGAATATCAATAGTTAGGTAGAATTCTGGATTTACCCTTTCCTATACAAACCCGGGGTTTAACGTCACCGTAATTTTTATACTTTAGAAAAAAATGTGGAAAGAAGAAATTGCTTGTCTTCAACCTCTTTTGATTTGGACTAGTCTAAAATTTCTAAAGACGGGAAAGTCTTAATGCAGATTTGAATTATTTGAAGCTAAGTGCTTCAGAAAATGTCTTTAGTTGCAGAGTTAAGCCATCAGATTACTACTTTCTTTTAATCTATATGATTGAACAACTGCAGTCTTAAAGTTTAATGGATTCAACCTGCAAATGACATTTCCAAAAATATAAATTGTGCCAAGTGAAGACTCAAATCAGCACGCGATTCCGCGTAGCCTGATCTGAGTCTTCACTGTAGCCTCTGTAGATAGGCTCTGACTCAAATTTCTACAGACGGAGAGTGATTATTCCAAATGTACGGTGCGGTATGGTGAACCTTTTGGGTCAAAAGTCTAATTTCAGCCGTGTAAACTATTTAGAACTCGTGCACACGTAAATAATGCAGATCCATATGAAAAAAATTGAGTATCCGCGCGTAAAATTTGAGCATGCACGCGCAATTAACGGATCGCTCATCACATCCACTGAGATCCGACAGGAAGTTCCATTTCGGTATTAAAAGGCGCCATTTTGCTAATTTAATGGCCTGTAACATGTAACATAAAGGTAAAATGATTGGTTGGTGACCTAAATGTCGTAACTATAACTTAAATAAACTGTAGTCATAAATCTCAAGTCGCTGAACCAACCAATTTGTTTCATATAAATGTCTAGACCAATGTTGGAGTTTAAGGTTTACTTCCGGTCTGATTGTCTAATTTGATTGGTCTATCGATTTTTTGGTTGACAAACTCGATCCGCCAGTCGTTTGACAAGTGCGAGCTCATTACTAAGACCGGACTGCTTTAACCCATTACCAGACGTCACAGTGTTAGACTGGTCAAAATTCAAAGATGTTGTATATGAAAAATTTTAGTTGAACATTTTTTCGATTTTTATTTAAGTTTGGTGGAGAAAACATTGTGAAAAATGAAGAAATTGCTTGTGACAAGCTATTTCTTCATTCTACACAATGTTTTCCCAATTGCTGTAACAAGCAATTTCTTCATTTTACACAATGTTTTCCTAATTGCGGTAACAAGCAATTTCTTCATTTTACACAATGTTTTCCCAATTGCTGTAACAAGCAATTTCTTTATTTTACACAATGTTTTCCCAGTTGATTTCCTTGAGGGGCATCTAAAATTGTCATTGTGTGGTAATGGGTTAATATAATGCACGTCTTTCCGCTGTGTGATGGATGGGGCGTCTTTGCCGAGCGATACGAGTCTGTCAACCTGGGCTATGATAACCAGTTATTTACTGTGCAGCATGGCATTTCTTCAAGATAAGCACCGACGGCGCCCTGTTGCTTCCCGTATGATGCTAATCTAAAATAGGCATTTCCCATTCTTTCTTGAAATATTTCTGATTTTAAGTATTCGCATTTTTTCTAAGATTGAATAAGATCTTTTTGGTCGTATATTCTTTTAAAAGTCATAGTTTAGTATCATTTGTATATTTGAAAGAGATGTCGATATTTAAATTTTTTGTACAGTTGTGACGAGATGGAGTGAGTGATAGAGAGAAATCTGAAATAGGAATTTTCCCATTCTTTCTTGAAATATTTCTGTTTTTAAGTATTCGCATATTTTCTAAGCGTAAATAAGAACTTTTTTTAGTCGCATATTCTTTTAAAAGTCATAGTTTAGTATTATTTGTATATTTGAAAGAGATAACGAAATATAAAGTTTAATACAATTGCGACAGGGGGGCGCGAAATAGAGAGATAAGAGAGAGGGAAGGAGAGAGAAAGAAAGAAAGAGAGACAGAGACAGAGAACGTGCGTGAGGGCGAGAGAGAGGGAGAGTGGTGTGTGTTAGAGAGAGAGAGAGAGGGAGAGAGAGCGAGAAAGAAAGATAGATAGATAGATAGATAGATACAGAGAGAGAGAGAGAGAGAGAGAGAGAGGGAGAGAGAGAGAGAGAGAGAGAGAGAGAGGGAGAGAGAGAGAGAGAGAGAGAGAGAGAGTGTGTGAGTGAGAGAGAGGGAGTGGGAAGACCAGAAAAACTTAGTCAATCGAAGTTACGAAGTGCAGGTCGTCCTAAAACATATTACATTTCATTGTGTTTTAACCCATTCTCACACAATCCCTCCTTTTTACGCCTCTCAAGAAAAATGATTTGGAAAAAATGTGGAAAATGACGAAATTGCTTGTATCAAATAGTTTCTTCATTATCCACAATGTTTTCTCCCAAAAAAGACGAAAAAATAAAACATAAATTCCACCAACTTGATATTGTTGTCTTCAGTTTCAATTTGACCAGTCTAAAATTTTATTGTGTGGGAATGGGTTAAGTGACCAGCAAAATTAATGTCGACAAGTATCCCAGACAAACTGCCTTGTCGGAGTACCGTATGGACGAAAACAACAATCCGTATTTTAACTGCTCGGTATAAACATGCGCATCGACACCGTTACTTTATGTACAGTATACAGAAAACTCGCGTATAGACATGCTTGTCTATAAGACGTAGTTTATTGACTCTTGAACTAATGGTTTATCAGCTATTAAAATTAAATTATTTTTGATCGTTAGCAATGATTCTAAGTATTTGTTGTTACTTAAAAGAGGCACTTGAATATTTGCGATAAAAGGACGCCTTCATTCGGTTATGGGTTTATGGAAAAGCTTCAGACATTACTTTAATGAAGGTGAATTTCTAGATAAAACGTTCGTACTCTTGATTTCAATCTTACCCTTACGTTGCAAGTGTAGAAATAACCCTTGTCAAATTTCTTCCGGCATATTTCTGAATTATTAGGAGGTATGAACTAAGATCAGCCTAATACCTGTTTACAAGGATTGGTCAAGTTTTTATTGATCACCCCTAATATAAAGAGACGCGACCAGAGCGTTGTCGGTGGCGCGTAGGACCCAAAATCATGGGGTCAGGGGTTCCTTTACCGTCGGAGGAGAATATTCTTTTCAACATTTGTCTCTAACCAATCAGCTAAAAATCGTAAAATCTAACTGGGATGAGAAGCTGAAGGCTCGGAAAGTAAGCTACGGTAGTACTGGTTACAGAAATACCAGGATTTCATGATTAGCTGCCGCGACTGAATTACTGTAAAAAGTGATGGTGAATCCCAATCGATCGATCAATCAATCAATCAAACAAGCAAGTAAGAAAGTGACGTATAACCAAATTCGAACATCAATCAACCAATAAATCAAAACCATCAAGTCAATCTATCAATCAAATTCAATTCAAATCATTTCAAGCAAAGCAAATTAAAGTTTAGCTAGGCAAGCAGTTGTAAATTAAAGCAAAGAAAAGCAAGTAAGCAAACAAGCAAGCAAGCAATCGTATGTAGAATAGTCTTCCTTGTTTTTTATACACATTCATTTCCGATTGACCTATGCTATTTCCGAGCTCTTATTCAAATACTTGTTTTACGGAATTCTTCGGAATATCTCTGTCCGTGTGAAATAGTAATAAACATATAATTCCAGGTGTGACCCACTGTAAAAGAGGCTCTCGGAATACCGGTGTCACCATCAAAGTGGAGAAAGGAGATTTCGGGTACATCACGTCCACGGGCTACCCGGCAAATTACACGACCGACCGGAACGAGGGCCATCCATGCAATGTGGAACTTCAGGCCTGCAGTACTTGTAAAATACGTCTGACTTTTATAGAGTTACGGTTTCCTGACTGTGTGTCTCAACAAACTATCATTGTACAGCAGATTCGACGCGTCTGTGTAGCAGGGTAAACTACTGTTTTCTTCTTTTGTTCATGATGTTCATTGGGTTCATTGTTGTGGTGTTGTGGAATTATGGCCGTCGTGCACCCGTGCGTGCAAGTATTTGTAAACCTTTCTTTATAGGATCGCCTCTTAAACTACTTTCAACCAAAATGCATAGGAATAATCTTTGGGTGACCCCTATATCAGGTTTCTTTAATAAATTTGGTGAGATGAAAAATAAAATAATAAATAAATGAAATAAGTAAAACAAAACCGTGACATATATCGGTATATAATATAGATAGACAACTTAGAAAATCTTCTTGCAGGAGACTCTGGGATGAATATTACAGAAATTTTACAGGAATGACCCTTGAGTGACTCTGTGAAGACCGGATGAAAATCTTGGCTTTAATAGGCGGCTTCAATTGTCATATATTGTGTAAAGTGAAAAATGCGAAACGTTAAAATTTTTCTCCCAGGAAGGTTTCGACCATTTTTACACAAAATATTGCTAAGAAAACTCTGTATCGAAAACGTGGCAAGTTTGCGGTTTGTTATGAAATATTTGATAATTTTTCGCCAAATTAATATGTTTATTTGCCCTACTAGGCTTAGATTCATACACCTTGTAATGTTTACTCCAGATTTCTGCTTTGGTAGGAGGTAAGGACGAAGATCAACCATGTACTGCCTGATCTTAGTCTTCGTCATCTACTTGTCCCTTTTTAGTCAGAGGTGATTATATCACAAATTGTCAAAATAAATAGTTATCATAATGAGTGATCTTGGGAGGTTGCATTGAGCACGATAAGGCTGAAACCTTAATTCCCGTGTCGATAAATACAGACATGAAGAAAGATGCAGACCCTAAAACGCCTCTTGTTGTAGACTGGACTTGCCAGAAGAGCAAATAGCCACGAATGTAAAAAAAATCTTGATTTACGATTGGTTGAAAATATGAAATAGAGCAGAGGGTCACTTTAGACAACTCGTATTCTTTACTATTTGGTGATAGTTATTCGGTCGTCTGATAGGATGTTCCGTTGCTAGAATCTAGTAAACTAATAAATTTACCCGTTAACCCTTTCCTTTTTTTTTATAAATTTTAGACCTGGCCAAATTCAAAGGTTTTGCAGACAAAAATTGAAAATCAATTTTATTTGAAAATAATCATTCTGTAGGGTAGAAAAATTTATGGGAAAAGAAGATATTGCAGGTTACAAGCAATTTCTTCTTTTCCCACTATGTTTTCACAAGTATAAAAGCATGGGGACGTAAAACCAGGGTTTGAACAGGAAAGGATTAACAGAACACAATATCTTTCACTTGAACAAGCTGAAAGAAGTTACGGCCAACAACTGTTATTAAGATCAATTTTAATATCATTGTAATGGTGGAGGGGCTGAATGGCTTGTTATACGCTACTTATCCCTTTCCAGTGTTACTTTCCCTAGTCTTATTGCTCTGGTGTTGAAACGAGGAAATGTGTAGTAGTGGGTAAAAATCAATAGATTAATTACACATTGACAAAGGTTGATACGATTTGGAAATAAAATGATGACTGAAGTACAAAACGTTCATTTATAGATAGATAGAGTATTTTCATACGCATAGGTACAAATGTATTTTCATACGCATAGACATTTTCATACGCATAGGTACAAATGTATTTTTATACACATAGGTACAAATGTATCTTTTACGCACAGAGATACCGCTACTTAAAAGATATTCCGGAAAACAATTTAGGTTTTCATGTGAAATTAAATACGATATTTCCAACCATTACCCTTGTGAGCAATGTAAGGGCCCAGACCAGCCTGTGCATCTGCACAGTCTGATCAGAGTCTTTACTTTTCGTTCTACACAAACTAACACTATTGGCATATCGCGGCAATCAATTCAAAGAATTAATCGACTAATCAAATAAGTCAAATAGACCGGCAGTGACCTTTGAACTCCACATTTATGTTGGATTGGCGATTTCACGCAGGTGTGAAATGGTTAGAAATTTCACGCAAGAATTCACATAACGTCGTTGTCGTTCTAAAACCTCGCAACTAGCGCTCGACTCAAGCTGTAGTTAAGAGGTTTTAGAACGACAACGACGATATGCTTTCATAAAAGACAATGTTCTGTATTATAGTATTTCAAAACTCCATTATCTGTACTAGATATTTTTTGCGGTAATGCTTCACCGCAATAATAGTAAGCTATTTGTGAAGTATAAAGATAGAGGGTATCGTGATTTAGAATTATTATGATAGGGTCTCGCTTGGATTTTTATTTTTTTTGGTGCTAGCAGTATTCGTTAACTTTGAGCTTTTCCATACATTCAGCCTGTCTCTATGCATGAAAAGTACATTAGACAAACATTTTGACTGCGCTGTAAAATTCGAGGGGTTCGTGCAAAACTGTAATATCTGCTTACGGTTAATACACGAACTCATGATAGTTTTGCGCTTAATCCTTTAAAGCGGTTATTGAGCAGATTATGGATGAAACCTTTCGGTTCTCCATTTCTATTTTTTCAACTTTAATGCTTTAAGACATTTGAAAGAAGCGGATTGAGCTGATTTTGTATTGAAAATGACTCTTCATAAATTTAGAAAAAGAAAGAAAAGCGAAAAAAAAAAAAAAAATAATAAATGCGTTACGCAACGTCAAATTAGTTAACGAAGTACAACCCTAATTGAACAGGAATTCGTTGGGTAAATACGTTTTTCGATAATAATAATAATGATAATAATAACTTTATTTTAAGAAGGTAATACATTAAGACAACATTTTCTATTTACAGTGAATAAAACATGTCTTTTTTACAATGTTGCCTTCTCTCTCTCTTATCTATCTCACATCCTTTCTCTTTCTTTCTCTTCCTTCCCCACTCTCTCTCCCTTTCTTTTTCTCCCTTTCTCTCTCTCTCTCTCTCTCTCTCTGTCTTTATCCATTAATAAACGAATATGAACGATGTAAAAATAAATCACGAAAATGAAACAAACAATTTAATGAGGAGATAAAAAAATGTTTTGATACAATTGTCTACGGACAGACACGCTGATTCACAGTTACAGGGCTGTTACAGGCAAATTTAGTCATTTATTATGTTGGTCAAGTAATTAAGCTTTAATATGTTTTTTAAAACTGTATATTGTTTTGGCCTCCCTTATGAAAATAGGAATTTCATACCATACTTCCATACTTGCATATGAGACCGCAATTTTCTTAAAAGTTGTTCTAGAGTTGGTAATATCACGACGCGTAGCAGACCTTAATTTATACGTAGAACTATTTGAGAATGAAACAATGCCTGTAATGTATTTTGGTGTGAGATTATTCAGAGATTTATATATTAGTAGAGCAGTGTAGTAATAACATCTATTTTCGAAATTTATCATACGAGTTGCTTAAAGAGAGATTTTGATTTTGTTCTTATTATCGTTATCGAACATTCCTTTGTTTGTGGTTTCCATGACGTTTGATATATGAACTATCGTAAATCAGTGGGCGTGGTCAGCGTTCCGTCCAATTTACGATGTTCATAACTATAGTTTTATTTGTTTCAGGTGTGACCATCTACGATTATTTGAGGTGGATAGACCGTACATAACGTCAACAAGACGTAACTTTTTTGCCGACTCCGAAGGCCAGACGTACGACACGATCTCGTCTGGCGTGGTTATACAGCACTGTATGACGAACACGACGGCAACCGACGGAAAACGGTTTTACGTCAAGTACGAGGTAATTGGTACGTGATATTTACTAATTACATACAGTAGAAGAAAATCATTTCCATCTCATTAGCATATAGGCCTATGTGAGCATAACGTCTTTAGGTGTGCAAAATGTCGTAACTACAGCTTGAATAAAGCTGTAGTTACGACATTGTGCACGTCCTTTCACTATAAAGCCTTTGCTTTATATGTGAAACACGCACTTAAAGGTTTCATTTGAACAATCAAAGTTACATGTTAACAGATGCTCGAAAGAAAATATAGTAAAAACTTGTAATAAGTGACTTTTCAAAGGACGACCAAAAAAAGTGGTCGGTTAACAGAATGCTCGCTATGTACACTTTTTTGCCAAAGGTATGAAAAATTTATCCAATTGCATACATATTTTTTTACTTTTTCTTTGTTTAAACCTATGTTGTAGAGACTCATTAAAATCGTCTCATTGAGACGATTTAAATGAGTTCCAACGAAATGGGATAAAGTTGTGATTTTACATATTAGCAAAGTGCCTTCAATTCTTAAGAGCTTATACTTCTAAAAATAGATTTTAATCATGTTCGCTTACTCATTTATTGGTCACAAATTAGAAAACAAATTACATATCCCGAACTGATACTTGTGAACCGGCGAGAACTAGATTGTACTCAAATACCAAAACGAGAGTATGAGAATGAGAATACGCGATTACGACGGTGAGAACAATCAGAATACGAGAGTGCGAGAAAAAGATGACAAAACTCGACAGTATGACAACGAGACCGCGATATCATCCTATAATCTCATTATCGTATTTCTGTATCGTATTTTCGTGATCTCTTGTTCTCGTTATCGTACTCTCGAATTCGCTTTGTGATGCCTCGCGTTCGAATTTTTAACAGGAAAACGCGATGGCCATAACGGGGTTGGCGACCTAAACGTCGTAACTGCAGCTTGGATTGCTTGCAGTTACGACGTGTAATTCGTCAAACCAACCTTCACATGAATATCGCCCAATATCTAAGATTATATTTCACTTCCGGTATAAATAAACGATTTGAATGGTAGATTGATTCTTTGATTGACAGACGCGTTCCTAGCTTATGTATAAGGAACTCTCTTCGAGATTAATTTAATCAGAATGATAACATTTTGTAATATATCGCTGAAACAATCACATGTTTTCAGTGGCAATCCATTCTAGCCTTATATTAGATGGATCATTTTGTCTTCACAAACCAAGTAATCCATCGAATACATGGGTCTTGGTAAAACGCAACCTGTGTAGGTGAGCCGCTTTTGATAAGTTGCTGTGGTGGCTGTTTTAAACAGGTTCCACTGTACAGAATACTATCTAAATTTCAGACAAGATCGAGAAGATAACGGGTACAGTTACGTCCCCTGATTACAGTGTGGTGTCCGGGGTGATCAAATCACCGAATTTTCCCCATGGTTACGCGTTAAACGGTGAAACGTTTACGTACGTCATACAGAACTTAGACCCATATGGGCACGTGCAGCTGGTGTTTGATGATTGGGACCTGGCAGAAAAAAGTCATATACAGGTAAAATCTACTCTATAGGGATTTTTCTAGTATGTAGCAATCCGGTCACGCCGACTGACTCCGCTAACCACGCCCACTGAGTTCCGACAGGAAGGTCCTCTTCGATGTTAAAAGGCGTTATTTTTCAAAATCCATTGTCGGTAACATGTAATAAATAAGCTTGAATAAGATGTAGTTATGATGTTTAAGTCGCAAAATCATCAGAAATGTTTCCTATATGAATGTCGGCCAATGTTTCTGTGATTGACATGCGAACTGTCATTCGTGTATTTTTTATATAACACGAGTTTATATTACACTCTAACATGGGTATATGTTATACCCTAACAAAGGTTATATTACACTCTAACATGGTGTATATTACACTACAACATGGGTGATATTACACTCTTAAATGGGTTGTATTTCACAATAGTATGGTTTATATTACAATATAACATGGGTTATATTCATTATATCATGGGTTATCTTACACTATGACATGGGTTATTTAAACTATAACATGGGTTATGCAAATGAACTATTTGTTTATGAAGACTATGATTACCCATTTTCATTATCACGAAAATGACGCCATAATATATATAATGGCGTCCTTTTACAAATGGCGTTTTATATTGCGAGAGGAAATGTCATAAATCCCTAATTTCTAAGAACTTTATCGTAGAAATTAAAGTCATATTATAAATGGAGTATAAAATGATTGTTCATAAAATACCGAATTTATCAAACTCGTCATCTACATAGGTAAAAACTCGGCGTAGTCTCGTTTAATTTGTTAGAGACCATGGTAATGAAGGAGAGAATGATAACGGAGTCTTACAACGAGGATATTATCCTCTATGTAAGACTCCGAAAATACTTTCCCGTTTTTTAAAAAATTTAGACTGGTCCAAATTGAAAGAGGTTGCAGACGACAATAAAAATTGGGTGTAATTTGATATTAAACCTACCTATTAAGTAGAAAATATTGTTGGAAAAGGAGAAACTGCTTGTCAAAAGCAATTTCTTCTTTTTCCACAATATTTTCTCAAGTATGAAATGACAGTAAATAGAAAATATTGTTGGAAAGGAGAAATTGCTTGTCACAAGCATGCAATTTCTCCTTTTTCTACAATATCTTCTCAGGTATAAAATGGCAACAACGTAAAATCTCGGGTTTGAACAGGAAATGGTTAACTTTTCTTTCCTTCATTGCCATGACACGGCTAGGCGTACTTTACGAATTAGCGACCGTTAAAGAACGGACTTATCATTCTCTTCATTATTTTTGTTTGTTGATACAAGATAAATTAATTTCACATTTAAGTACATGATAGTTCTCCCAGAATTTACACCTGTTTGATGGCAATCTTTAATAACCCATTAACAAAATGCAGTAGACAGCTGTGATATTGAGCATAATAATTAATAGGAATCCGTAAGGAGGGATGCGCAGTCCAATATATTGGCTTTCTTCAATGCTTTCCTGTAGATTATCGAAATTTATTATATTTCTAGCAATAAAAATCTTAGGATTTCCCATAGTAATCAAATTTTGATATCATCGCCAGCTTAGAAATTAAGGAATCACATATACTTTTTACCCAAATGGCCGGATTACATCTAATTAATATTCAAATTTAAATGCCAATTTTACACCCAAAATGAAAATTCATTTCTTAGACGAGATATTCCAAAAGAGCTTTACAAAAATAAGGGTGTGTGTCATCGTCCAAATATTAAGTCATGTCTAGTTTTGCTGTCATCCTTTTATTTCCAATTCCCTTTGTGTAACTAAAGGACAACAAGCGGGTAGGAATGTTAAATTGTGCATTTTGTTTACTCTACGGGTGAGGACAAAATTGACCCTATAGGATAGCTACTTCTTGTAGATGTATAAAGTACTCAAATTATGTAATTAGTCAAGAATCTGTCGCATTTCGGTATCTGAATGAACCATAAAAATCTTTCTATTGCAGGTTTACGATGATTTATCCGGCCCAACTCGAGCAACAATTTACGGACACAGAAAACGTCCAACCATTATATCTAACACCAATACGCTGGTACTTGTGTTTAACGTTGGTTTAGATAAGTTTGTGTCTAGCCACTCAATAGGATTTAAAGCAACCTATAAATTTGTGTCAGGTAAATAGTTTTTTATACGAGTAGAGATCCGCAGTAGTCGGTGAGTGATCAAATGCCAATATGTTCGTAGAAATTTAAACATAAGTGTCTTTTTTCCGCAAAACTGCCTCTTGTGAATCTATAGCATTTGATGTATTGATTTGTAAAAAAGAAGAAAACAAACAACAACAACAAAACTGACTGTAAGGGGTTTAATGCCATTTTAATGGCATTATAGTTATATCACGGCGGTCAGTGCATCTAAACATGGATTCCGCTTTTTCTCAAACCAGTACAACCTAAAAATTGATGCAAGCCACCAGCTTCTCATCTAAACTAGTATTTGACCTCTGGGGAGAGCCAGGTGACACATGTCTCAATGACTTTTGTTAGATGAAAGAAAGAATGTTGAACGAGCCGGGGCTCTCGCTACTGTAAGAAATTACAGGCAGCCATGGTTAGGTTCACCAGCCGTCGCAATATAACTGAAATACTGTTGAAAGTGGTGTTAAACCATAAAAAACTGGCGAAGAATTTTCAGTGTAAAGATAATAAATCGGCAATACTAGACAGATCTAGAGCCACCCAGAAGGGTTCCAACAGGAAATTCCACTTTGATATAAACCCATTACCAGACGGCAAAATTGTAAACTGGTCCAAATTGAAAGGACTTGCAGACGACAACTTAAAATTTATGAAATTTTAGATCTTTTTAACTGTATGGGTAGAAAACATAGCGTAAAATGAAGAAATTGCTTGTTACAAGCCATTTCTTAATTTTACACAATGTTTTCCCATTTGTTTTTCTTGAGGGCTCCCAAAATCGCCATTGTGTGGGAATGGGTTAAACAGCATTATCTTGCAAAATTTATGGTCTGTTACATGTATCAAAGTAAAATGATTTATTGGCGACCTAAATGTCTTAACTACAGATTGAATGAGCTGTAATTAAGACGGTTAAGTCTTCAAACTAACAAATATGCTAGATATGAATGTCGGCCAATGTTGGAGTTCAAAGTTCACCTTAGGTCGAAATAAATGAATTTGATCGGTCCATTTTACTCTAAATGATATCCGCGACCCGTGAATTCTAAATGAGAAACAGGTAGCTAATATTCAGTTCATGGTAACTTATAAAGTATTCGCTGCGTTTTTGGCAAACAACCTGTTATCAAAAATCATACAATTTCCAAATAATTGACCAACAATTTTCATATTTTTTGCACTGCATGTATCTCCGAGTATTATATTCTTCGTATACATTTTCAAGAAAAAAAATAGACAAAAATAAGTTTCTCCATCATTAGTTTACCCACTCCCAAACGATTTTGCATTTTAACGATTCCCAAGAAATTAATGTGGAAAATGGAAAAAAATCTTAACTGATTCCTCGGTGTTTTCTGTCAAGAAAGACATAGAATAACTTAAAATTGTCGTTTTCAACTTCTTCCAATTTGGACCAGTTTAAAATCTGTCATCTGCTGATTGTGTAAAGGCGGTATTTAAACACCATTTTTTAACACATCTTCTCTTAACTTGAGATATCACCCTAACTACCAAATCCCCTTTTCGTATAATTTCAGACGATGTTTGGACAGAACAACCAAATACGGGTAAGCATAAAAGATTTTGAATTTTGATCTTTACTAGTTGAAGCGTGGTTGAGGACATTCATACTTTAACATTTCTCACGCCAAAGCACGCTATTCATGTAGCCCGAGCTCAACCCACTACCACACAATATCGACTTTTTTACGCCCTCAAGTATTTCTATTCAGTAAAAAAATGTGAAAAATGGAGAAATTGTTTGTCAAGCAATTTCTTATTTCTCACAATATTTTTCTCATCTTCGATGATAAGTATTTTTTGTAAAATCTTAACTATTTTTTAAATTACGTCTGCAACTTCTTTCAGTTCGGATTAGCCAAGAATTTTGTCGTTTGGTAATGAGTTAGAGAGTGTTTAACCATATAATAACGCTTCACTATAAAATAGGACGAAGACGCATACCCAGGCGGAAGCCTTTAAGCCCATGCTACGTCATGAATTCAAAAAGAAAATTTGATTGATAAACAATAAACGGAAAAGAAAGTAAAATATCTTTTAATATGCCTTATGGTATTCTGGTTGTCAGCATTTTCTTGTTTTCCCAAAATGTTTTCACTAAATCTAATATGTATAAATCATCGCCCTGAAAATGGGATTTGAAAACTGGCTTGGCTACGCTCCTGGTGGATAAACGAATTGTCTAATTTTACGGAATTTCTGTTTTTTCAGATTGCAGTGAGACCTATGTATTAAAAACAGGTTTAGTTATAGAATTTGTGACGGCTAAAGCTGAATTGCCTCAATGGTATGATTGTGTATGGATTGTTAAAAGATCAACAGAGTTACCCGACACACCGGATGGTACTATATTACGGATAGCTGAAATTAACTTGGGGAAAGGTAAAACTTGTTTTTTCTATGATAATAATATAAACTATCATAACCCATGAGGTTACATATAAATATAGTTAAAGATTTTAAAACCTAATCCCACACGATGGCGTTCCTTGGAGCCCCTCAAGAAAAACGTTTTGAAAAACATTGTGTAAAATGAAGAAAATGCTTGCAACACGCAATTTCTTCATTTTACAAAATATTTTTTATCCAGAAAGATAAAAAAGTTCTAGATAACCATATATTTTTAATTGTTGTCTGCAACTTCTTTCAATTTGGACGAGTCTAAAATTTTGCCGTATGGTAATAGGTCAAAGAATTTGATATATTTTTTATTTGCTTAATTCTTGGCCTTTATAACAGAGGCATACAAAGTGTTTGATTGTTCGCTTAACCCTTTCCTGTACAAACCCGGGACTTTAAGTCACTGTGATTTTATACCTGAGAAAACATTGTGGGAAAAGAAGAAATTACTTGTAACAAGCAATTTCTCGCTTTCCCACAATATTTTCTACCACATGGGGTGGTTTCAGTTCATAATGTATTCAATTTTCAATGTCGTCTGCAACCACTTTCATTTAGATGAGTCTAAAAGGGTTATCGGATCGCCTCTGTGAAACAAAAATCGATGGACCAATCTAATCGTTTATCCGGACCAAATGTAAACTTTTTAATTCTGTCTTTTATGTTATGCAATTTCCATACTTTTGCATCTTCAACACCGTAATCACCGCTTCGTCAAGCTATAGATCGCCAACCAACCATTTTGTTGCTTTGTTACGAGTTACTGAAGATAGATTTTGCAAAATAACACTGTTTAGATTCTGTGTCGAACCTCTTATCGAAGGTCAGTGGGCGTGGCCACCATTCGATCAATTGGTCGAGTTTTGTTGGTCAATCCATTTAAATAAGTTAATCTGTTATTCAGTAACTTTAATTCTAATTAGGCGCCAAAAGAATCGAAAATGCATAATCATCTAGTCATTCCGAATTTAAAATGCACCTCTTTCCGAACGTGAAATTGATCCAGATTTCGGAACAGAATAACCCATTTCCGAACATAAAATATACCTCACAGAGCAACACATTGATACATATTAATTCCTAACCTAAAATGTGCTTCATTTCGAGGCCGAAATACACCTTCATCCGATTTGTAACCGCAAAAACACCCAATTTGTAACTTAATTTAAGACACCCGATTTTTCAAAAGGTTCATCCCAATTTGGAACTATTTTTCTCTTATATATTTAGGCTGGGCTCAAGACGGTGTCAACAGTTTAGAAATTTTAAATGATGTGACGTCACAGGGTCCAGTATTATCAAAGTACACGTCAGATAATTTTACCGCCGGTGAGGTTATTTATAGCTATTCTGACGGTCTGTATATCCGACTGAGGGGAGTTTTCCGAAATGCAGACAAGTTACGGATGGTCCTTACAGGGGTTAACAATGTCACTAGCTGTACGTATTTCGTTTTGTTATATAACTATAAGTGTTTCTAGTAAAATATATACACTCCTCACTGACAAAGTTGGACACGTAAAAAAACAAAAACAAAAACAAAAAAAATCCGTATCTTATAGTGTCAAAAAGGGCAGTCTAAGATAACGTCATTTTCATTCAGATGACGTCATAATGCGAATAAACGTAATCAAAATAGTAAAGGACGAGGGGAATAGTTGTAGAAATATTTATTTTTGTATTATTTCATCAAATTTATATAAAAATAAAAAGTATAGAGTAAATGGAATTTCATATTACGATTGCGATACAACTTGTATTTACTTTAAGCTGCGGAAGAAAATTTGAATTTCATGTCGACCTTCGGTCTCGTGAAATATCCAAAATTTCCTCCGCAGCTCACAGCAAATAAAAGATGTTGTATCTCTATCGTAACGAAATATACCCTATATATTCTTTTAGCTTCAGAGACTATTTTGAACGCCGTAATCAGTTTTCTAACGGGTTAACCGGTATCTGATGGCTTACCGTTCTCTCTTATTGTGACGGTATATCGTCACAATGTATTTGGTTCCATTAAATAAATATTATTTCCTATCAACACTGCCCATAAAGTATGTTTTGTCATGTTTTGATAAAACAAAGACCTTTTAATAATGACGTAACCACCGTATACGGAAAACTCAGATCTATGTGTCTTAGACTTAATTGTCTTTACTAATACAGACTTATATTTCTAAACCAGTTACCATGAAAATCTTTGGAAAATATGGGTAAGGAAGAAATTACTTCTTGAAATCAATTGCTTCATTACCTATATTGCTTCCTATTCCAATTAACCCTTTCCTGTTCAATCCCTGGTTTTTACGTCCCTTTGGTTTTATAAATGAAAAAACATTGTAGAAGAAGAAGAAATTGCTTGTAACAAGCAATTTCTTCTTTTTCCACAATATTTCTACCCTACTAATTGATTAGTTTTCAAATAAAATCGATTTTAAATTGTTGTCTGCAAAACCTTTGAATTTGGACAGGTCTAGAATTTTGAAAAAACAGTAAAGTGTTAAAATGATGAAGTAATACTGTCATTCAATTTGTAGCAGTCAAAAAATTGTGTGGTCTGGTAATGGGTCGATATAAAAGAATGGATCCCCCAAAACTGATTTGTACGCTATATCTACGGTTTAGCTTGACACTATGAAGATCGAGGTTATTATCGTATAGACCATCGTTATACATATTTGATTTACAGCGGGTTGTCCTTAGAGATTGATACTATACGACAATAGATGGTGTGTACATAAATCATGTGATGGTATAGACCTCCGTATTTTCGTGATTTACGGCTGGCTGTCCGAAATCTGCAATTCTATTTAAAAACAACAACAACAACAACAAACATGTGATGGTACATCCAGAACTCGAGACACTATGTCAGTTTTCAATCTTTACATCTGGCTGTCCGAAATTCGTAATACTCTATATGAACATGTATCTAGAGCACGGTGTTAATTTTCAATGTTTTATAGCTGGCTGGCCCAAATCTGCAATACTCGTTAAAAAGCATGTGATGGTACATCCAGAATACTATGTTAGTTTTCAATGTTTTACATCTGGCTGTCCGAAATTTGAAATACTCTATAAGAAGA
This sequence comes from Fragum fragum, assembly GCA_946902895.1. Taxonomy (NCBI): domain Eukaryota; kingdom Metazoa; phylum Mollusca; class Bivalvia; order Cardiida; family Cardiidae; genus Fragum; species Fragum fragum. The sequence continues at coordinate 12,458,462 of OX336373.1, read as the reverse complement.
GGTATCTAGAACACGGTGCTAATTTTCAAAGTTTAAAAGCTGGCTGTCCCAAATCTGCAATACTCTGTAGAAACAATTGATAGTAAATATAGAGTACTTTGTTTAATTTCAACTTTTAACAGCTTGCTGTCCGAAATCTGAAATACTCTGTAAATACATTTGATTGTACATCTAGAACAACATGTTACTTTTCAGTGTTTTACAGCTGGCTGTCCCAAATCTGCAATACTCTGTAAAAACACCTGATGGTGCATCTAGAATAATATGCTAATTTTCAATGTTTAACAACTTGCCGTCTCAAATCTGCAATACTCTGTAAAAAACACCTGATGGTGCATCTAGAATATGTTAATTTTCAATGTTTTATAGCTGGCTGTCCCAAATCTGCAATACTCTGTAAAAACACCTGATGGTACATCTAGAATAATATGTTAATGTTCAATGTTTTATAGCTGGCTGTCCCAAATCTGCAATGCTCTGTAAAAACATCTGATGGTACATATAGAATAATATGTTAATTTTCAATGTTTTACAGCTGGCTGTCCCAAATCTACAATACTATGTGATAACATGTGGTGTGTACATAAAGACCTAGCCTGTGATGGTATAGATCACTGTGGGGATAACTCGGATGAAAATCCTGTCCTACTCTGTGGACTAGATGAGGAAGACTCGTTTGGTGAGTGTAGAAAACACATCGGCAAGTCTAGGCAAGCATAGAGATCCTAAACCCGTTCCCACACAATCCCTCCTTTTTACGCACCTCAAGAACACAGTTCTGGAAAACATTGTGGAAAATGCAGAAATTGCTTGTTACGAGCAATTTCTACATTTTCAACATTGTTTTCTACCTAGAGAGACACTGGTGTTGAAAATTCAACCATTTGAAATTGCCGTCTACAACTTCTTTGAATATGGACCGGTCTAAAATTTCACTGTGTTGGAATGGGTTAAGGCCAGCAAATGGTTTCACGCCAAAAAACTTATAAGTTCTTTTCATTTTTATTTAACAGAAAACTTGTGTACCAAAAGTGAGAAACTCCACCTCAGTATCAACCAATATATTACTAGTATTTGTCTCGAAGAAACACAGTTAATTTTCGGAAATTTGTTTGCAAACACATGTATACCTGTTGAATTCAGCTAAGATTCCGAGACATATTATTTAACTTGGGCAGGATTTTAAATAGCTAACAAATATTTTCTTATTTATCTTACTTCCTTCTTTTCAGTCGAGTTCGATTGGACTTGGTCTAACCAACTACAAATTGTTACAGACAGAAAGATACATTTTACAGGTACACCATATTCATATGTAGACAATAGCTTTAAAAACTAAACAATCAATTGGAATGATCTATTGATATGAATTGGGTGTTACACTGCAACCATGGCAATTGACTGATCGCGACCACCAATCAAAGAATAAATCGACTAATGAACATAGTCATTCATTTAGAACTGAAGTGAACATTTAAAACTGACCTTGGCCTCAATTTATATGTAATATTTTTGTTATATAGGCGACTTAAACATTGCAACTACAGCCTATTCAATCTGTAGTTAAAATATTTAGGTTTCCTCCAGCCATTTAACAATTTTATTTCATCCAGTGACAATAAATTAAATATCAAAGTGGAACTTCCTGTTGGAGCTCAGTTGGCATGACCAGTGATCCATCACTATCAATTGCACAAAAATATGTAACTATGATTATAATTATGACTGAGGATAAAATATCTAAACACCTACATTTAATGGGAGTGTGCTTCAAAAGAAATAGCACTTGACCAGACGACAAAATTAATGAATGGTCCAACTTAAAAGGAGCTGCAGACGACAATTTTAAGTTGATGAAATTTTAAAATTTTCCAACTTTATGAGTAGAAAACATTATGACAAGCAATTTCTTGTTGTTTTCCCAATTGATTGTCTTGACGGTTGTCAAAAAGCGTCATTGTGTGCGAATTGGTTCAATAAGGTACCATCACATTCATGTAAATCAGTACCCTTTGAGTTCCATGTAATTCATGTCCGCTGTCTAAAGCATTCTACAAAATCAAAGTTGTCCGTTTATTCTTCAGTTCCAATGACAACTGAAGCTACATGTTATGGAAAGTTCCGTTGCCATGACGACTCGGCGTGCATAGATACCAGTCAAATGTGTGACCAGATACCGCACTGTTTAGACAGATCAGACGAATCAAGTTGCAGTGAGTAGTCCTCGATTCTAAACTCTTGTCATGCTTAAGCCGTACTGAATTATAAATCATCTACAGAACTGCATTAAAATCAAAGGACTGAAAGGGCTGGAAGTATTAATTGAGTTAACATTCAGTTTGAAAATTTACCCTAAAAGCAACTCAGTCTTAAAAGGCATAAGAAAGTTATATAAGGGAAGATCGGACTGTCCTTAAAATGCAAGATGATGTTTGTGTATACCTCCTGCCCAAAGTAGGGATGGTCTGGGTTTAGCATGAAACTTAGGGTTAATGCGCATTTAAAACACTGAAAATAAAAGCTATTGAAAACATTCCTTGAAACAAGCAATGTTTCAAATAAAAATCATTAAGTTGTCAATGGATGACAAAAACCTAGTAAACAAAACTTATATAAAGCAGACTGTCTTGGTCGATACATGTATACTAACATTTCGTACTTTTCAATTTTTCTCTAATTTGGATGATAATCCACATAATCATTATTTATATTTTCAGGTCGGTCAGTGTTCCGCAATTCCCAAACAAGAACTCTTCCATTCCCGACCTTATTGTTATCAACAATATGCACAGCCTGGTCTTTTTACCTTTTGTGATATAATTTGTAAAATAGCCAAGTTATTTATCAATAAATTATTTTTGTTAACATTTCTCAAAATCTAGTACTTTATTTATTATTTTTGTCTATGATTTATACCCAATAGGTGATTGTCAACTAGATGTGCACAAAGCTACGGGAATGCATGTATAAGATCAAGGGTCTAAAGAATACTTTCACATCTTTTTAAAATCATTCATTTTTTTATTTCATTTTTTTTTTCATATAGTGAAATAAACAATAAATAAATTAAAACACAACAAATCTACCAAGTTCATTTGGGATTATAACATAATTCATTAACACACAATCCACAATTTTCATGTGCTGAAATGTTAAACAAGAAGGCCAAAATGGCCCTAAATTGCTCACCTGAGAATTAATCCATAATGTCTCTTAAATAGAATAAGCCAAGCCCTGCCACATCCCCAGATTTCCACATATCAAAATTCCAAAACAAGTTTCAAAATGGAACTTTCACTTTAGTTCAATAATAACGAGGAAACTATTGTGGATGAAAAAAAGGAATTCCCTTTGTAAGAAATTTCTTTTTTTCCCCACTATGAAATTTCTTTTGTTTTATATGCACTTAGTTAAAAAAAAACCAGAGACACTTTTTGAGCAATTTCTTCATTATTCATAATATTTTCTACCCTTAAAGGCGAAAAATGCCAAAATTTCATCAACTTAAATTTGGGGTGATGGAAAATAAGCCAAAGAAAAAATTGTTTGGATAGAATAATAGCGTATTTGCTGTTAAAAACTATTTCACCTTCTCTCACAAAGTTTTCTATTCCAAATGGCACTTACTTTTCAATAAAAACACTATATTATTGACTTTAAGTAAATAGTTAAGTCAGAAGCATACAAAACTAATAAAGCATATTTAAATATGTAAAATAGATTTTAACCATAGTCAGCTTACACAAAAATCATCAACTGTGTGGTCATTGCCAATCAATATATTTGCACCTCTTGAGCTACCACACTAATGTAAAAAGATTTTGTCATTTAGCTACCAAAACTAGTTACTAAAACTAACTCACTTTCATTAAAATGTTTCAGTAACACAACAATTATTTGCTTTTTGTTTTGTTGGAAGCTGCAAACAATCTTATGTTATGCTAACTCAAACTACCGTGTCTGAGTGAGGTGAGCATAGCTACCTATCTGCCAATTCAGCTAAGGCAAGATCTCAATACTTTTTGAGACATTCTGAATATATTTGATAGGTTGAATTTGGGTTTAACCCCACTTTTAACAGTATTTCAGTCATATCGCTGCAACTGGAGCACCTAACAATAGATTTCTGGTATTTCTCACACCAGTACTACCACTACATCATTTCCTAGCCTCCAGCTGCTATCCCACTAAGGTTTAAGATTATACTCTCATTGGTGAGAGACAAATGTCGGAAAGGATATGTGCCGCCACAGGGAATCCAACCCATGACATCCCATGATTGAAGATTAGGAGTCTGGTGCGCTACCAAATGCACTATGACAATGGGGAATAAATTTGAAACAATCTCAAAATTATTTTAACCAATTACCAAAGAATATTCCCTCTTGATATCCTAATAAAATAATACCCCAAAAAAAACACAGAGAAAAAGGAGAAATTGTTACGTCTGCAACTTCTTATTCCGATGAGTCTAAAATTTGTCGTTTGAGAATGGGTTAAAGTATTTCTAAATGCTCAAACTTCATGACCCTGTGCAGGCTGATTATAGATGGATTTCTTTCATATTTCTTTAGTGTAAAATAAACATTCTACATTAACAAACTGTATGTTTTTTAAGGCCTACCAAGACTGACTTTATTAGGCTTTATTTCATCTTTTTATTAAATCTGATCACTAGTTCTCTAGGATGCTCCCTTTTTGTGTAAGATGGCGGCAACCTTTGATTTTCGTAAAACAGGATCTGATTGGCTAAGATATTCATTTTTCTAAGCAACTTCCTTGGTATAACATTTTTATTAGAACTTGTTAGACCCACTATCAGACGACAAAACTTTAGACTTGTCAAAATTGAAAGTACATGTAATTGAAGATGCTAATTGCTAGCAATTTTTTCAATTTCATAAATGATTTCCAAGGATATTTTCTTGATGGCATCAAAAAGAGTGATTAAGTGGGATGGGGTTAATAAAATTATAGATGGTAGGTGAATACAGATACAGAAGGTTCTTCTTTCAAGACTGATTTGTGATATAACAATTCTCTTTGTGTTACAATACACTGAGCAAACTCCTGATACAAGGATACTCAGTGGATATGTAACTTATCCTTACATCAAAATACTGATCAAAAGAAACAGTATTCTTATAAAAAACCTCCTGAAGGGGGTCATATGATTTATATTATAATATGCAAAACACTGTATCAAGTGATATACTCAAGATAACTCAGTTTATAAAGATACACATTTGTTCAAAGAAAATATTCTGTATACATGACTGCTATTAAAATGAATATCAATTCCTATAAAACAACCACCTGGGGTCCATGAAAACAATTTTGTTCTAAACAACTTACTTTGAATCAACCCATTACCAGACAACAACAATTTAGACTTGTCCAATTGAATGGTCAATTTAAAGTTGATAAACTTTTCAGGATCTTTTTCTCTCAGGGATGAAAATAGTGAGAAAATAAAAAAATTCATTTTACAAGAAGTATCCTAATTTCCCACAATGTTTTAAAGCCCTTTTCTAAAGAATAGTAAAACTAGGGAAAGTGGTGTCTTCAAATTTTACTGTAGTCACGTGCAGAAATGTCTTTATATCAACATGAAGGTAGCTTTCAGTTAAATTTTACAAAAGTGTTAGCTGACTATATTTTCCAGCATTTTGCTTTGAGAGCATTAACCCATTCCAATACAGTGATGCTTTTTGACACCCCTCAAGCAAAACAATTGGAAAACATTGTGTCAAATGAAGAAATTGCTTGTGAAATTGCTTATAATAAGCAATTTCTTCATTTTGCACAATGTTTTTCTATCTAGTAAGTTGAAAAATTCTAAAATTCATAAATTTTAAATTGTCGTATGCCACTCCTTCAGTTTGGACCAGTCTAAAATTTTGTAATTTGGTGATGAGTTAATAATTGAGTAGTTCCCCTCCATACTCAAACACCCCAAAAGTCCTATCACAGTAAGCATCCATCAGACTTTCATACTTAAGGACTAGACTAGACTTTTAACATGGAGTTATTGCCATTCATACCACTACTGGAATGTTTATTCTCTTTCAAAGACTTCCTAAGTCACAGATCAAGGTTGTCAATCAAATAATCATTTGACCAATCAATTTACCAGAAATGAACTTTGAACTCTGATAATTACGTCGAGCAAGTTAAGTTGGTTTGGTGATTTAAACATTGTAACTACAACTTATTTAACCTGTAGTTACAATGTTAAAGTCACCAACCAAAAATTTTGTTTAATTTAGTTGCCCTGACCATAATTATGCAATCTAACATTGTTTGTTATTGCAGTCACACTTCCTTGTTAGAGGTCACTAGGTGTGGCCACAGATCTGTCATACTGTCCCTCTCTGTAATCTTTCACATCGCATCAAAATGAAATTTTTGTGCTTCCTGTCTTTTTTCTTTTTTATCCTCCACCTAAAAATGAAGATTGAGCCAACAGTCATTAAAGATAACCCAACACCAGACAACATTTTAGACTGGTCCAGATTGGTTGAAGACAACAATTTCAGAAAATAGAATTTTAAACAACTGAACTTGTGTAAATATATACAAGTAAAGATCTTACAATTAGAAAACCATACAGATGCCAAACACATGACTATTAAGGGCTGGATAGTAAATGAATTCGAAACAGGTGTACAGAAATAAATTATAAGTCAACCCCCATGCCACTGTTTTTTTATTTAGATAAATATCTATGATACCAGAGATATCACTAAATGTTTTTTTCATGCATGAGTAATATCACACTTTTACTCCGGAAACAACCAGGCTAATAAAAGGTCCCTTAAAAAGTCATGGTTGTTGTACAAGAAAACATTAATTTATGTAAAACATCATCAATTAATGCACACTATACTTGTTAACATAACTAATGACAATATCAGAAGTTATTATTGATATGTAGAAATTGTATCACTTCTCTTCGAACTGTAAACACACTTATGCCAAGGATCTTTCAATGTCTTTCAATGAAGTTATTTTCACAATAAGAAGGAAATCACAAATCTTTTGTTTCTATTTCTTTTGAAATATCTTGGCCTATGAGAGTAAGGTCGAAGTAGGTCGAAGTAGGTAAGACTTTAAAATAAACAGACCACTGATACAAGCTTGTGTTATCATCCCTAATGAATTTTCAAGTTGTTTATCACATACTGTAGGTCATTTTGTCTTTCTGAAACATGGACCTTCATCTTGACAACCACCTGTGTTACAGAGACAAATTAGGTCTGTCAATGGTGTGGCTCTCTCATACAGAAACAGCAGTACAGCAGCTTGTATGAGAAGAGCTCTGCTTTCAACATCACTTCAGTAATATGATAATAATTGGAGCATCTAACCATTCATTCCTGGTATTTGTTTCACAAGTATTCCAACATTCCATTTAAGTCTTGTGCTACTCATCCCACTTACGTGATTACTTGTCCACTTTTGAGATATATGCATATTTCTACATGGTTACCTGCCTCCTCAGTACTGCTCTAGTGATAGTGAACGCATATTTCCAAACTTCATGTTCAGTAAACACATAGGTTTGAGTTTGTTACATAAATGGTGCCTACACCAATGCAAACACGTAAATCGACATAACAAAGCTAAAAACAACAATCCTACCATTTGTTCCCAAACAGATGACAAGAAGTTACTTACTCTATCTCTCCAGTGTAAAATTCCCACTATACCAGCAATGAAACCACAGGTACCCAACAGAGCAGCTCCCGTCAACAACATTAAACGGCTAGGAGTTACAAACAACTTGTTTGTCCAGCTGGTAAATAAAATAAAACATCAACAATAAAATTTATCCTGTTCCCAGCATCTCTATCAGTTTCACATGTTCATAATTGGAAATGTGTTACAGATACAGACACAGATACCTCTGCATAATTGCTTGTCACATGACCTTCGGTTGTGACCTTGAACTTGGGAGTATCCAACAGAACTTTATGTATGGTACTAGTTCTCTTCAAGGGAAACAACTGCGCCATGTTATTTGAAATCCTTCAATTAATGTAGAAGATATTGTCCGTATAAGAATTAGACACACCCTAACACACACACACACACACATATACTCCTAAAAAGACAGAAGTAACTCTATATGCCTTCTCCATTACATGGCGGGGGCATAAAATAAGAGCCTTGTTATCCACAGAGTGTATTAATCCATTAACATAAGGCAAATATTAGACTTGTTCAAATTGAAAGGAGTTGTAGACAACAAATTAAAGTTATATAATTTTAGATTTTTTTCAACTTTCTATCTAGAAAACATTGGAGAACATGAAGAAATTGCTTGTCCCATTTAATTTCTAGAGGGAATTCAAGCACCATCATTGTATCTGAATGGGTTAAGAGTATTCTATCATATTCCAATCAAACTCAGAGCTCATAGTGAAGACTTTTGAAAGACTGTGGGAGACTGATCTTAGTCTGTACAAGGAGAACATGCGTAGCAGTTGTGTATGTTATATGCAGACTTTAATCCTGTAACATTGACAACATTTTAGGCTAGTCTAAAATCTAGAGATGTCTGGGACAGATTATGCTCCCTGAATAAAGCCCTGTCACAAAAAGTGAATATATACTCGCCTTCTCAAGACATGCTTAATTTTGATGTACGACCTCAAGCTGTAGCCTTTACCTTGGAGCTATATGAATATTTCTTTCAAATGGTACATTTACTCATGATAGAGAAAAAAAGTGCCAAGTCATATTGAAATCCACCCATAATTGAAAGAGCAATGCTCATTTCTAATGTTTGACCTTAAACTATGACCTTGACCTTGAAGCTATCCAAAAACAAGGAAAGAAGCATAGGTGCAATATCATAAAGAATTCACATGTGAGGTTTCATCAAATTTGTCCCAAGGATTGTTGAGAAATCTTTGCGGACAGACAGATGAACTGATGGACAAATAGACAAAGTAACAACTTTATGCTTCTCCTTTGGAGAGGATAAAAAAAAACATTGCAGACAGCATTTTCAAAAAGGTGAATTTTTTTAAAAAATCCTTGCCGTTTAGGATAAAAACATTGTGGACATTGATAGAATTGCTTGTTACATGCCATTTCTTTACATTCCATAATGTTTTCCCAAGCTTTTTCTTGAGGGGCATAAAAAATGGGATGGTGCGTAATGAGTTTTTCAACCCTGTATTTAAACATATCATCATTTACTTACAGAATGACAAAATTTAGACTTGTCCAAATTGAAAGAAATTGCAGAAAACAAGTTTGTGAGATTTGAAAAATCTTTGTTTGGATAAAAAACTTTGTGGAAAATTAAGTAATTTCTTATTACAAACAATATTACCATTTGTACAGTAATTCGCAGACAAAGCTTTAAAAAGCAGGATGCCATTGGAAAAACATTGAGGGACGAAGGTGAAACTGCATTTGTTTCAGTGGTTGACTCCTAATTCAAAAGAAGTTCAATATCATAGGTTAGAATCCTCATTGTAAGCATTTACATCAGTTTTGCACTGAGCCCCAACATTTTACAATCAAAACATCAAACTCCTTACCTAGATGGCTTATTTATTGGGTAAGGTATGACAACCAGTTGAGAGTTGGGTATGATAGAACTCCAGCTTTGAGTTCTTCTTGTCTGTAATGAAAATGGGGATAATTATTCATATACATGTCACCTGTCATGCAAACAGGGACAAACATGGAGCTGAAACAGATTCACACATAAGGGTGATTAGGCTTTTTTTTTGTTTTATCCCTCAATGTAAACAACAACCAAAAAAGTCTCTCCATTTCTTATTATTCAATGGAGGTATAAATAATTTTTCTGCAAATCAGAACACTTATTTTTGATAGACAAAACAAAAAATAAATTATAGTAATGTTGAGTCTCTGAGGCACATCAGATTATTGCTATAGACCTAAACAAGTATTGATTTGGATTAGCACAATATTTCCAATCAAACAAAAAATGACTATTGCATCAATCCAGATTTCAGTAAGAAAATTCATGTTTTCTAAAAGAAAAAAATTACATTTACTTATGATTGACGATCCATTCTTAACCATTCAATCCTGCTTTTTCATGCCCCTCAAGTAAGACACTTTGAAAATATGGTGAAAAATGAAGAAATTGCTTATCAACAGTAATTTCTACCCAAAAAACAAATATTCTTTCTTTATTTAAATTTCAAAAACATAAAATTGCTGTGTGCAACTCCTTACAATTTTGATCTAAAATTTTGTTGACTGGTAAAGGGATAACATATTACTAATACTAGAGTAGCTTTGATACAAGATAAATATACAATTTTATTATATACCCATAAAAGATATGGAGTAAAACCTGGCTGTCAAATACAACTCGACAGAAAAAAAATCAATATTCGGCGTGTAGCAAAAAACCGTATTCGTCGAGTACTGTTAAACACGGACTACTATTTTGTGTATTGACGTTCGGGTTTTTCGGAAACTTGATTATTTCTTAGCCATTTAAGAGAATACTCTTCATGTCATTTCCTAAAAGGTATATAATAAAAAGAATATTACAACCGTGTCTTTTTCTATTTGTTGTTATCGTGTTCTCGATTCGTGTGATGGTATTTTTTATTGGATTCGACCTTCGGTCTCATCCAATAAAAAATACCTACACATGATTCTCGAACACGATAACAACGCATAGAAAAAGACACAGTGGTAATATTCCCTATTTATATAAAAACAACAACTTACAGTTGTATTAGTGGGTATACCGACTTCTAGTTTATCTACAAAGTTGGGTGTTTGTCCTAAACCAAACACAATATAGGGGAGTTGTAAAGGTAGATACGCAGACTGCGTCAGTTGAGTACCTGTAAATATTCACCATCACATTAACTCATTCCGACACAGTGAAGCTTTTGGACGCCCCTCAACAAAAACTCGAACTTGTCAAAGTATTTGACAATATACCCCTGCAAGTGCTTTCAGTGTAATGAGAGCTTTAACAATACAAGGACATAGCTTGCGTCTTGCAAAACTTCAACATGTGGTTAATCTTTGTATAAAGTTTGTATGGTATTGAAGCAAATCTGACGGAAGACTTCCTAACACAAAATTTGTAGTATTTCATACACAGACAGACGCAAACACTGACAGACGGACAGACAGATTAAAGTATACCCCCGAACACATTCGTTTCACGGGGTATAACAATTAGAAAAGCATCATGTAAAATGAAGAAATCGCTTGAAATTGCTTTTCTACTCAGAAAGTTGAAAAGATCCAAAATTTAATGAACTTTCGTCTGCAATTTCTTTCAATATAGACCAGTCTAACATTCTTTTGTCTGGTAATGGGTTGTCCCATTCCCACCAAATTTCGCTTTCTTAAACAACCCAAGAAAAAAAGGTTTTGGAAACATTGCAGCTTTTTTAAAATTTAGACCAGTCTAAAATTTAGTCATGTGGTAAGTGGATAAAAATAGACTCAAAGCAAGTATAAAACATGAAAGCTCTGACCTTCATAAAAAGAAAGAGAGACAATTAAAGTGACACACACAGAAAAGGAGAGCAACAGAAAGAGTGAAAAAGAAAAGAGAGAATAGATGATAATGTAATTTTAACGACAGCATAAATATATGATGAATATAATCAACAAATGATATCATAGTGTAATAGCAATAAATCAGAAGTAAAATCATTTGATGCCCATATCACTATTTTTCAAAGGGCTGAGATGCAAGGCACATCCCTGTAAAAATCTGACTTGTGCATAAATTTTTCCTAAGCTAGGTCTCTTTAATCTGCAACACTTTTTCATGCAATTACTTCTGCACATATTTACTAGAATGTGAAGAATTATTTCAATAGAATACATGCATATATCGAGGTTTAATGTGTTAATTTAACTTTTGAATTGTTTCAATGGGGTTTAATGCGTCCTTGAACAGTATTTCAGCACCTATACACGGATTCCTGGTATTTCCTACACTAGTAAAACCACCACATCCTTTCAGAGCCTCATGCTGCCCATTCCACTTAAGTTTAAGATTATCTACCCTATGGTTGGAGACATTTGTTGAAAGAATATGTGCCATGACCTTGAATCGAACCCTGGACCTAATAATTGAGGGTCTGAAGCACAATTAACTGCCCTATGGCTGCAGCCATTTCTACTTTAACACAGAAACAAATCTTATCTAAAGGCATTGACAGATGACTTCCTTAATTTCTTACCCCATTGTAATTATTTGTGAGGAACAAGCCCTGGAGTTTAACAGAAAGTTGTGTCATGGGCAACAGTTACTGGAGTTTGGTAGACTATTTCGAGAGCTTAGTTTTACACTCTTGTAAATACCTATATTTATGTATGCACTTATATTATAGTTACACTAACCCATGGCATCATGTCCAAGAACATATTCACCATCTGATTTTTAAACATATGACCACTTCATATCAAAGCACGTCCCTTTAACCAATAATACCAGAAAATATTTTTTTTAGACAGGTCCAAATTGATATAACTTCCAAAAAAAGATTTCTAGACAATGGAATTTAAAAGAAATATGTCTTTTTGGGTTGTTACAAGCATTTTTTTCATTTTCTACAATGTTTTCTAACCATTCTTTTCTGGTATTTGTGAAATATCATATCTGTAAGAAATATATTTCTTGATTTTCTAAGTGCATATCTGCTCCTATATTTTTACAAAATGTATTTCAAAGATTGGATGACTAACCGACTCTATGTTGCGTTTTACCATGTAGATCTATAGTCTCATATCGTATAACTGGGCCAGGCTGGTTCACCCCATACGGCTGAAAATAAGAAAACAAATGTATCCATTTCTTCTTGCAAAAGAAACCATTTGGAAATGGCAAAATGTTTTGAACAAGATCAGGATGTGTAGATTGAAGTGGGTGGAAATTTTACACTTTTTCTGATTATCTTTAAATAGAAAACATTGTTTTCAACTTTTATCTATTCATTTTACAAAATGTTAATCCTGGTTAACATTTGCTTGGTTCAAATTATTTTTCAAACATTTTTTCTTTTTTTCCAAGAAAGTCAATTTCTGAATGACAGGTCATGTATTTGAACAAAACAAGAGTATTTGTGAATATTGATCTCCCTTGAAGAGCCATTTGTCTTGAGTACAAATCTGATAGTTTTACTTGACCCTTTCAGTTGACCTTGACCTAAGACATTTGACCCTCATTTGATGTCAATAAATAAAAGGTACTAAATCTCAGCAATATATCTTCAACAGAAGGTCGTTCAAGTATTGACGTATCTGATTTCTTATTTTTGACTTCTACATGTGACCTTGACCATAGAGGTTGAGACTCAAATTATGGTGATGAACAGATCTGCTAATCCAGATGAAAATTGATCTTTGTATGAAAGAGCTGACCCATTACAAGTCAACAAAATTCAGACAGATCCAAAGTGACTGAGGATACAGACAACAATTTAAATTGTGTTTGAGTTAAAGAATAAGTGCCATTTATTGTAGAAAACATTGTGAGAAAAGAAGAAATTGTTACAAGATTGTTTATCCTTTTCCCCATTATATTTACTGCAATATTTTTTACAGTGCGCCAAAATTTGGGATTGTGTGGTAATTGTTTAAGGATCACACACTATAAATTTACCTAAAGTTTGACGTTCATTCTCTAAATTTATCAGGTAATTGGTTGTTTTGATGTGCAGCTGGAGGCTCAGAAAGTATGTAATGGTAGTACTGGTGAGAGAATTACCAGGAATCCATGGTTAGGTGCTCAAGCCACTGCAATATGACTGAAATACTGTTAAAAGTGGTGTTCAACCCCGTTCAATCAATCATTCTAATTGATGGATTGCTGGCCAAACCCTCTGAACCCAACCTTGCAGCTCAACTCAGGTATATTAAGCAGGTTTTTTGTAAAATATGTGGTCAGATGCATGAAATATAACGCAAATAGTTAGCTGTAGTTACAATGTTTAGTTCACTAACCATACAAAATTTATTGTCACAAATGTCAGAGTTCAATGTTCAATTTGCATCTCAAGAGTATCATATGATTGGTTATTTGAGTCTTTTTATTGATAGCCAAATCTTGTTGATTGAAAGTGCTAATTTCAAATCATTATTTTGTAAGTAAAACACATATATTACCTTTCTGCCACTTGGACAATCATAGTTACAGAGTCCACTTACAACTGTGAATGTAAAGAAAAACAATATACGAGCCTGGATAGGACTCAGAGATAAAAAGTCCAATTATCAACCTCTATATTCAATAACATTGCTTGCGCTTAATGAAATGTTGAAAAAATAATCTAATTTTGCTAAACAAGTTAATCCATTACCAGATGACAAAATTTTAGACTTGTCCTAATTGAAAAAGTTTGAAGTCAGAAAATCAGACTGTATCTAAATTGACAGAAAGTGTCATTTAGTCTAGAAACACAGTGTGAAAATATGAAATGGCCTGTCAAAAGCAATTTCTCTTTTCCTAATTCTACCAATGTTTTCTAAATCAATTACGCGGAAATGTTTGGAAATGGGCTAAGAAGATCCTTGTTTTTTTCTATAACAGCCGTAATAATCTATCACAATAACTTATACTATCCCAATAAATATAATTATGAAGTCAATCTTACCCATAACCTTAATGAAGCAAGCATCATCAACAAATTGATGTTTCAATACATTTATTCTCGGAACATCACTGGCATCTAAACTGTTGACTATTATATCTAAGATACCCTGAAATACAATTATTGTATAATCCATTACGGGACACTCAAATTTAAGACTGATCCAAATAGAAAAAAGTTGCAGATGATAATTTCAAGTTAATTAAATTTAAAAATCTTAGTATTCCTGGGTAGAAAACAGTGTGGGAAATGAAGAAATTGCTTGTCACAAGCAATAACTTCATTTTCGACAATGTTTTCAAAAGCATTTAACTTAGAGGCATATGAAAAGACAGGCTATGAGTCAAATCCAACACATGTGTACAAAGTAAAGACTCAGATAAGCCTGCACGTCAAGGAGTCGACACTTCGTTTGCTTCAATGGGGTCCTACAGGGATCCCTATTTATTTTATCAGAGTTTCCTCAAGATAATGAGGTATCCCTCCTTGATATACATTAACTCATTCCCCACACATTCTAATTCCATATTCAGCCCCACTCCAAAATCCCCCACAACATTTGGAAAACATTGTGGAAGAAATTGATTGTTACAATGTTTTCTACCAATAATTTTGCCATTTATTCATGGGTGTTTTGACATGCCTTCAGAGATTATGGACAAAATCTTTGAAATCTGTCTCTTTTATGCACTGAAAAAACAGAATAATAGTTTTTTATGTAGGGCTGATTTATCCTTCTTTTAGTGATTAATGAAATCTGTATTTTCACTTGTGGCTTTGCCCCTCCTGAAAAAGAAGCTTTTGTTGATAACCCATTACCAGACGGCAAAATCTTAGACTGGTCCAAATTGAAAGGAGTTGCAGACAACAATTCAAAGCTTATGAAGTTTTGGATTTTTTTACTTTTGGGGTAGAAAACATTGTGGATAATGAAGAAATTGCTTGTAGCAAGCAATTTCTTCATTTTCCACAATGTTTTCCAAAGCTTTTTTTCTTCTGTAAGCGTCACTGAGTGGGAATGGGTTAACTCAATCAAAGATAAACCAGTCCTACACTGAAACAAAGTTATCCTTTTTTCTTTTGTTTTAGCTTGAGAATTGAGTAAAATGATATAAAATGTGCCAATATACTCACATCATCATTTAAATCATAAAACGCAGGTAACAAGGCTTTGTAAGATGAACTCTCTAACCAGGTGTTCCAGTCTACAGTAAATGTCCTAGAAAACCCTGCACAACCACCTTTACATTCTTCATTGTACAAGATGACAGCTCGATATAGATGGCTGAAACAGGAATCTGATTGTAAGCTCATTCTAAAAGTATCTGAACCAGAAATATAGAGAAGCCCGTATATGTCTCTAAATAAAGGTGACTTGAAGCAATTAAATATTATATTTTCAAAGTCTTTTATCTCCATAAAGTGTTTCCTTGTGGGAATGGGTTAAGGCCACTTTTCCCATTTTTTCAGATGGAAAGGGTTCATCCCCCTACGGTGTCTGGGTTCAGAGAAGATGATTTTTAAAGATTTCAATAATTCCACTCTTTTATTGCCATGGCAACCATAGTTAAGGGTGGACTTCAATTATTTGAACAATTTTGAAAGAGTTTCACCCAAGAAACATTTATGCCAGGTTTCATCCAGATTGACTCACTAGTACAGAGAAGAAGATCTTTAAAGAAATTGTTGACAGGCGCACGACACAACAACACCAGACATTGGGTGATCACAATAGCTCGCCGTGAGCATTTCATGCTCAGGTCATCCTAAAAAAGAAATTACCAAGGGTTACCTATTTTAGAGCAGTCTTAGTGTTTTAGTTTAATGTACTAAGTCCACATAAAATTTCCCATAATCACTACACTTACTTCCTAATCATTAACAAATCATGGCAATTTCATAGTGAATGTGTTTTTACAATTATTAGGGAAGAGTGGCTATTTTAGGAATATACCCAAAATCTGACCCCTGAATGATTCAATCTTTATCCATTCTGGTCAGTGCTAGTGTTCTGGTTATTTCCTTCTTTATTTCATTGTATCAATACCTTGTGTGGAGGCTTGGCTAATCAAATTTCTTGATAAACCCATCACTCCAACCCCATATGCAAACTGACAATGTTTCTTTATACAAGTGAGGGTCTATTTAGACACATTTTACATGCTTTTGTATGTCTTCACACAATTTCTTCAATTACGACTATGTTTTCTTCAAAGAATGACAAAGAATTTACAAAATTCCCCAAACTCAAAATTGTCATCTACAACGACTTTGAATTTGTATATGTAAAAAAAATGTTTGTCTGGTGATAGGTTAATTGTATGTTTTTTAACTACTGAAATCTTTATGTAAAACATGTTAAATGTTTACCTTGTAGTATTTCCAACCACAGCAAGTAAGTCTGGATACCCGTCCAGGTTAAAATCACCAACTCGTAGAGCTATTGGCAAATATAGATTATTTGGGGCACCACTTTGTTCAGGAGGTATGAAGTTCCATTTTTTTCCAGCATAGTTAAAGTTGACTGGCAAACTTATCCACTGAAAACACCATCAGAATCAAAAAGCTGATACCCAATATTATCTTAACAATTTCTATAAATGAATGAATAAGAAGTGAAATATAAATGCCAAAATATTGTGTTAAGCATGGCAAACAAGAGAGCTAAGATGACCCTTGCCTGCTCATCTGAATTTACTTTCTCAAGCAAACTAATCAACTCAAAATTGATAACAATACAGAAACTGATATTTTCACAAATTCAAATGGATATCAAGGAATAGGGGTTGAGACAGACATTCAAGTACCATACAAGCTTCAGTGAGCATGTTGTGCCAAGACAAGCTAAAAAGGGAGAAACTATATTTTCAGACTGTCATTTGGACTTCATGGATAAAGTTTTACTGAAATTTATCTAGCAGTTTGTAAGATATTAATCCATATTGACTGATGGACAGACAGATGGATGCAGAAACTATCTGTACTGATAAGAGTTTTCAGCTGGTGATAATAAATAACACATACCTGGCCATGATAATACAGTAAAATGAGACTTTCTTCACAGTTTTGATCAACACACACAGGGACCAAGATATCTACATTCAGGTCTCCATCTGAAAAATTATCCAAACATTAGTCACCAGGGATGTGGAATTGACCAATGGCTGGTCCCAACCACTTATTTAATTTATCCTGCTCCACCATCGATTATGAAAGCTGACGTTGGTTGGAGTGCAAGACTCATTTCTGGTCTAAACCAATTATTTAATTGGTCGACAGGTTATATGATTGACAGCTGCAATGCCCTTGCCTGACTTGTCAAACATGTTTATCCTACTTGCAGATAAGATCATTTTTCAGAGCCAATTGTACAGGAACAAATAAATACCAGGGAAAATTTTGGAATGTCACAAAATAGATCTAAAATATAACTCATTATTTATTAGAAAACTATTATAATGTTAATAGGGAAGGGTAGAAAATAGTATTGTTAATGAAGAAAATGCTGGGCTACAACAACAAAACAACAGCAGGCCATGGTTAGGTGTACCAGTCCTTAGGTGTTGTAATAGTGATTAAAATAAAGTTGCTAATGTTCCTAAACAACACATCCAGTACCAAGATAACCTCTTTCACATTAATTGCCATCCTGTTCTTCCCATTCCCACACAATCAAGTATTTATATATGTCAAAGAAATATAGATATGAAAAACATCATAAGAAAGGAAGAAAATGCTTGCATCAAGCAATTTTCTACCCAACATGCCCCCCGTTTTTTTTAAGTAAACCAACTCTGTTTTTCAGTATACATACTTGTTTAATTCAGATCAGTCTAAAATTTTGTTGTTTAAGAATAGATTAACCCATTCCCACACAATGACGCTTTTTGATGCCCTTCAAGAAAACCAATTCTGAAAGCATTGTGTAAAATGAAAAAATAACTTGTAAATAGCTTGTACCAAGCAATTTCTTCATTATCCACAAAGTTTTCTACCAAGAATGTTGAAAAATCTAAAATTTCATAAACTTTAAATTGTTGTCTACACATTCTTTCAATTTGGACCAGTCTAAAATTGTGTTGCTTAGGAATGAGTTAAAACAAGATCACTAACCTAGATCCTCCAATACGAACTGTCCAATTATATTGAGTTGTTTGTGGTATGTGACAGGAATAGTCTTCTCTAAGGTCAATATGCCATCCTGAAATCCAACAAGTTTCTATTATTACAATTGAAAGATCACCAGAGTCAATAAAAAATATCAATTAACCTATTACCAGACTACAAAATTTTAGACTGGTCCAAATCGAAAGAGGATGCAGACAAAAATTGTAACAATCAATTTCTTTTCATTATGGGTGTAAAAACCGTCACTGTTTGGAAATGAGTTAACCAAATAAATCATTCATATGAAGTGAGGTGAAATTTGGACCTCTGACAATATTTTAATAAAGGACTTGATATGATATCGATCGTATTTGGCCTACCAACAAAAATTTTTGGATGGTAGCAAAATAATCTTTGATTCAAATCAAGGTGAAAATTCTGAATGAATTGGATGTACACAATAAAACACCCCATCTACCAACATTTTGATAAAACATCAATGATGTGCTAACCTCACACAGCAAATTATGATGGAAATGACAGGCACTTATTCCTGTCAAAGTTAACTTGTTTTGCTTCATTGGAGAAAGAATAAACAATAATCAGCATGGTTTATCATCACTTCTTTGATGGTTTGGTATTAATCATGAAAATTTTAAATGATTTATTCATGGCTTTAAGTTATACGAAAAACTGCTGCTTTTAATCGAAAACAAACCTGGATATTCCTGAAATCAACATAAAGACAAACAATTAAATATTGATACAGTGATAATATAAAGAATAAAAAAATTATATAAACTCATTTTGAGCTATTTTTTTCCCCCTCCTATGTAGCATTCATTTGGGAATCAATTAACTTAAAAGAAGAAAAGAAAAGCCACTAGTCTGATTGGCACATTTATGCACTTGTCTACTATCCCAGTGGCATGCAATAACCAACAGAATTTTACATGACAACACCACAAGGGCTTATTGTCCATTTGTTGATTTTTACTCCTGTACGGGATTTTCACTTAAGAGATGAAGACAATATTTTTTATTGTCATGGAGGTATGAACCGCAAAAATTTATCACATTATGAATACGCTAAGTGTGATTAGGTTTTTCGGTCCATTACCCCATGAAAACAAAAAAATATTCTTTTCATTTCTCATAATTCAAAAATTTGCAAAAAAAGCAAAAACTTTACAAATTTTGATACTTTTTTGTATGGAACTATTTTGTGTGGAAGCATACAAAATGTGTACTCAAAATTTTGTTCATAGAGGTATGAATATTTTTTTGACCAGTCATAACGCCTGTTTTTGATAGATGAAACTAAAAATTAAATGATTTATCAGTGACAACCATCTAAAATGAACTGTGACCAGAATACATCAATGACCCCTTTCATTGTAAATTAAGCCTGGTTAGCAGTAAAGATAAGATCTTCTTGATAAAAAATTATCAAACAGTCTCGAGTCTGAAAGAGAGCTCTATCCACAATTATCTGCTTTATTTCCAAAATTGTTTGAGTAAGTAAAGATATTTTGATAGAATTGAGTAGCTAGTCTATCAGTAATTGATCCAAAATTGATCACATTAAGTGAACAGTACCCAATTATTTCTCATGATCCTTTTCCAAATATCCTGACCATCAAGAGTTTTTGGGTAAGAATAGATCATCACAAGTTCCCTTATCAACTAAAGCAGAAAATTTCATGATTATGAGATTGTAGTTGATGGTCAGATTGATCTGTTTATTAGAGTGAAACTAGCAAAATTTACTTTGAAATCTAAAAGTTGTTTTCGTAAAATGGATTTAAAAAGTCCAACATCTGATTTTCAACCACAACTCAGGCATATCCAATTAAGGTCAGGTAATACGGAGACAAGAAAAAAAAAGGGAGTCAAGTTTCTTTTTTGTAATTTTGAATTGAACAAGGTTATCAAGTTAAAAGAGTGAGGACCTTTATGGTTGCGCTTTGATGGGAAATCAAATGTTTTCCAAATATCTTGCTTAAGGGTGTGAAAAACTTGATTTAGTTGGAATGGGTAAAGAACAAGTTAAATGCTTACCACATTAATCCACTTTTCTACTTGAGTTGTTTCATTCATGGATACAACAAATAAATCTGCAGCAGAAAGTTAGTCAGAAAAATTCAATATAAGGTGAGTGAAACCCTACATGCAGCTGTGAGTTTTGTCTGACCAAGGAAAATACCCTCCATTTGCAAGACAATCCTGCTTGTCTTTCATAATTTACTGTTTCTCAAAAGCATTTAATTTTCATGAAGATTTTTCATTTACCTTTACATTTATGCATCATTTACCACAAAATGTCAGAAATCGATGTCAGAAAGGTAAATTCATGTGTAACCGGTATGTTCATACTTTCTGTCAAGTTCAACCTCCTGTCTATATTTATGTATATAACATGAAAAATTCAATAATGACAAGACCCTGTGGTTGTTGGTGGAAGTATTCGACTGTCAATCGCTATGTTATAAATCCTCTTTTGAAGACCATGCCAATTAGTTTCAGCTGTAGTTACAATGTTTAGGTTACCAAACCAACAAAAATGCTTAACCTATTACCCCATTACAAAATTTTATACTGAAAAAAATTCAAAGAAGTTGCAGACAACATTTTTTAGTTAATGAAATTTGAAAAATCTTTGTCCTTTTTTAGAATAAAACATTGTGGATAATGAAGAAGCAATTTCTTAATTTTCCACAATGTTTCCCTTTAACTTTTTCGTAAGAGGCATAAAAAGGTGAGATTAATTTATTGTGGAATTGAGTTAACATAACAGTCAACCAATGTCAAAATGTACATTTCAATTCCTGTCTACACGTATGATCAATTGTGTGTACCGGTATCTTAGGTGTGTGTCTACACGTATGATCAATTGGCCTATCCATTTTTATCAATATTCGCGATTCATCAATTACTTGGCAGAACTGCATGTGGATGCCTGTTGATTGGCAATACATTTATAGGTCCGTCAAACCCTATGTTGTTGGTACTCATGGAAACTCTCTTTTAAATGATGATGATGCCATATAGTACCCACAACATGGGTTTTGAACGAGAAATAACAGAATTAGATTTTCATCCCTTCTTTTCTAAAACTCTGAGTGGCCAACAAGGGCAACACCAGGTGACTTGCTGCGGATAAGTTAAAAGACCCAGGGATCAACACTGACTGTCTCAAGGGTTCCCAAGGATTGAAGAAAATTAAAGGGCATCTAAGCAATTCATGGCTAGGAATTCCATAAAGATCCTTTCACAGGGCTCCCGCTGCAGATCGCCAATGACACCAAATACGACATAATAAAAAATTCTGGCTCCAAAATCGGCGAATCGGCAATTTTACTGGCGACAACTTTCAAAATAAGGCAAAGGGATGTTGAGTCCTTTTAAACGATTACCTACGCGCAACTTTATCATTCACACATCCGCTTATTTGTTTGGGAGACACGCGACCATTATAACAATTGCATATCTGTGTCAATCAAGACAGATAAGTTACACATCGCTGACCTTCTTGATTCTTACATCACCCTAGTTATTGGGATTTTCCCTGCACCCTGCCGGGAACCATTATGTAAACCAATATGGTAGAGAGTCACATCACTTGGGCTAAGCAAGAGGCCCATGCGCTCTACTGGTTATCAAGTTTTCCGTTAAAGAAACCTGATATTTAAGGAAGTTAATTACTCAAAGAAGAATGCATAACGAAAAAAAATAAGGGGGGCTTTATCCCCTTTATTATTTTAAGCAACAATCCTCAAGGCCCCTTTTCCCGTGTTTCATGACGGATCCACTCCATTTTCAAAAGAAAGTTACCTTATGACCCTATGATCATTCTGTGAAATTTTCATCAAATTCTGACAATAATTGTGGACTTTATCACATAAACAGGATTGTTTTGAATGAAAATCAATAAGGCCCCTTTTCCTGTGTTTTCTGATGGATCAATTTCATTCCAAAAGGAACTTTCCTTACAACCTGACAATTTGATAATGATTGTGATCTTCATCACATACACAAGAATGTTTTGAATGATAATCTGTAAGGCCCCTTTTCCTGTGTTTCGAATGCCACAGTTATTCCATGCATCTTTGAAGAGAATCCGATAAAACTGTTGACTTTATTGTGTTAACAAAGATATTAATCAAGTTCTTATAAGGCCCCTTTTCCCGTGATATTTTACTGTTGGTTTTATCATTCTGTGAAAGTTAAAAGTGAATCTGATGAAATATTGGGACGTCATTAAGTTTACTAGAATATTTAAAATAAAAATCATATGGCCTCTTTTTACATGATACTTGATGGATTGTACCCAGTTCTGAAAAGAACCATTTAAGTGACTGTACAATCATTCTGTGAAATTTTGAAGTGAATCCGCTGAAATCAAGGGACATCATTGTGTTAACCAGAATATTTAAGAAAGTTTTTCATAAGGCCCCTTTTTATGTGACACTTGCCATAATCAGATCCACTGTCAAAATCAACAGTTGGAATGATGGTACAATCAATCTGTGGAATCTGTGGAATTTATTGTGTTAATGAGTTTATAATGAAATCTTCATAGGGCCCCTTTTCTCATGATACTTTACAGAACAAACCAAATTTCAAAAGGAACAATTCTAATGAAGGTAGAATCATTCTTTAAAAGTTAAAGAGAATCAATGAAAACAGTGGACTGAATTGTGTCAAGAATTTTTGTAACAAAATTTTCATAAGGCCCCTTTTTCCATGAAACTTAACAAATCAGACCCAATGTACAAAGGAACAATCCTAATGATAGTTTGAAGAAAATGATAAAGACTGAGGACTTTATTGTAATAATGATGTTTTGTAATAAAATTTTTATAAGGTCCCTTTTCTTGTGTCACTTAACCAATCAGACCTAATTTACAAAAGAAAAATCCAAATAATGGTACAATCATTCTATTAAAGTTTGAAGAGATTATGATAAAGACTGAGGACATTGTTGTGTTTATGAAGATTTGGTAATAATTTTTCATACAGCCCCTTTTCCTATGATACTAGACAGATCAGGCCCAATTAGGATTTGTTTGTTTGTTTGTTTGAATGGGGTTTTACGCCGCTTTCAACAATCTTTCAGTTATATCGCGGCGGCTGGAGCACCTAACAATGGAATCCTGGTATTTCTCACACCAGTACCTCCAGCTGCTATCCCACATAGGTCTACGATTATCTACCCATTGGTGAGAGACAAATAGTAGGAAAGGATGAGTGCCGCTGTCGGGGATCGAACCCGGGACCTCTAAATTGACCCCAATTTGGAAAGAAACAATCCTAATGATGGTACAAACATTCTATGAAAGTTTGAACAGAATCTGATGAAAACTGCAGACTTTATCTTGGAGTAAAAATTTAAAAAAAAAAATCATTAGGCTCTTTTTCCTGTGATACTTGAAGGATCAGGTCTCATGTCAGAATCAACAATCGTAATTATTGTACAATGGTTCTGTGAAGGTTTGAAGAAAATCAAATAAAATCTCTGGACTTGGTTACAAGGATTATAGATAAAATTCTCAAAAGGCCCCTTTTCCCATGATACTAGACAGATTACGCCTTATTTGAAAAGAAAGAATCCTCATGATGGAATAATCATTCTGTGCAAGTTTAAACAGAATCTGATGAAAACTGTTGACTTTATTGTGGTACAAGGATTTTAAAATTAAATTTCATAATGCTCCTTTTCCTGTGATTCTTGACGGATCAGGTCTAATGCAAACATCAACAATCATTATTATTGTACAATTATTATGTGAATGTTTGAAGAAAATCCGATGAAAGCTCTGGACTTGGTAACAAGAATTTATACATGAAGTTTTCATAAGGCCCCTTTTCCTGTGTTTCTTGACAGTTCAAACCCTGTTATGAAAAGAATGATAGTTATGACCTTCCAATCATTCTGTGAAAGTTTCAACAAAATCTGATCAAAGCTGTGTGCTTCATTGTGTTAACAGGGTTTTATTAATTGAATTTTCATATAGACCCTTTTCCCATGTTACTTGATGGATCTGAACCAATTCCAAAGGGAACTCTACTTACAAAAGTATAATTATTCTGTTTGAGTATAAAGACAACCCCATCTCATCTGTGGACTTACAAGCATTAATTAAGATTTTTTTAACCCATTCCAACACAGTGGAATTTTAGACTGGTCCAAATTGAAAGGAGCTGCAGACGACATTTTCAAGTTGATAGAATTTTGAATTTTTTCGTCATTTTGGGTAGAAACCATTGTGGATAATGAAGAAATTGCTTGATACAAGCAATTTCTTCATTTTCCACAATGTTTTCAAATGTTTTTTTTTGAGGGGCGTAAAAAGGAGGGATTGAGTTGTAATGGGTTAATTAATTGAATTTTCCTAAGGTCCCTTTTCCTATGTTTCTCAATGAATCAGACCCAATTTGAAAGGAACAATCCTTATGATGGTACAATCATTATGTGAAAGTTTGAAGTCGATCAGGTGAAATCTAGGGCCATGATGTGTTAACTAAGATTTTTTTATTAAATTTACATAGGGTCCCTTTTCCCATGAAACTTGATGGATCAATCCTACTTCCGAAAGGAACAATCCATTTAATGTAATAATCATGTTTGCAGAGAATCTGATGAAAACTGTGGACTCTATTGTGTTTACGAGGACTTTGTCAATCCAATTTTTATTGGGGCCCCTTTTTCCCGTGGTCCTTGAGTGATCATACCAAATTTTGAAAGGAACAACTCTTATGATGGTACAATCATTCTGTGAAAGTTTGAAGTCAATCAAATGAAAACTGTGGACTCTAGAGTGACTCTAGATCTTTGAATTAAATTTTCATAAGGCCCCTTTTCCTATGTTTGTTGACAAAACATAACCATTTTCGAAAGGAATGATCCTTATGATGGTACAATCATTCTGAGAAAGTTTGAAGAGAATCCAATGAAAACTGTGGACTCTAGAGTGTTAACGAGGATTTTTAATGGAATTTTTAATCAAATTTTTATAAGGCCCTTCTTCCCATGTTTCTTGACGGATCATACCCAATTTCTCAAGGAACGATCCTTATGGTGGTACAAACATTCTGTGAAAGATTGAAGAGAATCTGATGAAAACTGTGGACTCTAGTGTTAACGAGGATTTTTTATTGAACTTTTAATGAAATTTTCATAAGGCCTCTTTTCCCACGTTTCCAGATGGATCAATCAG
Source organism: Fragum fragum (assembly GCA_946902895.1). Lineage (NCBI taxonomy): Eukaryota > Metazoa > Mollusca > Bivalvia > Cardiida > Cardiidae > Fragum > Fragum fragum. The sequence goes on along the minus strand of OX336373.1, from coordinate 12,432,508 downwards.
AATTCGAAAGGAACAATCCTTATGTTGGTACAATTATTCTGTGTAAGTTTGAATTGAATTTGATGAAAACTGTGGACTCTAGAGTGTTAAAGAGGATTTTTTAATAAATTTTCATAAGGCCCCTTTTCCTATGTTTGTTGACAAAACATACCCATTTTCGAAAGGAATGATCCTTATGATGGTACAATCATTCTGAGAAAGTTTGAAGAGAATCCGATGAAAACTGTGGACTCTAAACGAGGATTTTTAATGGAAATTTTAGTTAAATTTTCATAAGGCCCCTTTTCCTATGTTTCTCGACAGATCATTCCACATTTTGAAAGGAAAGATCCTTATGATGGTACAATCATTCTTTGAAAGTTTGAATTGAATCTGATGAAAACTGTGGACTCTATCGCGTAAACAAGGAAAAGTTTAACAAACGGACAACAGACAGATGCTGGACGGGAAAAAGCCATCACAATAGCTCTAGTGGCCTTCTGCCAGTATAGCTAAAAATTGACAATCTTTATTCCTCGATCACTTTTTGAGATTCATTTAAGTGCCGAATAGAAAGCAGACAACATCTTGCTCATCTATTGATGATTTTAGTAACAAAGTCAAGTAAATTTCCAAGAAATGAGAAATATCGAACATTAGTAATCAAAGTACTGCGGACATTAGTAATCAAAGTACTATGGGATAACAAAAATTTTACCTGTCGTCCAGCATAGCTCTAGGTGTTCTTGGAATTTTATTTTCAAATGACAATTCTCTCATTTTACACCTTTTAACTCATTCCCAATTTAATCAACATTATATATATAAATAACAGGTTATTTGTATTCAATATAGTAGATTTCTTATATTCACTTATTCATTATGGCTCCACTTTTGTCTCCACTTTTGTCTCCAATTGGCACCAATTGCCCCAAATTTTTGCCATTGGCAATTTCATTGGCGCAAGAATACAATTTCCCAGGGGGAGCCCTGCTTCTATATTTCTTAGGTACAAGTAGGTCTTAATGTATCCCCACTAATGCTCCTGATTGGCTGAAGACATTTCAGTAAATTTTCACTTGTTCTCTTTTTGACATTTAACTGATTATCAGACAACAAAATTTAGGCTGGCCCAAATTTTAAGAAGTTGCAGATGGTTAAAGGAATGCTACAAATGTTTGTCTTTTTTTTGGTAGAAAACATTGTGAACAATGAAGAAACTGCTTGTGACAAGCTATTTCTTCATTCATCATAATGTTTTCCAAAGTTTTTTTCTTGTGGGGCTTAAAAGGGCAGGATTGTGTGGCAGTGAGTTAATGTGGATTGAGGTTGGAATCCTTGACTATCTGAAGGAAACAAAAAGTAAGTGTTGACCCCTGAAGACCTTGACGAAATCTTAGGTGTGTGATGTTTTAATAAAGTTTTATCAATTAATATTAACTACTCACCAGCAGTTAAATCATTATTCATATCTACAAAGGCACTTGACTGAGGTATTCGTAGATGTGGATGATTTCCCAATTCACCTCCTCCTGGGAATTTTTTCTCTGTAAAACTACGCTTTTTACTGTAACAGTTGAAATAATCACATGCATAAATGAGGTAAGTGTATTTACGCTAAAATAAGGCTGTGAAAATATAGTAATCCCCCCCATTAAAACACAGTGAAAATCCAGGCACTCCTATTAAACAATTCTAATACAATCCTGCTATTTTTAAGCCCCTCAAGAAAAATGCTTGGGTAAACATTGCAATCTTTTAATTATCGGCAATGTTTCTTACCTAGAAAGAAAAAGATTTTGAAAATTTGATCAGCTTGAAATTTTATCTGTAGCTTCTTTGCAAGTGAACCATTCTATTTTTTTGTAGAGTGGAAATGGTTTAATATGACCAATGTTTTGCAGAATATACTTTTTTGTTCTTTGGTCTCAAACATCTGTTAAAACTCTGTTAAATCTCTGTTAACCCATTCCAACACAAGAAAATTTTAGACTGGTCCAAATTTAAAGAAGCTGCAGACGACAATTTCAAGTTGATGGGATTTTAATTTTTTTCTTCTTTTTGGATAGGAAACATTGTGGACAATGAAGAAATTGCTTGTAACAAGCAATTTCTTCATTGTCCACAATGCTTTCCAAAGCCTTTTTCTGGAGATGCGTAAAAACGAGGGCTTGAGTGGGAATGGGTTAAACAGGCACCCTACTATTCCAAATTACAACAACAAAATAAGTACAAATTCCAAGTAATGCACTATTTTGAACCTCATCATAACCCATTCCCACAGAATTCAGCTTTATGATGCCCCTCTAGAAAAAAGCTCAGGAGAACATATTGCTTGTTAAAAGAAATTTCTACTTTTTCCACTTTGTCTTTTTCCAAGAAAGGTAGAGATATTTTGAACTCTATCTACCTCAATATGTTGTCTGCAATTTCTGTGATTCTGGACCAGTCTAAATTTTTTTTGTTGTTCGGTATTGGATTAACCCATTTCCACTCAGTGATGTTTTTAGAGGCCCACAGAAAAAAAGCTTTGGGAAAACATTGTGGAAAATGAAGAAATTGCTTGTGTCAAGCAATTTCTTCATTATCCACAAGGTTTTCTACTCCAAAGGTAGGAAAAATCCAAAATTTCATCAGCTTTCAATTGTCATCTGCAACTTCTCTCAATTTGGACCAGTCAGAAATGATGCCATGTGGTAATGAGTTTTAACAACTAGGGACTCCAAACCCTACATTCAAGCATCTGAATTTCACCAATGAAAAGAGTTACCACTGCATCATCGATTAAATCATCAGATTTATGATTATTTGATAAAACCTTTATTGATTTTTGCCTAAATCTTTTTACTGAAGAATTTGAGAAATGGTATTAACTAAACTTTGTTTTATTTCACAATCAATTCTAAATGGAAGTACTAACCTGAACACAAAATAGTATCTTTGACCTGGAGACTTTTCTCCAAATAAATCAGGGATCATGTCACCATTTTCACTGAAAGAAAAAAGTTGTGATCCATCATATTAACCAATTACCAGAAGACAAAATTTTAGACAAGTCTTAATTGAAAGAAGTTCCAGTAGACATTTCAATGTGTGCTCAAATTGGAAATAACTGACAAATAGGGTGGAAACATTTTGAGAAAGGACAAAATTGCTTGTTACAAGCAATTTCTCATTTTCCCATAACGTTTTCTGTGACCATATTGCAAGAGGGCATCACAAAGCATCATTGTGTGGTAATGGGTTAACCCATTCTGACTCAATAATGCTTATTATGCCCCTCAAGAAAACATTGATGAGAATAAAGAAATTTTTGGTAACAGTTGGACCAGTTGCTTCCATTATTACAGGTCCTTTTCTTTGATCAAAGATCAGTTAAATCTGTTTTCCCAATATATAAGTGTGTTGTGCATATGCTTGAAACCAAAATCAGTTAGGGAGAGGAAGAAATTGATTGCCACAGGCAACTTCTTCTTTCCAGACACTTTTCCCCTAAATAAATATTTGTATTTCATGAAAACCAGTGATTGACTTGCTAAAGGCAAAGAGGGGAGATATATAGGGATTGTATTGGTAAAAATAAAAGCTACATTCTCAAAGGACCCAAAGCTTAAGAATTCTGCCAGTCCTTTCTGTAATTCACAGACCTCTGGCCTGAGTCTGGATGTTAGTGTCAACCCCTGCTGCTAAACTTCAATTCTTTTTAAATTATTGTCTCACTAAAACACTTACTCTAAAAGCAATGGCTGGTCCACAAGATCTGGCAGCTGCAGTGGTGAATCTGTCAACAGAAAATAGATCAGAATACTCTTTCAAATTGAATCATTGTTAAAAGAGGCCTAAACCCTAAATAATTGGACACAATGTTTTGGTTATACATAAATCATCAATGAAGAAACATTTTTCTCCAGTACATGACTTTGATTTACTTGCATTTCTGTCATCAGGTATCAGATCTATATAAAGTACACTCAATCTTGCTCGAGCAACCACATTTATTAAGCTACCACTTCCATTAATCAACCATAATCTAAATCCACATTAAGAAAGCAAAATCTCATAAGAAGTGACAGTATTTTTCTGAAAAAAATTCAATAGATTCCTATGTTGTTGGAAGTCATTAGAATCATCTCAAGGAGAAGATTCTAATGACTACCAACAGCATAGGATTTAGAGAGAATTCTGTAATAATTTCCATATGCAATCGAATGAAAGTGTCATAATATTCACAATAAAGTGTATTAAACAACCGTTCTTTTAAGCTACTACTTTCGGTTGCCCCCTTTGGTGGTAGTTAAAAACAAGATTTACTGTACTAGAGTATCATACCAAATATTAGTACAATGAAACTTTAAGTATAAATTTGAAATTCTAAGGCTAAAACAGGCTGGCTCCTATTGCTATCATCTCCCAGGCTCACTGATCAGTGTGTGACACACAACAGACGTAATTTCAGCAAATGAAATTTAAAGGATGAGTGATGTTTCTTAATTTTGATCAAATCCTCACTTACTGACAGCCTTGGACACAGATTACGGCTGAGAGTGAAAAAGAAAATACAGTATTAAGTACCTATACATGTATCTACTGTTAGCTCATTCCCACGTAATCCTGCTTTTGGGTGCCCCAAAGAAAAAAAGCTCTAGAAAACAGTGGAAAATGAAGAAATTACCTGTTACAAGCAATCTATTTTGAGCCATTCTTAGATTTGCCCTAGTATTTTCTTGTCCCCTGACCTTGAAAAATCTGACTACAAGTAGAAAAGCCTATGTCGGACAAATCGAACATGACAATTCCACATCCCTACTTAGGCTTCTGAAATTTGTAGTAAGGATCTATACAGTGATACATGTACCCACCTTGGTCTACAGAACTAGCTTTACCCCAATACACAGTTAAAGACACCCCACTGGATTGTGTTGTGATGCTTTTTTGTACCAGAAGAATGTCCATGTAAAGGTCACCATCAAAGTCAGCAGGTATAATACTGATCACTGGAGATGATTTGGGTCCTTTAGACATATTGACTAACAAAATTTCGCGGAATGCTTCATCAGGATCAGCCAAATACACCAGAACTGAAGAACCTGCAAAAAATAAAACATCAAGCTTCACACTCACTGAGAGGTAGAAAAACCAACACAGCAAAAAAATAAATAGTCCAAAAAACCCCCCAAAACAATTAATTATTTGTGACTTTGCATGTAAAGTGGGGCGACAAATATCAAATGCCCAAATAATTCATTTACTCATATTTATGTAAATCCCTTCTTGAAATTATGAAAAATAATAGACAAGTAAACTTGGTGTAGCAGAAACCAATTTGAACATAAATAAACTAGAGGCGCTTGAATACCTGATTTGCTCTACCGGCTTGAAATTACTTATCATTCCTAACAAGTTTAGTGGAAAACAACCTGCACTTTGCAAGAATAAGATTTTCAAAATTTTACGATATAACCATGATACGGAGACAAGGATTATTCAAGTGAAATTTGGTTGAAATTCATCCAATGGTTTCTGAGAATATTTTCAAAGCTTTTACTACATATGGAAATAAGCCCATCCAATTGAAGCCATGTTTTTCTGTCCTATCAAAATTCTTTGAAAAATCTGATATAGAGTCACCCAAGGATCAATAAAAAAAAATTTGGTTGAAATTCATCCATTGGTTTCTGAGAAGAAGATTTTTAAGATTTCACCATACAGTGCACACCATGTATAACGAGATAGGTTACAACGAGAAACCGCTTATAACGAGTACTTTGCAAAGTCCAGACCATTATCCTTCTTATTCTCTTATGTTTTTTAACAGGCATAGTGAGATCCGTTTGAACGAGATATTGGATACAATGTACATATTTCTGCGTCCCTGAACATAATTTTCACACCTTATAACGAGGTCCGATCACCAAGCATGTCATCTGCAACTATATATCAAGGTAATTGTTGATCAATTTTCAGATTAATGCGTTATGATTATTCTATTGTCATGGTAGGTATGTTTGCGCTACTGACCATTAACGTTAAGCTGAATACGTGACAAATCTTTTTAGACATTTTAAAGATCAGCACCGACCAGTTGTTATTTCATTTTCTGTTCAGTGTACATGTGTAAGATTTTACAATTTGGTAAACTATGGGTGATAATAATGATGGTCCTAAATCGCTCCCCTGAGTATGATGGTTTGTGGCTTTATGATATAAACAAGATAGCAAAGCCCTCTGTCTTATTAATTTGGAGAAGATGTTTACGGATTTCCTCTTTTAATCCTAGGTATATTGATGATCCCACCATATAGCACTAATTTCCTGAATATGGTAATGCTTTGAAGTATAGACATAAATACATACCAAGTATAAAAGCTCTAGGCCTAATGGTTTAGGAGAAGAAGGTTTTCAAAGATATCATGATTTATTCTTAACTAAAATTAGGGATCACACAGAAAAGGGTTAACTTTTTTAAGTAATTTGGTAGAGGGTCAATGGCTGATGATATGTACCAAATATCAAAGCTCTAGGCTTTATGGTTCGGGAGAAGAAGATTTTAATAGATTTCTTTCTTTATTCCTTTGGAAAATCAGGGATCGCACAGAAAAGGGCTAATTTTCAGAGTATGAAAATTATTTGAAGTATTTTGGTAGAGGGATGATGATGTATACCAAATATCAAAGCTCTAGGCCTTATGGTTAGGGACAAGAAGATTTTTAAAGATTTCTTTCTTTTATTCTATGTAAAATAAGGAATTGCCCAGAATAGGGCTAATTTTCAGAATACTGTTCATCTTTGAAGTATTTTGGTAGAGGGTCAATAGATGATGATTTATACCAATATCAAAGCTCTAGGCCTTATGGTTAGGGACAAGAAGATTTTTAAAGATTTCCTTCTTTATTTCTATGTAAAATCAGGGATCACCCAGAAAAGGGCTAATTTTCATAATACGGTAAATCTTTGAAGTATTTCGGTAGAGGGCCAATAGATGATGATTTGTACAAAATATCTAAGCTCTAGGCCTTACCACTTGGGAGGAGAAGATTTTTAAAGTTTTTTCACTCCGTTGCCATGGCAACCAGAGTTCTTCATGGATTTCAATTCTTTGAAGAGCATGACCTAAGGATCATTTCTGTAAAGTTTTGTTGAAATTCCATGGTTAGTTTAGGAGGAGAAGATTTTTTTGTAATTGTGAACGGACGGACAGACGGACGGACGATGACCGATCACAATAGCTCCCCAAGAGCACTTCGTGCTCAGGTGAGCTAAAAACGAAAAGCTAGTTCACTAGAATTGAAATTCAAGATAGTGAATGAAGTAAAAAAGGGACTCATATCAATGACCGAAATTGGTAGACAATATGGACTTGCATCAAGCATGCTCGGTACAATTTTGAAAAATAAGGACTCGATAAAAGCTAACTTTGAGAAGAAAGGGAGGCTGATATAGAGCAGAACACGTTAACGAACTTAACAAATATTGAACAAAAAACAACAATCTAAAATTACAGCGTTTTTCAAGTAAATTTAATCTACAGATCTATTTTAATCCATTCATTAAGTGTGTGTGCATTAAAATATCAAGAGTTATATATTGTTTTACTCACTTATTAGAAGATATATATACACATGATGCATTCCACTTCCAGTGAAACCAAAAGTAAACAAATGGTAAGTGGATTTTCTTTCTCCATAGTTACAATGAGTCCCGGTTATAACTAGGTAATCGGCTATGTCTCAACGATCTTGTTATATCCGGAGTACACTGCATATGGAAATAAGCCCTGCACATTAAATCCATGTTTTTCTTCAAAATTATTTGGAGAAATCTGATAAAGGGTCATGCAAGGATCATTCCTGTAAATTTTGGTTGAAATCCACCAATTGGTTTCTTTGAAGAATATTTTTGAAGGTTTTTCCATATATGGAAAATACCCCCGCCAATTAAAACCATGTTTTTCATCCGATCAAAATTCTTCAAAGGAATCTGATGAAGTGTCACCAAATGATCATTCCTGTAAATTTTGCTTGAAATCCATCCATTGGTTTCTGAGAAGAAAATTTTTAAAGATGTCACCTCATATGGAAATAAGCCCTGCCCATTTAAGCCATGGTTTTATCTAAGCTTAATTCTTTAAGGGAATCTGATAAAGTGTCACCCAGTGATCATTCCTTTTAATTTTGGTTGAAATCCATCAATTGATTTCTGAGAAGAAGATTTTTTAAGGTTTCACCATATATGGAAAATAGCCCCACCCATTAAAGCCATGTTTGTCATCTGATAAAGGGTCATGCAAGGATTGTTTCTGTGAAATTTGGTTGAATTCTGTCCAGTACTTTCTGAGGAGAAGATTTATAAAGTAAAAGTTTAAGGACGGACGGACGCATGCACTGACGGACACACGGTTGGACACAACGCCATGACTTTAGCTTGCTGGCTTTCAGCCAGTGGAGCTAAAAAACTGCTTGAAAGTATTTTAAACATTTTGATAAAAGATGAAAATATTATTACATGCTTTTGAAACCTATGATATCAGAAGAATAGGTTTGGTAAAAAAACATTGTTTGAATATAAATCTTGAAAATTAGAATTTTGGTAGTTTGAATATTTTGAGATCCAAACAAAACCAGTTAAAATGTAAACATTAAAGTTCTTTTTATTAACAGAACTGATAAATAGATTAAGCCTAATACCAAGCTTTTCAACAGTCTAAAATATTCACTGCTTATGGAAATCCCCACAATTTTGTTAAGAAGGGAATGAAAATCTTAGCGCAAGTGACTCTCTCATATACTGCCAAGTTCAAATAAGAGGGTTATTAGCCTGGAGACACTCAATGAAGATATAGTTTTGGATTATTTGATGTTATCCTTATTGAAGGTTTATTTGTTGTTTAGTTTTTCAAAGGATGACCCCTTCAACCATTATTTCATTATAAGACTTATCTTGTGCCAAAATGAAATATCAATTAATCAATCTAGACCATAAACCAATCACTAGACAATCCTGATTAAGACCCATTGAGAAATATATATACCGTAATTTGTCCAAATAAATCTCATGACTGTGCACGGTCTTGAGGTGATAATTACACTATAATTACCTTTTTACCGAAGTCTCCAATTTTTTACTATATAAAATCAATTTACCGAAGTTGTCATTTACCGAAGTTACTATCACCCTTCGGACACAATTAAATAATTTTTTTTTTCGTGTCCGAATACATAGATAATTACTCAAGCCAGTGTCCGAATTTATAGATAAATCGTCGTGCGGCCGGGAACAACCATTGCCGATTTTCATGAGTCACTAACTGTTTTGCTCAGACACTGAATTCATTTCAACAGTAAATAAACTTGATATGTGTTACGCATTACGTTCGTAAATTTATTTATTATTATTTTATTTTTTCAGATTGGTTCAAGATACCGGCGAAGACGACGTGAAATTAATGATCATTCACTGATTAAAAACCTTGATAAACAATTTACTTTTCTAAAATGTTGTTTTTCTTCTTTTTAACGATTGATAGAATTCCACATATCCCCGTTAGAATACGACAAGATCGTAACTGCAGCATGTTCAAGCAAAATTGTTACGTTTCGGTAGTGTCAAAGTCCGATTTTGACAGGATGGTAAATTCTTTTTCTGTAGTTTATGTACAATCATCATCGGTTGAATTGAAAAGAAAAAGAGACATTAATGTGGAGAGCTAAACAAAATCTTCGCAAGAGATAAGAAGTAATTTGTTTGTTAGAATAAAATCACAGCATCGGTCAGTTACGACAGTTTTTCTCTGATCTGCTTTACATAAATCATCGCGTAATATAGCCCGCAAATTTAAAGTAAATGCGGTGGCCTACCTGTGAGAAAAAATCCTTTTTTAAATTATATCCGTAATGTTTTAAGAGTATTCAGACAGTCGATTAAACCATGTAAACTTTCGACAAGGGTAAAAATTCGGTCACCAATAATTCTCACGGGGTACGCGTCTGGCACGTGCAAACTCCGGAAACTCTCCCAAATATAGCTGAACATCTGGCGGCGGTGCCTTTGATCACCTTTCCTCCCTCGTAGTAAAATAAACTGCACCCGAAAAACCTTTACTTAATTTCTTTATATTTGTCGAACGAGACTTGTTACGTGTGCTTGATTGAACAGTATGAGATTAAACTTTTGGATTATTAAAAGAAGCGGGGATAAAAAAAGGTAATTTATTTTAATCTACCAATATTATATATCGGATGAGAAGTTAATAATTTTGTGACAAATCAACAATTAAAATTCTCGCAATTTCCGTATTTAGTGAAAACGTCGTAGCTACGACTGATTCTTTTCAAAACATATCATTGCATTTTTCTTGATTTGATACGGCCAATGACAATACCCTCGATGAGTGAGCTCCAGATACAAGGAAAGTGTAGTAAAATTGAAAGTAGGTTCAGGTCAATTTGATTAATTTATGTTAATCGTAGCCATCCTTTCAGAGCAGGTCCTGTTGGGGAAAGAACATTAGGAAATCAGAGAGAGAAACCAAGCGTGATATTTTAAATGCATCACCTTCACGGTTCGTAGCTTAGGCATACCGAGGTGCATGCCTCTTCTCGGTCACTGTTATATACAATATACACCTGTTGACACTTAACCCAGACAGTTTGGAGATACTGATCGCCAAGATTCCAAATTGCCGATAATGGATGGGGTATTTGTTAACCTGATATTTTATGTTCGTAAATTCGGTGTCCGAATTTATAGATAAAATCCAGACACCCTTTGTCCGAAATTAGAGGCACAAAATTAATTATTTCGTGAAATAATTAATGGTGTCCGAATTCTTGGAGTGTCCGAATATATGGACAAATTACGGTACATCCTGTTTGTAATCTTCAGAAAAATATAAATAATACTTTATTTATTTGCTTCTTAATTCATACTCAGCGAATGTAGCCATGCAACACACAAGCTACCAACATTCATTTCTGGTTCATCAGTGGTCAATTTTGGCAACAACTCCTCCTTCCCTTGGATCTAACTTATTTAACCCTTTCATGTTTAAATACAGGATTTTACGTCACTGTAATTTCATACTTGAGAAAAAATTGTGGAGATAGAAGAAATTGTTTGTCACAAGCAATTTCTTCTTTTCCCACAATATTTTCTACAGCATAGGATAGTTTCACTTCAAATTGCATCCAATTTCCTTTATCGTCTGCAGCCTCTGTCAATTTGGACAGTCTGAAATTTTAAAAAACAGGAAAGGGTTAATCTAGCAAAAACAACAAACAAGCCAGAGCTAACCCTGCTTTTTTAAACTTTATGAACAGGGTGGCACAAAATTTTTCAAGAGCTCACATTATCAAAAAGTTATCTCAGTCATTATACCAAAAAGGCATTTTAAATTTGGGTAACTGTTAACTCCCTGGATATTTTCCCTAGTGAAGTATGATTTTTCCTCCAAATTTTGTGCCATAGTATGCATGTCAGTCATGGCGAAGACCGTCGGACCTTCGGACCTGTCTGATGAAATTTCACAATGTCCGACATGTTTTTCCTTTCCGTCAGTCCCACTGTCCGATAATAATTTCGATGATTGTCTGTATAAAAAAAGATCGGCAAATCTACCTAACAAGAACTGAAAACTTACCCAAGTAAAATTTGAGACTGTCGCCGGAAATTACTTTTATTTTGTTTATGCCTACTTGATTGGTAGCAAGAAATACTACCGAAAATATTAATCGAACAAAGTACATCTAGGCTGTAAAAGCATGCAACGTGTATAATCAATTTGACCCGGTTCAGTTTCTAGAACATTCCTCGCGATAGTTTTTATGATAATGTGTTTCTCATGCCATTCGTTTTTTGAGCACCGGTCCGTTTGGTTCGCCACTTATTCTTTTGCTCTTCGCCAGCTGATTCAGAGGGAACCGATTTAGATAACTTATTTTTCATTATGAAAATTATGTTTCACTTCATAAGGGTTAATAAATACTTTGAAAAATATCGCAAATTGTGTCTTTTTATTCTGATCTTTCGGTCTGACAGAATTTCATTCGGTCTGACAGATTATCTAGCACTGTCAGACCGAGTGTCTGACAGAAATTTCCAAATCTTCGCCATGTCTGGCATGATGAAATTATGTTACAAGAGATCAGTCAAAAATCTAAAATAATCGTTTTCAGGAAAATTGTTAATTATGAATTGCTTAAGTGTGCAAAATCAAAAAGGATAAATATTATGCTTAATTCTATCTTTTCACAATATTCTGACCTATGCTATTTTTTCAGTTGTCAACCGTAACTGTATCCAATACGGACCAAATATTTACCATCCTCTGACACCAGAAAAATGTCGGTGTGCTTGTCAGAATTAAAATCGCCAAATGCGGCTAGGATTCCTCTGTTATCTAGCCCAAATACTTTATTTGTAACGTCGTTTAAACAAGCTGAGTGTTGAAATATGGAGAAAACAACGACAAAAACGAGAAAAATGAACATTTTGCCAAACTAAATAAATCACGGAAGTCATTCAAAGCGCTCGCATCCCGTCAAACAAGCATTTAGCTGACGAGGATTTTTAGAGTAGATTATTTTAGACTAGAAGCTCCAATATTTTACTAAAAGTCCGTTTGATAAAAGCAAGAGCATGCCTGTGGCATTTAAACTTGAAATAAGATATTTCATAGTCACTTATTGTCACCCATTTTTGAAGAAGCATATTGTATCCATTGAAAACCGTCAAAGAAGAGCCACCAAACACACGAAACACGTGAAGGAAATCTCTCGTCTTTCGTACGAACAACGTATTTGAACAACTAGATATAGAGCTGTGAATTTGCCGTTCTTAGTTTACGGAAGGAATTGTGGGGACACGATACAGTTCTATAAGCTGGCGCATGGTATGAGTGACATTGATTTCACTTTTTTTTTAAATTATCCACCTATAGGGCCATGGGTCATAACCTTAAAATACAAAACCCCTTGACAAATAGAAATATTTGTCTTCATCATTTTTTCATTTTGATATCAATGACTGGAATGGTGCATTCGGCAACAAAGCAGATATAGTTAGCCAAACTGGTGCGGAGACTGCGAGAAAACCTGAATTGAGGGGAGTTTCAATCGAAATGAATGGGGTTTAACGCCGCTGAAGGGAATAACAGACCTATGTGGTCTACGAAGTTTCCCCGTACAGAACCAGGTAGAACCAGGCATGATACGGTAAGGGCGACAATCATTCTCAATCACAGAGGTCTGAAATTCTATTCATATTTTATGGCAGGATTATTTATTGTCGGACGTACAACACCATATAATATCCCTATCTGACCTACGACAAGACAACTCGACTGAGTTTTAAAACAACGTTGGTTTGCGACTTAAACGTCGCAACTACAGCTTATTGAAGCATTGAATTTTATTCCGTGATTTCTTGGTGACATATTTTGTCTCATATTATAATGAATTCCAGTCATCATTTAATTATTAGCGGAAGCCATGTTTGTTAGGAAAACAATTCTGGATTGATTGATTGAATGAATGGGGTTTAGCAGTATTTCAGTCATATCGCGGCGGCTGGAGCACATACCAATGGATTCCTGGTATTTCTCATACCAGTACTACCTATACATCCTTTCCTAGCCCCCATCTGCTATCCGCCTTAGGTTTTCGATTATCCACCCATTGATGAGAGACAATGTCGGAAAGGACATGTGCCGCCGCTGGGGATCGAACCCATGACATCCCATGATTGAAGATTAGGAGTCTGATGCGCTTACGACTGCTTTATGACGGCGGCGACAATTCTGGAAGTAGCTACACATATACCACGTGAACGATGACACTGTATAGACGGCGACAACAGCAACTACATGTGGAACAAATTACCGACGCCTGGTAATCAGTGACTTAGTGGACACCGCAGGCTCTCACACTTATTATACGAAATAGTTCCCAGATATAATCAACAAAAGCGTGATGTAGATAGAAGACTGCATCGTACGAGTCGATCGACCTGCCCCCACATCCCCACCAATCCAGTTGTGGGAACCGCCAAGGAAGACTTCCGGCGTATCAAAAATAGCGAAGTTTTTTTCTCGCTCTTCTAAATTTTAAAAGAAATCTGTTATATAACAATTGCTGCTTTCTACCCGATGGATTCGAGGGATTCGGAGATGACTACACTTCATGTCTTCTTTGGATATGTTATTTTGTTTAAAGCTTGCTGGTTAAGGATATTAACCAAAATATTGTTTTTCCCGATCTACCGTAATCCTTGACTGCTATTAACAATCTCGACTAAGGTGCTTATGAATTTAGATATCGGTTAGGTTGATTTAATGTCTTTTGGATCTTCTTAGAAATGGAACATGTGTAAAGAAACATGTAACGTTTTGATGTTTTCTTCTACTTATTAAGTGTCATGTCTAATTCGCACTCTGTATTGAACTGTTTGTCCACTGTTGTGGAGTAATATTACTAAAATGAAATCAAGCTCTTGAATAGAAATTAAACGAGCTGTGAAAAATCAATAAATACGTAGCAAAGTAAGGTAGAAATACAAATGGGAAAAGCAAGCAGAATTATCAGCCAAAGCAGAAAGGGATCTGTTCGATCTTAAAGTACTTGCAAATATCTCTCGACCTGCTTAAGCAATCACAAATCATGGTAATCGACTCAACAAAACGAAAGTCAACATTCTAATCATAGCTCTCACTCAAATTACGTCAATACATATGATACTATTATTCAACAGCATAATTTGAACGTAACCATTGAACCCGTTCCTTAAAATGAACCGACGCTCTTCATTCCTGACGACAGCGGGGGTGATGGAGCGGATTATATGGGAGGGATATAAAAAGTCATCCCCTACACCCCTGACAAGCAGACGTTAAATGGTGAAAATTATCATAGAAGACTTCTGCCAAAATGTTCAAGTTATTATAGAAGCCTTCGAAGTATTCAGATTTTCCTAATTTTCCTAACCAGAAGCATTCAATTCACTTTCCTACAGCCCAAGGCCCAATCCATGTAAAACGCTTCAGTTTTAAATTAGAATTTTCAAGGCAATTTTTCATTTGCACTCGTGTTTTCTCATGTAATATAGAGTAATAACATACGTGGACTATGCCCGAAAACGCACGTGTCGTTTCTTTGAAGGCGGTTACAAACCCTTTATAACGGAAGCTATTTTAGCGCAACATGTAAGTAAGAGTGGTCCAAAAGTCACAAAGGTCACCATAGTCGGGTATAATTCTAAACCAGTTGGCATTCGGCTTAATGTCTAGGACAACGATGAAATCAGACTCGTTTTAGAGCCGCATTTTAGCTAGAGTTGCCCATGCGAAATATATGGTACGTGACTCTAATCCATTACCACAAAAGAAAATTTTAGACTAATCAAAGTCGAAAGAAGTTGCAGACGACACTTCAAAGTTTATGAAAGTTTATATTATTTCAACTTTCTGGGTAGAAAACATTGTGGAAATTGAAGAAATTGGCAATTTCTTCATTTAACACAATATTTCCCCAATTATTATTCTTCAATGGCGTCAAAAAGTGTCGTAGTGTGGAAATGGTTTAACCATGTGCAGTTCTCGGGCAGCTTTAGACAAAAAGTTAAGTCGATCGATAACAGTTTTTGGTTTCCCAGTTTGGAAAATCCAGTAGGGTATTACTAGGTTAGAATAGAAGTGGTGCACAATTGGACTCGATTTATTATTTTTCAAAACCTGTCTCCTCCAAACAACTGTACATTTTGAAAATGGCGTTACACCAGGATTCCATATAATTTATTGAAAGTGTAAAGATTCCCTTTACATACGAGAACACCTACCAATATCCCGCTTAGCGTAGATACGGCCACGATTTCAATAACACGCTGTCTTTCGATGATTCTGTGCTCCAGCTAGGCCTTTTCATAAGAGCGCCTTATCAATCCATCCACCCACCCACCCACCGAGCCAGCCAGCCAGCTAGCCATGAAATCTCACAGTTTCCTTGATTTTCGATTTCGATACAAGGTTGATTCGAAATGTTTCTGCCTCCTTCATTTCCCCTCTGGCAGCTAAATGAAAGAGTGTTTTTTTTTATTTTTTTCCTTTTCGATTTATAAAAAAGAATGCTAGAATACTAGTATTATGATCATACTCGATACTAAAGGCCGTCTATTTGTTTGTATACATATGTATTTGTATGTTTACAAATATATGCTTATACATGTGTCTATATGTGCTTATTTGTATGTGCTTGTGTACAAAAGGGTAAGTAGCGATCATGCGTAGTAAAATGTTACATAGGTGTGAATGTGGTCGGGTGCTAATATGATTCAGTTCTACGTTTGTTTTCTTCCTCATTTAAGTTGAAAAGATCGCAATTGTGATGGAGAAAAAAAGTATATATATATCACACTGCAAACACAACAGCAATACAAAACAACCGAAAACAAAAACAGAAAAGAAATAACTTCGAATTACGAAATATAAAGAATATAGGCTAATAACGTATAACGTTTTGTTAAAAGCAATGAACAAACAATAATATAATTATAACGCTTTAATCAATTCTTCATTGTTGCATATTCCTGCCACGAGGTACGCGATAGCTGTCAAGATATTTTGAAAACTGTCGCAGTCAATTAAAATTTTTTGGATGACAAGTAGTTTC
The DNA here is from genome assembly GCA_946902895.1 of Fragum fragum. Lineage (NCBI taxonomy): Eukaryota > Metazoa > Mollusca > Bivalvia > Cardiida > Cardiidae > Fragum > Fragum fragum. The sequence goes on along the minus strand of OX336373.1, from coordinate 12,415,874 downwards.
TGGATAAACTAAAATATTTCCAAATGGCATCTCGAGTTTTATCTACGCTAATAGTCACTACTGGCAGCGAGGTAAAGCTGCTATTTTGTTTAAGTCATACTTCGAGATATTTTGGACATTTATGAAGTTTTCAATCGTACAAGATGGCGCATCAATGATACATTGTCCTCAGACATTCGGAAAATGATGTTTCTTACAACTGTAAATAGAAACATCATGCTTTTGACGAATTTGGACTTGTATGAAAGCTAAACAAGAAATAAACTAAAAAAAAATTAACCGAAAAGACCAAGGGAGTCCAAAAATCGCGATATGGTATGACGAGGTAAACAAATCTATATTTGAAGTTGGTAAAACGCGAGGTAGATCTAAAAGGAGGCGGGGCTTTCAGCCATTCATAACCGAAGGGCGCGAAAATGAAAATGAGGCTGTAAGTGCTGGTGAAAATCAATTGGATAAACAGGACGATAATAACAGTGACGTCATGGAGGGACGAGAAGTGGTTGGATAGGGGGACGGTCAAGGCTCAGTGACTTTACTACCACAACGTGATATATACTATACTGATTTAAATATAGTAACATTGAATGTGAATGGGCTTAGTAAATATAAAGATGATGCTTGTTTGAAAACCTATCTCTATAATTTTGAAATAATTGGTTTGCTAGAGACCTGGAGTTCATATTAGAGTGAATTTGATAATTTTCTCTCTTCATATAGCCACTTTGATAATGTTAGAAATAAATCTCGTCATGCAATACGTAACAGTGGAGGGGTCAGTGTTTTGGTTAAGAATGAACTTGTGCAGTCTGGTCTGGTTAAACAAATATGTACAGAATTGAAAGATTGTATTGTGTTATACCTAAGTACATGTAAATTTGAAAACATGAATGATATAGTATTTTAAATCGCATATGTATCACCAGAGGGTTCGTCTATATACAGAAATACTGAGGAGCCTAATGGCATTGTTTTATTAGAGCAAAATTTGAGTACTTTAAAGAATATGTACCCAGATTGTTACTTTTATTTTGCAGGCGACTTTAATGCGAGAACTGGAAATTTGTATGATTATATTTTGTCAGACAACGTTAACTATGTATTTCAAAATGATGTTGAATATGATAACGATAATTTTGATTTGATGCGCCAAAATAAGGACACGGAAGTAAATGCTTTTGGTAGATCATTGGTTAATCTTTGCTGTTCACACAATGTACATATAGTTAATGGAAGATTGTCGGCTGATAGATCCGGTAATTATACGTGCATTGCAAATGAGGGTCATAGTGTTGTGGACTACCATATTGCTTCATCAGAATTATTTGATTGTATTTCTTATTTCAATGTTGAAAGTCTCGATATCTCCGACCATTTCCCAGTATTTTCACAGCTGAAATTTTCAAACTTGGATAGTGCAACAATTTCTCAGAATGACAGCTGTGACAATGCACCAAATTCCTCGATTGTCAAATCAAGACATAACAAGTATGTTTGGAAGGAAAATGAACTTTTTCATACAATCTTTGAAAGGAATTTTAGATCAGTTAATGAAGGAATCATGCAGCTGATAGATGTTGACATTTCCAAGGCTGTTAAAAAAATTGAACAATTATATCAAAAAGCGGCCGAAGAATGCAATATGAAAATCAGAGTTACCGCATCTACTGATGCCGAAAATGATCAACCTATATGGTGGGATAAAGATTGCAAGCGAAGCAAGAAAATTAAATATTCATTACTGAGGCGTTTTAGATGGACAAATGAGCATTCTGATTTCTTGAGATATAAAGGTGCGAGAAACACTTTTAAAAATTTGTGCAAGGCCAAAAAATTATCATTTCAACGTAAGAATAGGTCTAAATTACTAAGTACAACTAAAAATCCTTCTTTATTTTGGAAAACAATAAAAAGTAATAAAATGAAAGCAGTTTCTGATAAAAGTATTAGTGCACAGGCATGGCATAATCATTTTCAATCTCTATTGCACACCGAAAACGAAATGCAATTGAATTCATTAGATCTGCACAACGTGAATGCTGATAACGTGGATAATATTTTAAACCATGCTGATAACGTGGATAATATTTTAAACCAACCGATAACCGACACTGAAATCTCTATCAGTATTAGAAATTTAAAGGATGGGAAATCTCAGGGTACAGATAGTATTGGTTCCGAATTTTATAAACATTCCGAAAATTTAATAATCCCAATCTTGAACAAACTTTTTAATAGAATTCTAGATACCGGTGATTTTCCTCAAACATGGAGCGACAGCATAATAGTTCCTATTTTTAAATCTGGATGCAAAAGTAACCCATCAAATTATAGAGGGAAATCATTAATTAATGCTGTATATAAGATCTTTGCATACATCATTAACGAGAGAATCCAGAAATGGGCAGATCTAAATAATCTCATTGACGAGTGTCAATCTGGATTCAGAAGGGGTTATTCTGTGCTTGATAATTTGTTCAGTTTACAGAGTATAATACAGAAATATACCTCAAAAAAAGGTGGACGATGTTACATTTTATTCATAGACTTTGAAAAAGCTTTTGATTCAATTGTTCATTACAAGTTGTTTGCTAGTTTAACCCAAAAAGGAATGAAGGGAAAAGTGTTGAATGTACTCGTCTCAATGTATTCTAAATTACGCGCGCACGTTAGAGTCGACGCAGATCATATCTCAAGCCCATTCATGTGCAATAAAGGCACGAGACAAGGAGATCAAAATTCGTGTATATTTTTCACTATCTACATAAATGATTTATTAAACTTTATAAAAGCTAAATGTAAACGAGGAATTTTCATTACATCGCAAATAAGCGATATTTATTGTTTAATGTACGCAGATGACGTAGCGAGCTGTGCGGACATGGCAATACATTTACAACAACAATTGAATGGTCTCTCCAACTTCTGTGAATATTCAGGAATGAAAGTTAATCTTAAGAAAACCGAAATAATGGTTTTCAGAAATGGTGGCCCGTTGCGTAACTATGAAAAGTGGTATTATAACGGAACCCTTGTAAATGTAGTCTCTAAATACAAGTATATGGGTCTTTTGTTCACACCCACACTATCTTGGACTGCAGCACAATCACAGCTGGCAGAACAAGGGCGCAAAGCATTTCATTCTATAAAACAGTTTCAAAAATCATTTGGTTATTTTTCCCATTCTGATGCCTTTAGATTGTTTGACAGTATGATAGCTCCTATACTAACTTTCGGAGCTGAAATTTGGGGTACAACCTACAGTGAGGCTACGGAAAAAGCGCAATTGGAATTTTGTAGATATTCTATGGGTGTCAATTCTACAAGCAATAATAGTATGGTTCTTGGCGATTGCGGACGTCTTCCAATGTATGTTATCTATCACACGAAATGTATTAGATTTTGGTGTCATTTGCTGCGTATGCCGAATAATAGAAATGCTTTTAATTGTTACAAAATGATAAAGTCAATTGATGAAAAAAAAAAGATAGATATACATGGGCAACGAAAGTAAAGAATATTTTGTTTAGGTATGGCTTTGGATGCGTCTGGATCACACAAGAGATAGGAGATGAAAATAATTTTTTGCGTATTTTTAAACAACGACTAACGGCCTGTGCGACACAAGACTGGCATTACGACATAAACAGTTCTACACGATGTGATACCTATAAGCATTTTAAATCTCTTTAGAGCCAGAAAAATATTTAATGATTGACATTCCGTTTAAGTACAGAAAACTAGTAGCACGTTTCCGCTGTTCCAATCATAAGTTAAACATTGAATTAGGAAGACGTTTTGCTTTAAATAGAGAGGATAGAATTTGCATGCATTGTTTCGTATCAAGAGACATTGTTACAACTGATGATGAATACCATGCATTTTTCGAGTGTGACCAATTTAAAGATATAAGGCTTAATTATTTATATAATTGGTATAATGGTCGTAGGGATCGAGCAGCTTTCAACAATCTAATGGGAAATGCGAATTTTACAACTGTTAAAAATACAACAATTTATATAACAAAGTTGATAAAACTGATTAATTGTCGCTAAGGGGCAGTAGATTATGTTACGATTGAAAATTTGTACTGTGGTGCAAAATGTTGTATTTTGGGCCGGTGGCCTTTTTCTACAATAAAATGTATTGTATTGTATTGATAGCGATTAGAGATATCCCGATATTTTTCACCACGAACTCTTTTGCGATCAAAATAAAATTTCGGAGAAATGTACATTGATGGGAAAATTTTAAATCACTCTATCTCGTATCTCTTGACAGAAGTATGCCACCATATTCATCTATTAGTTATAAACGTGAAGGTGCCTTGTTTTGTTTGTTTGCAGGTATTTTTTTCGTCACACTATCTCTAAACCTGTCCATCACCGTTGGAAATACGGAACGGTAGACTTTCTGTCTTTGCTGCCCGAACCCGCCACCCACTACACCGTTCATGGCATCCATGAATGACGATTCTTGTGTTCGACCGTCACCACTTGGACCATTAAATGATATACCGCGATTTCTTGGGGCCATATTTTGTCGCATATTCTGAATTTCTGTCAACATGTAATTATTAGCAGCGGCCATTGATGCTGGAGACATTGGCATATTTGCCGGGAGAACAATTCTTGAAGTAGCCACACATATACCACGTGATCGATCACATTGTATAGGAGGACGACCAGATGTGCGGCGACTACAGCGTGGACATGTGGGACTTAACTTGTAACCGTAGAAATTTTCTGTCCAATAGTCTGCCAGTCCGTCTCCGTTAATGAAGGGTGCGAGTGCCACCATCGTGGTGCCGAAAGCACGGCTGCCTTTTGCCGATGCCGGGTAATCAGTGACCGGGTTGACACCACAGACTCTCCTCTGCCGTTTACGAAATAGTTCCCAGATATAATCAACAAATGCGTGATGTAGATAGAAGGCAGGGTCATAGGCAGTTGATTGACCTGCTCCCATATCTCCACCAATCCAGGAGTGGGGACCTTCATGGAAGACCTCTAAGTCAAACAAAGGTAACGCTGTAGGCATTGAAATTTCCTGAAAAAAATGTTAATATCAGACAATTTATTTGGTTCAGAATTCTTAAGACTAATAAAAGGACCGTTATTCCCAAAAGTCGTCTGCTATATCGTTGTTGAGCTGTAGTTTTGCACGCTGAAATGTATAGAGGATATAAATTGACAGGTCGTAAATTGCCGAAATTATTAAGGAATCATCGAACCAAGCTTAACAAATTATATCGCTTTTTGATGAAGAATTTAATAAATATGTATGTTCTTAATAAACACAAACTTGATATGAATCAAACATAAATTTGCCGAATAGTTTGAATTTATCGAATGATAAGTTTATATAGGTTATATCTATCAAAATTCAAGCGTATGTATGGCTTTTTTTTCCATACTTTCATGTAACTTTTATTGTATTTTATGCATGAAGTTGATCTATAAAATTCGACTCAAAACAAGTAAAAAAATTTACTATGTTTTCCTCGATGGCAATAAATTATAAGACATGGAGAGAATACGATGTGATTAAGTTTTGAGGTTCACTTCAATTCTTGAATAATATTCCGCGAAAAACAGAATGGCGTCATCAAATGTATTGTGACGACATACTAAAGGTAACGGAGAGCTTCTAATTTGCATAATTACTCTTAAAGAACACATTGTAATATCAATCATTTAATATCAAAACTTTCAAGGGGATCATTTTACTCCAGGCTGTCGGTCATGTATTCAAAAAAAGGAAATTACAAGACTCTAGTTAATAGTGACCTTTTAGTATTGTTTTAAACATCCTTATGAGGGTCTCCAATTTGGGAATTGTCTTTCTAAAAAACGAATATGGGACCTGTATCATTGAGATTAAAAAATATTCGAGAACCATTATTAACTTAAGAATAGCTCTATCTCGACCGATCACGGTACTTTTAGAAAGTTGTCTCATTACCGGACTTAACTTGTATTTTCTTAAATTTAACGTAACGTATAACGGGGATCTAGGAAGAAAATCGTCGAGCAGAGGTCATTTAAATACAGAATTTCGAGAATATTCTAATAGAGAAGTAAAATGACTTTTCTTGATTCAGAAAATCTTCCAAGGGCGAAAACTTTCGGCTCATTCGTCTGTTCAGGTGAGATAGGATCTGCTTGGGACTGCGAACAGTATCGAACCCTGTAATATAAAGCTGACCAAGGTCGAAACATAGCTCTTGACGAAATTTTGAAATCTAGAATGGCCTTTCTACCTTACTGTTGAGTAGTTTTCTGAATGTGACCTCTGGTTGAGGTCCGATTGACACAGCCTCTTTTTCAAATATTCATTTTAAATAACAGTTCGGAGGTCTCTTTTCGCTCAACATATCTATAAAATACAAAAGCTACTCGAAATGGCAAATGTACGTCCATAGGGGCTTGTCAGTGAAAACAAACACTGTAATTATAAGGTATTTTTCTAATTAAAATACAGATAATGACTTGGCATCCAAATAAATTATGTCTCATGCACAATACGACAATTTGGAAATTCATTGTGTTTCAGTTTAATCCGATAAGAGATGTAGGAAGAATTGCGAACACACAAAAAATACACCGTAAAAATAAGATTTTGTGCTTTGCCAAGAACAGGTAATTCCGAAACGACTTGAGGAATCAAAATATTTTTGTCTCGTGCATATACAGGTAGTAAAGAGTAGAGAACATGGCATGGTAAAAACAAATCGATTACAAATTACTCCGATAAAAATTGAAAAAAAAAGAACCATGTTATGCGTTCCAAAACCAAGGATAACAACAAAAAAGATGAGTTCATAAATGCTAGACAAGTTTCAGTTCATTAGAATTTCATTTAGTAGAGTAGAAAATATTGTAGAAAAAAGAAGAAATTGCACTTGTAGCACACACGCAATTGCTATTGGACAGATAGACGGACGGACGACGGGGACATTTACATAGTACGAGGATGAGTCAATAAATAACCAGCCTATCCCATTTCCGATTGACCGAAACGGCCACAACTTCCCCGCTTTGTTGCAATACATGGTTTAGGCCTCGGGGCAAAATTACACCCGTATCGGCTCATTTATCGATAAGATACTGAATGTCAAACATGGCTAGTAATGCAACGGCGTGTTTTTCGTCTAAATTGGAGTACCGTGCAGTAATTCGGTACTTGTATTTGAAAGGGAAAAGGGGTAAAGAAATCCATGGCGAGTTGGTCGATGTATACGGGTCTTCTGCACCATCGTATGCTCAGGTTAAATTCTGGGTCGGTGAATTTAAACGTGGTAGAACGTCTTTAGAAAATGATATCAGGTCCGGACGCCCACTAGATGCCACCGATGAAGAAATGAGTAAAAAGGTGCAGGACCTAGTATACTCTGATAGGCGAATTCAAGTGGAAGAAATAGCGAAGGCATTAGGCATATCACATGGTAGCGTTTCAACCATCTTGCACGATCGCTTAGGTATGCGCAAGCTAACAGCTCGTAGAGTCCCCAAATCCCTTAGCGACGAGCAAATGGCAACCAGGGCATCAGTATCTAGCGCCTTGTTGAAGCGGTTTAAGTCGAAGGAAGAAGGTTTTCTTTTGCTTCTTGTAACTGTAGATGAGACATGGGTCCATTATCATAAACCAGAGAATAAATCTCAGAGTCGTCAATGGGTAGGGCCTGGGTCTCCAAGGCCAAAAAAGTTCAAGACGCAACCTTCTGCTGGCAAGGTGATGGCCACTGTATTTTGGGACACAAAAGGCGTCATCATCTTAGACTTTCTACCGAAGAAAAGTACAATAACTGGTGCGTACTATGCTAACTTGCTCGACCAACTGAGAACTGCAATTCGTGAAAAACGCCGAGGTAAACTCTCTAACGGGGTTCTGCTCCAACAGGATAACGAAAGAGTCCACACTTGCGAAGTTTCAATGGATGCTGTTGAGCGAAATGGGTATGAATTAATACCACATCCTGCCTATTCTCCAGACTTAGCTCCTAGTGACTTCTTCCTATTCCCAAACTTGAAAAAAGATATCCGTGGGCGTCATTTCCGGTCCAATGAAGAAGTCGTGGCGGCAGTTGAGGAGTGGGTCAATGGAAAGGAGCCTGACTTCTTTAGTTCTGGACTGATGGCACTGGAACACAGTTGGTCTAAATGTCTCATTCTGGAGGGCAACTACATCGAAAAAGAAGAGATCGATCTCGACCGAAAGTAGGTCAGGCTGGTTACTTATTGACTCACCCTCGTACGATACTATGAGCATTTGAAAACTCATTATCAATATTGTTTGCCCCAGATTTCGCAACACCTTTACGGCTGCTTTGAATCTCACCTCTAAGAGACAGCGTGACAACACGTTCCGTAGGTCCCACCTATTAAAAAGTCGACTGTATCTGCCTATATCTCTCTCCAAGTTCCCCTGGTCTGTAACCCAGCCAGCAAACGGACCTGTGACCACTGGTCCGATGCCGTTACCAAGGTATTCAGGCGTCCAGAGAACGGAGTTGACTGGATTGTCCATGGCGTCATCTATAGAAGTGTCCAGGTATGGTATAGAGACAGTTGGATCAACTTTACGTAAAAGCTCTTCAAACCTGGAATGGGTCGAAGCAATCGTTATAATATAAATCGGATCCACACCTTGTTACAAGATGAACTGATAATGCATTAACGGAAGATTTCAACAGAGATTCGAAGGGTGGAATCATAAGTTTGATTAAGAGATGAAGACTATATTTTTATTTTACAGAATTATCAAAAGTTGTTCTAAATAAAAACATGAATGTTTTTTCTTTATTTCTAATGATTCATTATTATCATTTCATTTAAAGACATCAAATAAGAATACATTTAAACCACAAAAGAAATTTTCTAGAAGATAGCTCAGCGCTCAGATTAGTTTATGGGAGGATGAGACATTACAGCCAATCAGAATGTAGGAGGTTCGATAGACAGGCTTAGAATTAAACATTTTTCTTTATCATAATTATTATCATTTAGAATCTGGCATAATCGAACATCTCAAACACCAAAATGTCAGCTCAACAAACATTTACAAAATGTCTTGAAACTGATTCAACGGACAGACATATAGACGGACAGACAGAGTACGAGTATCAAAAATTTGGATAATTAAGTAGTCACAATGAAATAATATATTTTTATTGTTCTTGTATTTATTTTTAGAAAGGCCTAGTATGACTGGAATATACCCTCATTCAAACAATCAATTTGAGTTCAACCCCTTTGCCGTTTGTGGTTTCTATTACAGTATCAAATAGAATACTGTAACATGTACTTTCTGTATGAATAACATGACAGATACCTACACGACAAGCAGTATTCTATGCCAAGCTAAGAATGAAGCACCATTGTGTTCTGGTTCGAACCCTACAGCATGAATATGAGCAAATGCTGCGATAATCCCATCCTGAAATAGTCAAATACTGGAATCAAGAATTCATCCTATTATTGATAAAATCTTTTATAGTCTCATTCTGTAAAAGTAAATACAGAAATAAAGAGTACAGCAATAGTAAGCTTCTTTTTTCATTGAACCAATTAAGCTTGTTCATGCAAGCAACATATTTTGGACCCTCTTCACACAGTGCTTTCAGTACTTATAATACAAACTAGTCTTTGATAAAGATGAAAAGGAAAGAAAGAAATGATCATAAAATATGTAAAATATGCTTGATTTGATAATATTATTTATCAAGAAAATATCGTAAGAAATCTCTATTTTGTAGTGTACCGACCTGGTACAGCCTGTTCATAGCACGATGAAACCGCCGTCTCTGACGGTCTGTTAGAGCCCTGTATTCTGACCGGACTCTAAAGCCACTAGGAGAGATGAGTGGACGACGACCTTCTCTAAACATATACACATTCTTTATCCCCGACACAGCAAATATTTCGTTGATGACTTTCTCTACTGGTGCGAGATCTTGAGCAGTCAGGTTACTTCCTGGTACCATGTTCCATAAATGTATCTGGAAAATAACAAAACAATGTTTATTGATATATGGTGTTTAACGATGTATATGTTCATTAAGATGAAGTTAACTTGTTTAAACCCCTGTCACACTAGGGTGGCGATCCCACGCCGCTCCCACGGCGATCCAAAAATTTCAAGAGCGCTGTGGGGACGTCGTGACATCGCCATGATCGCTGCGGGAGGGCAGTGGGAGCGCCGTGCAGTCGCGTTGAGCGGTGAGGGACGGCGCGCACTTTGAACATGCACAAAACAATCGCCTTGGGAGCGTGGTGTGGTAAGTGCGCAGGAGGATCGTCGTGCGGTCGCCTTAGCCGCGCCACGAGGTCTCATACAACGCCATAAGAGCGCCGCGACACCGCGATGTGAGCGCAGTAAGAGCGCCATGGCAGGCAATGGCTCTTGCACGGCGACTATACCACGCTCTTCGCACATCCCCTGCGTCTCTACTGCGCTCCTACAGTGTCTCAAGCGCACCGGCAGCGCAGTGCAATCGTCGTGAGAGCCTAGTGCACGCGCCGTGACGTCTCCATGAGCGCGGTAGAAGCGTTTTAGAAGTGCAGTCAATCGCCGTAGGAACGCGATACATCGCCGTAGAATCGTCGAAGGAACGCCGTAGGAGAGCCGTAACATCGCCGTGTATCTCTATTTTCCCGAAAATTATTGATGTTTTCCGGCGATCCAACGGCGCTCTGAAAAATGCTAGAGCGCCGTGCAATCGCGGTGCAATCGCCGTGTAGTGTGACAGGGCTCTTACGTGCTTCCTGGGTATCACAAGTAATCCGGGGCTGTTTAGGCATATCCACGGGACCAACGGAGCTGCTTAACTATAGATTCGTACTCCAGCCCTCGAATTTTCTGTGATCATGAGACTTTCGTACTTTCAAGTTGGAGTGAGTAATTATCAAACAAAGAAAGTCAGTCCGGTTAGCTCAGTTGGTAAATATCGTGGATGTGCATTTCAACTAAGTGTCTTTCGGGTTAAAATGAATGAAAGGAATTTTACGGCTGAACGACAGCTGAGGTCATTAAGGGCACTAAAAACGAATACAGAAATACTAGTTTTTGTAAAATTCGAAGAGATTTGATATATTCACACAGGACTGAAATAACCCAATGTAAGCCTCCCCCAGACTAAGAGCCATCCTTTGACAAGACTCCCACATTGGAAAATTTATACATTTTTGAATGGTAATGAAGGGTGGCTTAAGACTAAAATGATGTACATTAAGATCATTATATTAATGGTAACTGGAGTATTAAACAGTTGCTATGAATAAATTCAAAGAGATCGTTCTGAAACTGGCAAATAAGGGGTGGTCCGAAAAACAAACCGGCTACAATCAAGAAGCCTCAATGTCGACTAGTTCATAATGGGAGGAACTGTTGTATGGTAAAGCGACTAGACGAAGTCGCCCGTTTGAATAAAAAATACCTGAGAACGCTTGGTATTCTATAAGCATGTACTTCATTTTTTAGAGGATTTTTAGTTCACCTGATCGAAGGTCATGGTGACCTTCTGCGATCGTGTTTTGTCCGTCGTCATGCGTTGTGCGTCGTGCGTAAACTGTTTACATTTTCGACTTCTTCTTAAGAACCCTTGGATAGATTTCAACCAAACTTTGCAGGAAGCATCCTTTTGGGAAGGCGCTTCAGATTTGTACACGTAAAGGACCAAAAAGGGTACATCTTTAAAATCTTCATGTTATGAACCGGCTGTCAGAGTAGATTCACATTTGGTATTTAGAGACTTTAGGGCAAGGTCTATCAAGTTTGTACAAGAAAAAAATCTGTCAAGAAATGGCCTCGCAAGGGGTTGGGGAAAGATCTACAGCTCTGATATTTGGTATGTAGCATTATCTAGTGGACCTCTATCAAAATTGAATTAATTATAACCCAAGGGTCAGAATTAACCTATTCCCGGACGTCACAAGTTTACATTTGGTATGTATCATCATCTGGTGGATTTCTATCAATATTGCATAAATAATGGCCCAAGATACAGAAATAGCCAATTCCGAGACATCACAAGTTTAACATAGGCTTATATAGAGAAAATTTTAAAAATATTCTCCTCCTTAACGAGAGGGCCTAGAGCTTTGATATTTGGTATGTAGCATCATCTGGTGGATTTCTATCAAGATTGTATAAATCATGGCCCCAGAGACAGAATTAGCCCATTCCCAGGCATCACAAGTTATATAAAGGGACAATAGTAAATTTTTTAAAGCAATATCGAGACCTCCGACGTAGAAAAAAAGTTGAAAAAATCTTTCGCTTAGTTGGTCACTAAAGCAAACAAGGCCTTCTTAATATCGATATGCAAAAGCAGGGTGTGAGTGATGTTCTCTAGAAAGAGTATTTTGTGTTTTTCTTGTCGGTTTCATTTTGTGTTTGTTTACATTTTGAAATTGGGACTAATGCACCCGATTCTTCACCGGAAAACTTCGCTAATTTTAGGCCTAGACAGTTATATGCACAGGTGCTGATGACTAAACTTTACGGACTATTTCGTCCGTTTTCGTGACCTAGCTAGTTGTTTGAATGACTAGCGAAAGTTAAAGCGTCATCACTGACGTCATAATAAAATGAAAACAAACCTTAAATTATGGTGGGTCACTTTTCAAAATATCCTAAATTCTTTCATGAATTGTAGGCTTACTGCGTAGAATTATGTTGATCTTATACTTCCAATCGTCATATTCATTTCTAAAGCGTGTTTTGGGGGAAGATATGGCTTTAAAAATCTTCTTCTTCCAAACAGGTGGGCCTAGAACTTTGATATTTGGTATATAGCATCATCTGATGGAACTTTATCAAGATTGTTCAAATTATTGCCCCAGGATTAAAATAGGCCCATTCCTGTATGTCACAAGTTTAACACGGGCTTATATAGTGAAAACTTTAAAAATCTCAAACAGATAGGCCTAGAGCTTTAATATTTGGTATGTAGCATAATCTGGTGGACCTCCATCAAGATTGTATATATTATAGCCCCGGGGTCAGAATTATCCCATTCCAAGATGTCCTAAGTTTAACATAGGCATGATTAGTGAAAACTTTTAAAAATCTTCTTCTCCCAAACTAAAAGGCCTAGAGCTTTGATATATAGTCTGTAGCATAATCTGGTGGACTTCTATTTGTTATTGTGCTCTTTGGACTCAGGTGACCGATAAGGCTCCATTGGCCTCTTGTTTCTTGTAGTGAATATTTTACCATGCTTTTATGCTTCCCGAAGGGCGGGCATATAGCCAACGCTTCGTCTATCCGTCCATCAGTCCGTCCTTCCGTTTTCCGTCCGCCGGTCCGCCCCGACCCTTGGACCAAATTGGTAGATTGATTGATTTGGGTTGAACGCCACTTTTAATAGTATTTTAGTCATATCGCGGGGGCTATAGCACCTAACAATGGATTCCTGGTATTTCTTACACTTGTACTTCCATTACATCCTTTCCTAGCCTCCAGCAGCTATCTCACTTAGGTTAACAATTATTCACCCATTGTTGAACGACAAATGTCGGATATTTGCCGCCTCCGGGGATCGAACCCATAACATCCTACGATTGAAGATTTGGAGTCTGATGCGCTACCGACTGCGCTGATGAAACTTCACACGTGATTTCCTTATGATATTGCGACGAGGTACTTCTTTGTTTTTTTTATAGCTAAAAGGTCAAGGTCACAGTTTAAGTTCAAATGTCAAATGTGTCCTTGTTCAAAGCAAAGCTCCTTGAACTCCTTGAACCATTTGAAAAAAAAAAAAAAAAAAAAAAAAAAACAGCCCCAAAGTCAAGGTCACAGCCCAAGGTCAAACTTTGAAATTAAGTATTTCAAATAGCCGCCGTCATAGCGCAGTTGGTAGCGCATGAGACTGCTAATCTGTAATCATGGGGTGGGTTAGATCCCGAGGGCAGTTTATATAATTTCCGACATTTGTCTCTCACCAATGGGTGGATAATCGTAAAACTAAGTTGGATAGCAGCTTGGGACTAGTAAAATATGTAATGGTAGTACTGGTGCGAAAAATACCAAGAATCTATTTTTAGGTGCTACGGATAGATCCAAGATTAAGGTCGCATATCAAGGTCAAATGTTGAAAATAGCCATGTCCAAAGCATGACCATTTAAATTATGGGTTGAATTCAAAATAACATTACACAATTGTTCTCTATCATAAATGGTAGATGTACAATTTGAAACAAATCTCAAATAGAGTCAAGGTCACAGCTTGAAGATGAAATAAGCATTTTCAGAACATAGATCCGTTAATTACAGATGAACTTCAAATTTACTTAACACAATTGATGTCTGTCATGAGTAGACGTGCCATTTGAAAAAAAATATTCATTTAGTTCCAAGGTACAGGTCACAGCTCGAGGTTTAACATTAAAATTGAACATGTCAAGACTATAGCTCCTTCCTTTACAGATGGATTTCAAAATAACTTTACACAATTGTTGTCTGTCATGAGTAGATGTGCCATTATAAAAGAATATTCATTAAGTTCCAAGTTACAGGTCACAGCTATTAAAATTTAGCATGTCCAGACTATAGCTCCTTCAATTACAGATCGATTTCAATATAACTTGTCACGTTTGCATTTTGATAACTCCTAAAATTACGGATTGATTTCGAAATAACTTTGTACAATTTTTCTGTATTCTGAGTAGATATGCAACTTGAAACAAATTTTCAGGTAGCTCCAAGGTCAAGGTCACAGATGAATGATGTACGTTAAAACTTAGCACGTCTTGAACATAGCGAGCATATACCCGCATCTGCGTCTTTCGGTCCGTCCGAACCCGTTTCCCTGTTTAATTTATACATTTTTGTGACGGGGCTGTTTTCGGTGAGCAAAATCCGTCTCTGACATCTCTTTTTTTGAAAGCAGTCTTTTTTGCCAATATGAGCACTAGTAACTGGATAAGGATATCAAACTTGCAAGGTCAATCAAATTTCAAAGATTTTAATATTTTTGTTGGCTACAGGCATAAGTATGAAATGGCCAGATATAATTAGTTCTTTTTATTTTTGGCATATTTCACAAAAATTACCTCTGTCACGTTTTTACCATCTCTATCAATCAAGATTCAGGTTCAACTTGACCTAGGGTCTACAATACATAACTTTTCTTATTCATATTCACTTGTACAAATAGATCCCCAAACAGGTTAGCCCTTTAGCTCAAATGGTAAAAGTACTTGACTTTAACCTTCGAGATCGTGGATCTGACCTTCATGCTGGCCAGACAGGCAATTGGTTTCCAGGGCTTGTGAATAGAAATACTATCTCTACATATAAAGCTTATAAAAATTTCATATAATGTTTTGAGCCATAGAATTTATTGTAAGTGTGGTGGGTCTGTATTTGTAGATTTGAGGATGTTCTTTGTTCAAAATATCAAGAGACATTTAAGATATAAGAAAGAAGTCTTCAGATGCGATTTCATGATGGGATGGCTTCGATTATCTTTTTAATTGATAATATTCAGTCCTGTCTGTATTTGAGGCATTTTTGTATCCAAGAGGAAATATATGGTATTTGAAATGTCAATGCCAAGGATCTAACACAAAAGTGCCATAGTCACAATATACGCCGCCACTTTGCTGCTGTTTCACGAAAATGATTGTAGACACTACTTGTTTTGACAGAAACAAATTCAAAACATTTGCAAGTTTCATTTAAATCAAGACAAAAAGTTAGGAAGAGTTGCGTTCACAAGACTGCAATTTCAATAAGCTGTGGTTTACAAACAACTTTTTTGAGTTGGATAAGAAGCGTTAAATTTAAGTTTTAATAGGTATTAAAGGGAGAGCATCCCCCATACATACTTTTTTACAGGAGAAGTTCTAAAAGGTCCAAAAGCAAGAAGAAGATCTTCTTGATTGGTGGGATGAAGAATTGATAAACTGATTTACGGGCCGATCCTTATAAAATACACCTATAGTCCAACTTGGAAAGTACAAGGGATCGATAAAATATCATCAGAATTTTACGAGCTACACTATAGGAAGAATTTCCACAATTTTCAAGATATTGAGAGCTTTTATGCACTTCTTTTTAAGTGATGCCACGTCTGGAATAAAGTAAAGCTTCTTTTCAAAAATGATACCGAGACACGTACCTAGGAAAGACTTCTATCTTAATTTATCAAGGAAGAGTTCCCAATCTTGATGCATACCACGTAGGCTACTAAAGTGCATACATATATTTTTTCTTTAAGCATTTAAAACCTTTTTCATCTGACCATTTTTGAAGTTTCTTAAAGCATAACTAGGGCTGATTCTAGATGACGTTCATGTTCCAAGATCTGAAGCAAATAACAGTCATCAACATAAAGCGAGCAGTCCACACGTAGACGTATTGCTTTTTTAATTCTATTGATTTTCATTCACAACCGAGTACAATACATCACTGGGGAAATTCAAAGAAGCTAAAATAAAAAAGAGGCAAACAGCCCAAAAAGACCAAAATTATGCAAGTCTTTAAGAACTCCGTATTTCCGGATATAATCGTAAGCGCTTTCCAAGGCAGATACAACATGTTGTTTTATCACGAAAGCTCCCCCGAGGAAGGTATCAAAACGAACTCCATAATCCAAATCAATAGTTTCACGACGGAATGCTCTTTGAAAATAAACAATGAGGCCATTTTTCTCCAATGAAAACCATCAGGCAATCGTTTACCATTGTTCCAAGAGCTTTGCAGAAGCAGCTGGTATAAGCTATCGTAATATTATTGCTTATTAGTCATTAAGGTGCGAGTCAGTGAAGAAATTAAATCAAACAAAATAAAAAAAGCTTTAAGCTTTTGAATTAGTCCCTCTTCATCGTTTTAAGATTCAGTTCTGAAAGGTTTTAGGTTCCGTGTGGTAATTTAAGGTTTCTTTTTTTTTTCGACTGACCGGATCTTACCTGTAGACATCGCACAAGTACAGCGTTGGCAGAGATTGGTTTACCAAGAAATGACCTTTGACATTCTTCCATCTCTTGGGTCATTTCAACACACATCTCATGCGGTTCGAATAGTTTTTCGTCTGTCAGAACAAGGACAATTGACAGGAGCAGAAGAATGTGTCTACCCATACTCGTGATCTGACTCAGATTGAAAAAGAAATTTAACTTGTCTTTAATGTTGTTACTATATATTTTTTTACTTATATATTAATCTTCCTAAATATTAAACTGGTGACATTGTTAGTTGCAGTCAACTTGTATTAAGCAACTACTCAATTGACCGGCAAAAATAGCTGCTTCCGGAAATCGACCGTTTAATACACTTATTTGTGCCATATTAGAATGGCCGATCATATTGCATGTATGAATCATTGCATAATATTTACTTAATCTTTTGTCGTTCGAGCTCATTGACACAATTCTGCTAAGTAATAACAGTAGAGGAGTATGAGAATTCCCTGGGCAAATTTGTAAAAAACATCTGCCTTTGAGACTACTATTGAGGATCATGCAATCGTTAAAAGCATGCGATTATTGTTTAATATCTATAGAGTCTACATAAAATGGGTTCAAAGCAATATACATGAGTAACTAGTTTCAAAAGGGTTAGTTTATACTTATTTATTTTAGTTCGATTGTGACAAAAATTTAGGCTGATAGAGTCGCTTTCGAAATCCACAATCCAGATATTTTCACGTCCCTGAAAGAGAGGTAGCGGCTAAACCCACTGCTACCCAATTCTGCAGCTGGGTAGACTGGGGATAGTTTTTAAGTGTCTTGCCCATAAACACACCTTGGTGTCGGTGGGCCACGAACCCGTGACCTTCAGATCACGAGTCAAGCACCTATAACACTCGGCCATCGAGGTAGTCAAAAGGTTGGAGCAGGCGATGATCAGTTCTTGGTGTGTCTTTAACCTATGATTAACTTGTTTAAACAAAATATGATTTATGTTATTTAGCGACTCTTTGCTGTTTATATAATCGTTTTATCAACTTCATCCATATTTATTTTGGTTCTATACTTTTCGGGATTTTGAATGGCTCAACGCATTTTTTTTTCATGTGTTACTTCGTCAGTAACCCATGTTCCTATAATCGATCGTTCCTTTCAGAATGACTACGCACATTATCTTTGTAAGTTTCAGTACAGGTCCTGCACAGACTGAAGATGAGTCTACCGGTAAAACGGGGAAAAAGAGATTCTTGGGAGGACGAACTTAACATTTGATTAGATCTTCATCTTGATAAGTCTTTATAAAATCCGGTTATAATGTGTGAACAACCAGTGGGGATACTCCCCGTTTTGTCTTTATACGGTTAGAGATTTCGCATCATGATATCTAAAGATCGCCTTTACATCGGATTCAGCACGGAATTTAAATGCCTCTGTCCGCTCACCATTAGGGGTATGTCTTGGTTCCAATGGTGGAACTATTTCTTACGAATTAATGCATTTCCGCACCTTCAGATTACTTTTCACTTCATTTTGAATTCACATTCCGATATGCATTCGTAAAAATGCCCTTTAGACTCGCTATATTTTTGTTTTCTAAAAGGTAATTCAGACATGGATAAACCGTTTACAGGGTTAAAAGTATTATTTTTGAAAAATTATAAGGAAAACCATGCTTACCTCTTCATTTAATGACAGCTATTTTACCATCAATAGTTTCATTACACTCATCCACTTTTTACGGTCTTATCTGCTTTTCATATTGATACGGCCATGCTGGATTTAGATATCTGTCAAAAGAGAGGTAAAAGATATTCAATGGTAGACCATAACGGACTTTTCGTCCTCCGGTCGATGGCCATGGGGAGAATGATACCGATAGTTTCGTAGTCAAGAAAAAGTGATCTAAACACAAGATTGCATACGAAAGCAAGGGTAATAAACTTTACAAACGTTTACTTATTTCATTGTCTTTGGTATTTATGAGACTTTTGAAAACCTCTGTAAACTTCAGACAGCATTTGCTAAGTTTGTCTACATCTGACTGTCAGTTACTCTAAAGCTCAGTTTTAGTAACAAAGCAATTGTTTTTATTTTTATCATACCCTTTTATGAACTCCTTACGGACCCCTCCTTTCATATTAGCATGATTATATTACATAATATCTGGTACATGACGAAGTTTTGAGCACTCATTTTCAGATATGTTGAACAGGTCATGAAAATAACCTTAGCCCAGGTCTATTCCCCCGCACAGGGTATGAAGTTTAAGGGTATTTTAAAGGTAAGGACTACAATAGTCGTATACTTTGACCCTGTTGTGACCACTTCACGTGTAATTGCATTGTCATATTTAAACAGCCATCCTTGTCCTTAAAAAATTGACAAATATCACCTGCTATCTTATTTTCTATAGTAAATAGCCACTTGCAAAAACCATCTCCTGTTTTTTTTACCAGAAAATATCTTTTTATTTTACTACAATTTACCACATTCTGAAGAGTGACACCGGTAAACAAACAAGCAGCGCATACTTTATGAGCAGCACAAAGGTTTGGTCGACAATCTAAAGACCCGCATCATGACTCTTGCAATTGAAACATTTGATATGACAAAAAGGAGACAATTTGATTTGCACTTAGTCATTTGTTCTGTATGCTCTCAAAATCAAAGAAAATATATTTAGCAACTTTTTCTGTTTGGAGACCTTTTCATCTGTACCATCTGCGGCGTCTACTAGCTGCATAGCGCACAAATGTTCACCATTAACGTAATAATTGCAAGATTTACAGTAACACTATCCATAGATATATGATTTTTTATGTTTCGAACTTTTCATTAGTTGATTATGTAGTACATTTTACAACGTGGATCGTTGACGTATACTATTCTATCGAAGATGTTTTCAAATTTCAGATCGAAGCCTATCTACTGATAAAGATAATCTAAGAGTATCACACTAGTCTAATTCTGGGTTGTGCATGTTACTTATACTAAATAATAGGCGGGAAAATTCCCAAACAGGATTTATTCATGATCCAATGAAAAATCAAGTTCAGCGATTTAAGATAGATCCAGCAAATCCAAGGATTTATAAGAGAGAATAGAAGAAAATACAAGAATGCATCTTCAGCACCCGTTAATCATGATTATATCGGGATCAACGTGTAGTCTATTTACTTCTCCTACTTCAATCACTAGAGGGCAAATAATGATAAAAAAAATACTCTTTCAAAAATTTCACCGTTACCTGTGAAAAGAGTGGTATTTTTAGTAATTCAGATTGTTTGCTCTATATAATCTACAATACTCATATACTCACAAACAAGAGGGCTGTTGGCCCTGGGGCGCTCACCTGAGATAAAGGCTCTTTTTCTTTCAACAGTCTAATTTCATGTTAAGGTTAGGATAATGAAACAAGTTGGCCACACTTACATATAAACACTATGAACCTGGGAATCCAAAAGTCTAAATTACAAATTCCAAGGCTTTAGTGCTGAATTGAAAGAAAGAAAAAAACTTTTTCTTTCCTCTGGATTCATGGGTTATGATTTCAGAAATAAGAAAGAAGTCTGTGAACTGATGCTTCATGCCTATACCACCCCCCCTCCCCCGGCTCCGCCCCTGGAGACCCGAGGATCATGATTTTAGCTATTTTGTAAGAGATCAATATACTGATATTTCATGCAAAATATTAAGGCTCTACCCCTTTGGTCAGGAGGAGAAGATTTTTAAAGATTATTTTGAAATTTCACTTTTGTTGCCATGGCAACAAGAGTTTTTAACGGATTTCAATTCATTTACCCTTTTTTGAAGAGGACCATTTAAGCAACATTTCTGCCTAATTTGGTTCAAATCAGCCCATTGGTTTGGAAGGAGATGTCATTTAAAAAATCGTTCTTTATTTCTTTATAATTCCGATCATGGTTCTAGCTCTTTTGAAAGAGGTCAATATACTGATGCTTCATGCAAAATTTCAAGGCTCTACGCCATCTGGGTCAGGAGGAGAAGATTTTTAAAGATTATTTTAAAATTTCACTTTTGTTGCCATGGCTACCAGAGTTTTTAATGGATTTCAATTCTTTTAGCTATTTTTGAAGGGGACCACCTAAGGAACAGTTCTGCCAAATTTGGTTCAAAGTGGCCGAATGGTTTGGAAGGAGATGTCGTTTGAAGAAATTGTTGACGGACGACGCACGACAGACGGACGCCGGAGGAAAGGGGATCACAATAGCTCACTTGAGCACTACGTGCTCAGGTGAGCTAAAAATAATTTCAGATGGAGGATCTCGTTTTTTGTCATTGTTATTTTTCGCTAAAGGACTTTTTCAGACTTTAAGAACTTTGTGAAATCCTTAGTGAGTACTCTTTCTTGATGATTTGAGAACTAAAACAATAATGTATGATTTAATGGCTTCAGCCTGTGGTGAAAAGTCCTTAGCATGGAAATTATTTATAAACAATTTAGCCAATACCCCCCGAACATTCATATAATTGTTGTTTGTATAAAGAATGGTAACCCATTATGGAATGATACAGAACATGATGTGGCTTAAAGAGAAATTTATTCGAGGAGTTCTGGGTTAATTTCTTCGAACCAAAGATAAACAGCCTTCTTTTTTAGCTCACCTAAGCACAGGATGCTCAAATGAGTTATCGTGATCACCATCCTTCAAGCGCCCATTCGGCGAGTGTCGTCCGTTATCCGTCAAAAATGTCTTTAATTGACATCTCTCAAACCCCTGGGCCAATTTAAAATATTCCTTAGGTCGCCCCCTTCAAAAATAACTAAAAGAATTGAAGTATACTTGGTAGAAATATTCCTTTGGTGTCCCACTTTCAAAATAAATAAAGAATTGAAATTTTATTAAAATTCTGGTCGCTATGGCAACAAAAGAGGAATTAAAGATAAAAAATATTCTCCTCCTTACCAAGAGGACGTAGAGCTTTGATATCTGGTAAGAAACATCTGTATATAGACCCTTTTAATAATTGCTAAAATTATTACCAACGGGTCCAAAGGGGCGGAGCCGAAGGGTTCGGGGTCTATTTTGAAATAAAGAAGATTTTTAAAAACAGCAGTTTCTCCTGACTAATGGGCAAGTTTGAACCAAACTTTGCAGAAAGCTTCCTTCAGTAGTCTATAAATTTCAGAAGAGCCAAAAGAACTGAAATCCGTCTTTTCTTTTCACAATAGATAAAATTATTTAAGTTGGCTGAAAATTCTGGTTGCCCTGACGACGAAAGTGAAATTGAAAAAAGAATATCTAAATTCTCCTCCAGACCAAAAAGGCAAAGAGCCTTTATATTTTGCATGAAATATAAATATATTGACCTCTTCCTGGATCGCTAAAACCATTACTCTCATGCTCCTAGGAGTTTGGCCTTTGGGAAGGGGCTATATTGAAATAAAGGATATTTCAAAAATAGTTTTCAAATAATAAAGTGTTCCTTAAGTGGTCAGCCGTTTGGCAAACATGCTAAAAAATTGAAATACGCTGAAAAACACTGGTTGCCTTGGCAACACAGTTTTAATTAAAAAAAATAATCCAGATCCTGTTGCTTTGAAGTCTTGATGCTTTGCATGGAGTTGAGTCTTGATATTTTGAATAAAGCATCAGTTCATTGACTTCTTTTATAGTTCTAAATTTAATTATTATGGATCTAGAGGGGAGGTCAACGTGTTCTTTCCCTAATATGTAAGTCATAGAACCTTGAAATTTGTCTTTAAGAACCTGTATATAAAATTCTATTAACATTGTCAAAATCTTGACTTTTGGATCCCGAGATACAGAACCCGTATATCTATTAAAGTATAGTTAGGCTCACTTGCATCATAATCCTAACTTTGATTGTTGAAAGAAAAAGAGCCTTTAGCTCGGTTGAGCATACCATGACCATGACCAACATCCCTCGTGTTAAAGACTGGGATTATTGTCTGAATAAGTTACAGATTAATGAATCGTATTACGCTAACTCACCCAATAAAAAATACCTACACACGATTCTCGAACACGATAACATCGCATAGAAAAAGACACTGTTGTAATATTCCCTTTGTATTGTTTATCCTACCTTTTGTGATTTGTATACTACGTTTTGCACAACGCATATATTGATTACGTCATGGACGATCGCAAAATAGAATATGAAATTATTTTAGTACTCGTCTTTCAAACAACGATACCCATCAATTAAAATTCTGACAGCACTTTACAAACAGAAAACCCTACAATTCGCTCCTTCCTTATTACTTTACTGCCATAGAGTCAACAGCATGTAACTAGTAAAACATTACCATACACAATCTTTTCCCAATAGTTTTAGGCGTCTTTGTGTGAATATACTACACAAACAATATAGGATGTAATCTAACTCGGGTTATTCTTTCCCGCTTTTCATGTCTTTGTTTTGCATTGTCTATTAAGATCAAAGGTCAGTATCTTACGAACAAAAGTTTTAAACTCAGCATAATAAAGAAATAAAGACAAAATAAAGAAGAGAATAATTGTTGGTGTAAAGCTATATCAAGTCAAGACCGTTGAAATAAAAAATCGCCAGCCTTAAACGTTTTAATGTCAAAATCTTCATTCTCAGTTTAGGAACTATCCTTGATTCTTGGTTTCTGTATAGTTTGATATCCCTTGGCTGGGATCCCTTTCGCCAAACTGGTTGAGTAGTTAATATGTGTTTTCATTTACATTTATCTTATGAAAACTTGCTATACATTCTTTGTATGGAGCCGCGGCCATTGCGGTATTGGTAGCACGTAGCACGTAGGCCTCTCATTCGTGAGATCTCGGGTTCGATCCTCGGTCGCGGCAAATATCCTTACCAACATTTGATAGATAGCGCGGAAGTGCGACAAAGGCATCGCTTGACCACAATGACGATATCACGAGAGTACGGTAGTTTGAAGTGATCTTAACGCGATAGCGCGGAAATACAACAGGAGCATCGCTAGACTACAATGACGATATCACAAACTTACGGTAGTAATAGCTTAAAGTCATGTTAACGCGATAATGACGAAGTACGACAAAGACATCGCCAGACTACAATGACGACATCACGAGAGTACGGTAGAGATAACTTGAAGTGATCTTCACGCCTTGCGCGGAAGTACAACAAAGGTATCGCTAGACTACAGTGACGATATCACGAGAGTACGGTAGTGATAGCTTGAAGTGATCTTCACGCGATAGCGCGGAAGTAAAACAAAGGTATCGCTAGACTACAATGACGATATCACGAGAGTACGGTAGTGATATCTTGAAGTGACGTTACCTCGATAATGCGGAAGTACGACAAAGACATCACGAGACTACAGTGACGATATCACGAGAGTACGGTAGTGATAGCTTGAAGTGACGTTACCGCGATAATACGGAAGTACGACAGAGACATCGCGAGACTACAATGACGACATCGTGATAGTACGCGAATTCGATGGTGATAACACAATATAAAGAGAAAAGTAATGGCACGCTAGTACGATTGCGGATCAAAACGCTGTCTCGCGTTATCATTATCGTAAATTTGTACACTCACGTTTTTCATTATCGAACTATTGTGATATCCCAAAATATCTCGTCAAATCGCCAGCGTTATCCCGCCTTATCAACATCGTACTCTCGACTATTGTGTTAAAAGAAATATTTTGCAATGAACATAACGATTTTCCGTATCTCACAAACGAAAAGTTTTCGCTCACAAACTTCAAGTCGGATTATTGAACAAACTTTTTCACATTTTGTCAATGGACAATTAAAATATCGAAAGTACAGCTTTATGTACCCTTTACCCAGACGGTAAAATTTTAGTGTGGGCTAAATTGAAAGGAGTTGCAGATGACATTTTAACGTTTATGAAATTTTAGATTTTTCAACTTTCTGGGTAGAAAACATTGTGAAAAATGAATAAATTACTTGGTTCAAGTCATTTCGTCAATTTACATACCGTTTTCTTAAATCCTTTCCTTGAGATACTTTTTAAAGTTTTTGATAAAGCCTTAGTCGACACAAATTAAAAAAAGAAGAAAAGAAATCCAACCGATTTGCCATCGTGATGATACTTTCATAATAAATTTCATAAAAAAAAATTTTCTACTTATCGAAAGCTTTCTGTTTGTAATTCTGTTTAAGAAGTACTCGTATGTGCATGAGAGCATCATAAAAGCCTAAAAAGTATATCTCTAACATATGAAGCTCAAATAAACAATTATCATATTAGTCATTTGGTCCAGGGTTTCGATTCCCGGCTGCGGCAAATATGCTTGCAGACATTTGTCTCCCAGCAATGGATGGGTAATCGTTATTCTGAGGGAGAAGAGTAGCTGGAGGCTTTGAAAGAATGTAGCTTTAGTACTTGTGTGAGAAATACAAGGAACCCGTAGTTGGGTGTTCCAGCCGTCGCGATATGACTGAAATACTGTTAAAAGTGGTGTTAAACCACAATCAATCAATCAATTAACATATAATAACATATAGCTAATTACATACGTACAAAGGTCTTACTTGATCGTTGTGATGTAACTAAACCCACTGCACTAATTCTCATCTTTGAAGAAGACTCTTTACCTTATAAGGAAATTAGCGAACATTACGCGTATACATATATAAAATAACAAGGCGAAGTAGTTGCAGCCGATATGCAGATGTGTCTTCATTCTAATGTAACCTGCTGTATCAGCAGTTGGTACATCCACCTAGCATCGATTTAACCATTGTTATACTGAATAAAGTCTTTCATTAAACTCAAAGGGCTAGTAGTACTGGATGCAATTGTTCTGGATTGGTAATTCGTTTGAAAAATTTATCTTATAAACAGTTCTGGATAAGAAGGGACAAGCAGGAGGTTTCGACGAAGATCAGATTGCACATAT
Source organism: Fragum fragum (assembly GCA_946902895.1). Lineage (NCBI taxonomy): Eukaryota > Metazoa > Mollusca > Bivalvia > Cardiida > Cardiidae > Fragum > Fragum fragum. The sequence continues at coordinate 12,390,077 of OX336373.1, read as the reverse complement.
GTACAGGGATATTTCAGGTTCGGGATGATAAGGATTAATTGTTTTGAGAGGGAAAAATGAATTTAAAGATATTTCGTTTTCGCGAAAAGATGTGACGCCTCTAAGTACGACCAACACTTAAGATTAGCTCGAAGTAGCGTTTAGGTCATTTATACTATGCTTTTAACATTTTAACAACCTTTTCCCTTGGTATAAGTTATTTAACTGAAGTTGAAATTTCGTTAACTTCTCTTTTTTATAACAGAATATACTCGCTTCGGTTTAAGATTGTTTTACCTTTAGAGAAGTTTGAGATTTGTCGATTCATAATAGGCATTTTTTTCTCGGACAAAATCTCTAAAAAACACGTTATTTCGCACATTAATTAAATGGTATCATGGGAACTATGAAAACACACAAAAAAGAACCAATCTTATCTATTTTTAGCTCGGCTATTTTCGGAGAAAACCCGAGGTATTGTCATTACCTTAGCGTATTGTGCGTCGGCGTTTGCGGTGCTGTTGTTATTGAAGATATCCTCATGAAACTTGGCATGTGTATTGACCATCACAAGAGCTGTCTAGAAAATCTAGGGGATAACTCTTAAAGCGTTTTGGTAAGAGTTATGCCCCTTTTTCGACTTAGAATTTTTGTATTATCCAGCACCTGCAGCCGAGCGTTGGCACCCGTAGGCGGTGATCTTGTTTAGAATTTAGTTGTCATCAATTTTTGAATAACAGTAAAAATCACTGATCGTATTACTTGATTTTTAATGAAAATCGTTGAAACGCAGTAAGGACAAATCGCTGAATCTGTTATAAGACTTGTTTGAAAAAAAAATCGAATGAACAACAAACTTGAATCGAGAGAATATTTGATTGTTTGTTCGTGTTAATTTCCTGCTTTCCCCCTAACTATTTTCTGAGAGTAGTTCAAAACTTGTTTTTTCCGACACCAAAATTCACATAATGGTAACGACATAGGAGATCTATTTGTTCGTCAAAAATCTTAAATTTCGTTTACAAACGACATTTCTTTATCTTTGACACTAACTAAAATCATTTTGATGGTCGTCTTCGTATTACTAGGGTAGAAGAGAAGTAGTGCCCAAATAGGTTCGATTTATCATTTTCAAAACCTATTTCTTCCAGACAGCTTTACATTTTGAATGTTGCGTTATACTAGGATTCTATATAATTTGTAGAAAGCTTTAAGAATACTTTTACATACGAATACATCTACTATTATCACGCTCAACGTAGATGCGGCCACGGTTTCAATAACGTACAGTCTTTCAATTATATACCGAGTAATTTGCCTTCTATTTTTAGCACTCAGTATACCAGCTGTATACCGCGGGAGTGATAAGCTATACAGTGAAGTATGTTCAAGGAAGTAACATAGATGTTTATTAGCCTTTTCAACCAATTACCAAACGACAACATTTTTGGACTGGTCCGAATTGACAGAAGCTACAGACGGCAACCAAAATCGTTTTGAAATTACAAACTGAGGCCCATATAGGGTAAAAAACATTGTGAAACACGCAATTTCTCCTTTTCACAATGTTTTCTTGAATACAATTCTTCTGGAGCGTAAAAAAGCGTGATTTTGTTGGAATGAGTTAAGCTACTACTGGGCCGCAGAAGGTTTATAAGCCCTGCATAATTTCTAATTTGCTTCTTATAAGTAATAATTCTAAATGAACTTCGCTAAAATAATATTGTCGAAGTTCCTTTAATGTTATCTTAATTATTTGTGGATTGTCATCGGAAAAGGGGAAAAAAATAGATCTTGAAAGCAAGTTAGACCGTGATTAAGAGAATTTGGTTAAACGACACTTTCAGTAAAACCGCGGTCGGTAGGTGAACCCACTCATTCACAGTTTGTTTGTTTGTTTGAATGGGGTTTTACGCCGCTTTTAACAATCTTTCAGTTATATCGCGGCGGCTGGAGCACCTAACAATGAAATCCTGGTATTTCTCACACAAGTACTACCATTACATCCTTTCCTAGCCTCCAGCTGCTATCCCACATAGGTCTACGATTATCGACCCATTGTTGAGAGACAAATAGTCGGAAAGGATGAGTGCCGCCGTCGGGGATCGAATCATTCATTCACAGCAGGGCATGTACCTGTACAACTACAGCAATAAATTAGAGCCATTAGCCTGCTTAGCCAGCTTAACCCATTCCAACATAGTGGAATTTTAAACCGGTCTAAATTGAACGAAGCTACAGACGACAATTTCAAATTGATTGAATTTTAAATTTTTTCGTCCTTTGGGATAGAAAGCATGGTGAAAAATGAAGAAATTGCTTGATACAAGCAATTTCTTCATTTTCCACCGTGCTTTCCACAGCCTTTTCTTAAGGGGCGTAAAAAGGAGGGATTGTGTTGGAATAGGTTAATTGGCAAATAACTTATCATGTTTTCAGACGTTGAGAGACAAACGACACGCGTGGCAATGGCAACTTTTTTGCCGAGCTTGTGATCGTGCTCAGGACTCTAGAATAAACATCCTGTACTACCTATTAAGCCACCAAGACTAGGAGAAACGTTAAACTTAATTAAGATTATCTATTTGAAAAATACCATTTTCTACACCAAAACCACATATCACTCTACTAAGCCAACCGGGACGGCCATCGTTATTGCTTTTACTGCTATGATTCGATGTGATTTATCAAACATCGAAACTACAGCTAATTTCATTTGTTTAATCCCATCCCACGATAAATTTTCTAGTTTGTCGTCGGCGGCCAACATGTTGATTCCGAGACAAACTGCCCTATCGAAGAGCCGTTTGAGAAGTCAGTTAGGCTACCTCTTCGACAATCGACGGATCGCCAGTGCCAATCAAAGAATCAATCAACCAATCAAATCATCGAAAGGGAAGAGAACTTAAAACTTTCACATTTGCCAACTCACATATAAATCTTTTTTTTTTTTTTTTTGGTTTGGAGACTTAAATAACGTCTCATTCAGGCTGCACTTACGACTTTTAGATCGTCAACCAGCAATTTATGATTTTCGTTACAAGTTACTTACCACAAATTCTTCAAAATAACGACGTTTAACATGTAATTGGTTCTTATTTCGTGTCGGAGCTCGGTTGGCGTGGCGTGACCAGGGATACGTCAATCAACCCATTACCAGACGGCAAAATTTAGTCTGGCCCAAATTGAAAGAAGTTGCAGACGACAATTTTAAGTTTATGAAATCTTGGATTTTTTCAACTTTCTGTGAAGAAAACATTGTAGAAAATGAAGAAATTGCTTGTAACAAGCAATTTCTTCATTTTCCACAATGTTTTCCAAAGCTTTTTTTTCTTGGGGTCGTCTAAAAGCGTCACTGAGTGGGAATTGGTTAAGGCAACTGTTTGTTAATAAAAGCGATTTGAATTGTTTTGTTTCCTGTAAGATTAACGTAAACAATACGGACAGTCTTAAATAATGTAACAAAACATCAAAGAAACAAATTTCTGTTTTGAACCCATCACGCGAACAGGGACATGTTTTCAAGATATCATTACAAATAGTTGTATCATTGGTCATAAAGGCATGGTAATTCAATATTAAATCACAAGGATGTAATGCATGCGAATCATTATTAACCCATTCCAACTCAATTCCTCCTTTTTACACCCCTCAAGAAAAAGGAATTGGAAAACATTGTGGAAAATGAAGAAACTGCTTGTTTCAAGCAATTTCTTCATTATCCTCAATGTTTTCTATCCAAGAAGACAAAGAAAATTGAAATTCCATCAACTTGAAATTGTCGCCTGCAGCTTCTTTCAATTTGGACCAGTCTATAATTTTGTTATGTGGGAATGGGTTAACATGTAATCCGCTCCTACACAATCCCACCCTTGCGGCCAAGGGGAAAGGGGTTTGAGGAAACGTTGTTGAGAATCAAGAAATTGCTTGGTACAATATGGAAAGGGGAAAACAAAGATATTGGTTGCTAGAATTTTCCCACATTTACTGCTGACAAAAATACATCGTCTTCTTACGTCTGAGCAGTTTATTGAACAATGTAACACAAAACAAAACAAAAAAAGACCAAGAATTATTTCATTTTCCAATTAAGATTGATTGATTTATTGATTGAATATGGTATAACGCCACTTTTAATAGTGTCTCAATCATATCGCGGCGGCTTGAGCACCTTACCAAGGATTTCTAGTTTTCTCACACCAGCACTACCACCACATCCTTTCCGAGCCCAAAGCTGCTCATCCAATTTAGGTTTTCGATTACCTACCCATTGGTGGGAGACAAACGTCGGACAGAATGTTTTTTGCAACGGGGATAGAACCCGTTTTTTCAAATATTTAACCGTTTTTAATTGGTCGTAGACCAATCTATATAACCATAAACTCGAGATTGTGTCGCTGCAATTTACCATAACTGCCTTTAGCCCAACTGGACGTATATTCTGACGGGAAAACAGAAACAAATTATTTCTTTTTTCAAGCTAAGAATTATCAAAAGGAGTAAAGGAAAACTGGACGGTCACACGCTTTAAAGATGAATGCTTCAAGGATTTTCCGCTAGTGATGAACGCGTCTAACCAACCCTTTCTTTCAATCATATCGAGGTGTAAACAAAGATGATACTGCCACTCAATTATTTTCCAGCCATAAGTTAATCAAAATACTGAAAGTTCTTCTGGAGAGCAAATCTGATTATCATGCTTTCAAGCTGTCTAAAGAATTCGCCCTAATAATAGTATCAATTGTTTTTAATATCATATTTAATAGCGGAACCTTTCCTAAGTCATGGAGTCAAAGTTTAATCACTCCAGTACAGAAGGGTGGACCAATAAATAATCCAGAAAATTATCGTGGTATTTCACTAATAAATAATTTAAGTAAAATTTTCGTGGGAATTCTCACTGCTAGATTAACGAAGTGGACAGTAGAGAACAATATCATTCATGAAGAACAAGCCGGTTTTAGGCAAAATTACAGTGTTATAGATAACACATTTACTCTCCATGCTTTAGTTCAAAAATACCTCTCAAAGAAAAGAGGGCGATTTTACTGTTTATTTATTGACTTAAAAAAAGCATTCGATAGCATTAATCATGAAAAATTGTGGGCATCACTACGCAGAAAAGGTATCGATGGCAAATTGCTGTGTACTTTTATATCCATGTACCAACAACTTAACTCCTCAATTAAGTTTACATTTCAAAATAACCCTTACATCACAGATTTTTTTTCAATGCGAGATCGGTACTCGACAAGGCTGTTTGAGTTCACCGATAATTTTTTCTCTTTTTATCAATGATTTAGTTGATCTTTTAAAGTATGAATGTAACCGTGGAATTTATATAAGTAATGATGTGGATGAACTTTCTTCTCTTTTATTTGCAGACGACGTATCTACATATTCAGATACCGTAAAAAGACTACAAAAACAATTGAATACTATCGAAAAGTTTTGTGATTCTACCGGAATGAAAATAAATACAGACAAGTCGAAAATTATAGTTTTTAGAAATGGTGGGATTTTACGCAAAAACGAAAAGTGGTCATTCAAAGGAACTGAAATTGAAGTCGTCCCATATTACAAATACTTAGGAACATACTTTAGTTCAAGATTAAGATGGAATAAAATACTCGAAAATCAGTCAGATCGAGCCAAAAAAGTGTGTTTTACAATATATAAATATCAAAAAAAGTTTGGCTACTTCAAACCACAAGAAGCTTTCAAATTATTCGAAGCAATGGTCAAACCTATTCTATGTTTTGGTACACCTATGTGGGGATATCAGTATTACGACATTATCGAAAAAACACATTTACAATTTTGTAAACGAATTTGTAACTTGGGTAAAAATACAACTAATGATTTTGTTTTAGGTGAATGCGGACGAACTCCACTTGCCGTCCACTATATAACTGAATGTATCAAATATTGGGTCAAACTAACTACTATGCCTGACAATAGATACCCAAAGCAATGCTACAAAATGCTGCGGAATCTTGATGAAGCCGGCCGAAACACTTGGGCAACTAAAATTAAAACCCTGTTATTTGAGAACGGATTTGGGTATGCATGGATTGCAGGCGAAATAGGTGTTGAAATTTTTTTCATCAAATCATTTAAACAAAGATAAATTGATATATACATTCAAACATGGAGATCAAAATTACTCGGATGTCCAAAAGCGAATTACTATAAAGACTTTAAGACTATTTTAGAAGTAGAAACCTATCTTACCCTTGACATGCCATTTTCATATAAACGCAAATTAGCAAATTTTAGGTGCTCAAATCATAACCTAGCAATTGAGACCGGAAGAAATGAAAAAATTGATAGACAACTTAGGTTTTGCAAATATTGCCTTAAAAACAACATCTATACTGTGGAAGATGAGCTCCATTTCCTTTTAATTTATCCTCTATACAATAATATTAGAAAAATTAGCTTCCTAACAGATGGAGCAAAGGATTACCAACAAACTTTTTATTTATTGAAATAATGCAATGTAAAAGACATGATTTAATTTTTGCTTTAACTAGATTTATATCTATTGCTTTTGCTGAACGACAACATTTTCTGGATACTACAGATGTTTCTTGAAATTTCCCATGTAAAGCAGCCAACCAGCACCGTCATTAATTACCAATTTGGACAGTGAAGGTATAGATTAGACTGCTCATGTTAGCAATTTGATCTTATCTCCACTCGGCAAAATCAAATGATTTCATAATTTCTCTATAGTACATGTTTGCAAATTGTAGCCATTTTCGAATGACGCAGGCGGAGATCAGTCGGTCAAACAGGGTGGCTGATCTCTGTCTGCATCAGCTGTCTATGTACTTTTATATTGGAAAAATATGGAGCTGTAAAAAATTGAAATTCATATTCAAAAGTTTAATCTATTATTTAACAAAGGGATTGTTACTCGTACATAATATTATATGAGGTTTTGTATTAGTATTATGGGCCGGTGGCCTTATATTACTGAATAAAGAATTGAATTGAATTGAATTTCCTTTATTTATAATCAGCGCTGTTTAGGAACTTGTTAATTTCTGCCCAGAAAAAGAGAGGGTTTTGAAATTTCATGAACCTGCTCTTATACTTAAGTTATCATATTTCCATAATTTTTCTGTTTTGGCTTTATAGAAAAAGCTTGCAGGGATGATCCAACCATGACTATACAACAATCGAGAATTTTCAAAAATTTAGTTTTCACAAAAAGTTGCTCATTTGTCGGTACCCATGTTGCATAAAGGTCTTACATTCGTGTAAAATAATATTAGTTCTAATCAACATTCACGGAAAATATCATACACTAGGATAGAACCTACGTGTTGTGAAAGTAATAGAAATTAAAGTTGTTTGACCCTAATTCTAAAGTCGGAATGCAACGATATGTCTAATTTCTCAGTGATGACCAGTTACAGTGCCAACGACACTTTGATTTTTTCTATCAACGTTAAGCACCCAAATATCGCCCCAAATGCCATACGCATACGTTGAGATGGAGATATCTGTGATCAAACAACCACTTTAAACTAAAATAGCACAAAAAAGAAACAATTGGGTAGTGCAAACAGTATCGATGATCACAAGACATCTGGATTGATTGACTTGGTGATGTTTAACGCCAATTTTAACAGTATTGAAGTCATATTGCGGCGAGGAGCACCTAACATTGGATTCCTGGTATTCTCACACTAGTACTACCACGAGATCCTTTTTGAACCTCCAGCGGCTCATCCCACTAAGGATAGCGATTATCCACCCATCTGTGGGAGACAAATGTCGGAAAGGATTTCGCCGCGGCTGGGGATCGAACTCGAGACTCCATAATAAGTAGCATTACTCGCTACCACTGCGATATGACCGCAGCCCTGTCAGACAGCTGAAAGAACCTGTTTACCAATTCTCACACAATAACGCTTTTTAGAGCCCAAAGAAAAAACAACTTTAAAGCAAACATACTAACTAACTAACTAACAAACTAGCAAAACAATACAAATATAGCACACAAACAAACACCCCATACCCCCCTCCCCCCCCCCCAAAAAAAAAAACAAACAAAAAAAAACCCCCAACAACAATAGAAAAACAACAACAACAAAAACGAATACCGCAATTCACACCATCAACAGGAAAAACAACATTTGTTTATTTACGAATAACAGATATACATGTATAATGATGTTTAGTTGATAGCTATGGACTAGCTTCAATATAATTCTATCATATGTTACAGGAGTTATGCGATGGTACCACGCTTTATTTCTATACAGTTATTTCTTCATTATAGTAGCTGTAAACCTGTCCATCATACTGGGAAACACTGTGCGGGGTCCTTGCTGTCCAAACCCACCACCCATCACACCGTTCACGGCATCCATAAATGAGGATTCTTGTGTCCGACCGTCACCATCTGGACCATTAAATGCTATACCGCGATTTCTTGGGACCATACTTTGTCGCATATTCCGGATTTCTTCCAACATGTCATTATTAGCGGCTGCCATTGACGCTGGAGACATTGGCATATTTGATGGGAGAACAATTCTGGAAGTGGCGACACATATACCACGTGATCGATCACATTGTATGGGAGGACGGCCAGATGTGCGGCGACTACAGCGTGGACATGTGGGACTTAACTTGTAACCGTAGAAATTTTCTGTCCAATAGTCTGCCAGTCCGTCTCCGTTAATGAAGGGTGCGAGTGCCACCATCGTGGTGCCGAAAGCATGGCTGCCATTCGCCGATGCCGGGTAATCAGTGACCGGGTTGACGCCGCAGGCTCTCCTCTGTCGTTTACGAAATAGTTCCCAGATATAATCAACAAATGCGTGATGTAGATAGAAGGCAGGGTCATAGGCAGTCGTTCGACCAGCTCCCATATCTCCACCAATCCATGTGTGGGGACCTCCGTGGAAGACCTCAAAGTCAAACATTGGTTGGGCTGTTGGTATCGAAATTTCCTAGGGAAAAACAACAGTATCTGACTAGTTATTTGGTAAAATAGTAGACGGATTGCCAATGTGAATCAAACACTCAACTGACAAATCAAATAATTCTTTTAGACCTGATGTGAACTTTGAACCATGGTAGTTTTGTGAAGCATTTTATTGGTAATGCGACTCAAGACCGTCAAAAAAGATGTTAAGGTCTCAAACCAGCAATTTTATCATATTTTCTACAAAACAAATGGAGGATAATTGTTTCTTTTAAGTGAAAGATCGACTAACTTCCATTGAGTGTACAACAAAAGCTATATTTTCACGAGTTTGGGAGCCACGAGTGAAAATACACTTTTTTGTTCACGAGACCTTATTACGTCATCAGCGTCTTTTTTCCAGCATAGACGACGTTCGGTGGCGTGCACTATATGAAAGAACAGCTAAATCTAACTAAAATGCGAGTTTATCATTTTGATAATTTCACCAGGTTTTTTTTTTTTTTTTTGTGAAATTGTCGAGTGATAATCTTCTGAAAAATCTCGATTATCTATCGGAAAGCTTTAGATTAAATCTTTTATTGCACCAACGTAAGACTAATTAAAGGATTGATCGGCCTGAGAGTCGCCTAACAAATAGGGGCTATTTAGTTGATGGTTATAAAATACCAAAATTATTAAAAGGGTCATCTATGAATTATAAAACGAGGCTTTTTCGAGGCTTTACCTATTTTGGATGATAACTTTAATCATTCAGTATTTCATGAAAATAAGTTTAGTATTCTATCGATTAAATGAGCTTAATTTCAAAGATGAATAAATAAAAATGTTAGATTTGATCGATTTATGATATTCCGCTAAAATTATAATACTGTTGGGGCCATAACGTTATCACGTGACTTATGACGTAATTTTCGAGGTATCTGAAAGGCGCAAACAAGGCTTTACCATCACACATATACAATAAAAAAAAAGGAGTTCTGTACCATGGGTTATGTTATAAAATGATAAAATAAGATACAGTATTTAAAGAAAATACAAATAGTGAGAAAGTAATGCTCTTCCATATTCAGAAAATATTCCAGAAAATAAAAATTAACTCTCTTTGGAAAAGGCCCCTTTTACGCCCCATTCTTCAGGTCAGGTGAAACAGGACTTCCCGTGAAGAGTGAGATCGACCCTAATAAACCAAGCTGACTACTCAGACTGGCACGGGTCGTAACTTTACACTCTTTGACGATTTTATGAATTCGAATGACTGTTTTTCATTACTAAATAGTATTTGTCTCGTGGTGCGACCTCTGGTTGACATCTGCTTAGTCCAATTTCTATGTCAAATACTTTTTTAAAGGAACACCAATGATGCCCCTTTTCCATTGACTTATAATTTAATTTTTGGTTTCGTCCCTCAAAAACGAGCGTTCTGATTGGTCGAAAAAAAAAACTCTTAACTCCATGAAAACACAATTTTGAGCACGCAGCGATTTTGTATGTTTCCGTGCAAATAGTCCCATACAAAAAGGTATCAAAATTTGTAAAACTTTTGTTTTTTCGCTCGATGCTATTAATATATAAGAGAATATTTCGGTTCATACCTCCATGAAAATAAAAAAATATTCTCTTCATCTCTAAAGTGAAAAAGAAAACAAATATGTTTAAAGAGATGAAGAGAAAAGTTTTTGTTTTTACGGAGGTATGAACAAAAAAAAACCCAATCACACTGTATGAATACGCGAAGTTTTTTCGGTTCGTACCTCCATGATAAAAAAAAAAAAATCTCTTCATTTCTTATAATTCAATAGCATCTATGGAAAAATCAAATATTTTACAAATTTTGATACCTTTTTGTACGGGACTATTTCATGCGGATGATTACAAAATCGCTGCGTTCTCAAAAGTTTGTTCGTGGAGTTATGAATATTTTATACCAACCGGAACGCCTGTTTTTGATAGACGAAACTAAAAATTTAAAATTATTGAGAAATGATATCGTTTTGCCAAATCACTGCGGCACACATACTTAGAATCTCACCTCTAAGAGACAACGTGTCAACACGTTCCGCAAATCTTGTCTGTTGAACAGTCGACTGTTTCTGCCGATATCTCTCTCCAAGTTCCCCTGGTCGGTAACCCAACCAGCAAACGGACCTGTGACCACTGGTCCAATGCCGTTACCGAGATATTCCGGCGTCCAGAGAACGGAGTTGACCGGATTGTCTAAGGCGTTATCAATAGAAGTGTCCAGGTATGGTATAGAAACGGTTGGATCAACCTTACGTAATAACTCCTCAAACCTGAAATGGGTTGTAGCAGTTTCTGTAATTTCGGCCACAGAATGGACTTCACAACATAAAGCGGACTTGGGAATGTACGCTATTATATTACCAGTATATGCTTTATTATGGTCAGTTACACATTGGTTTCGTTTAAACAAAAGGCCCATTGAAAACTGTAATAGACACTTTAATTTATGGACGGAAGTGGAGTTTGTACATTTATTCACCATATTAGTTGTTTGTTGTAATATTGGTTTAATAAAAATTAAAAAAGAAACAGAAAAAAAACAAAAAAAACCAACCAAACAACAACAACAAAAAACCGTCGACCAATGAAATTATTCATTTAGGCCAGAAATCATTCAAGCTTATTCAAGCTGTAGTTACGACGTTTAGGCCGCCAACCAACCATTCTACTGTTTTGTTGAATACTACTGGACATAGGTTTTGTAAATAACGCCGTTTAAAATCAAAGCGGGACTTCCTGCTGGAGTCGGTGGGCGTGGCTAACGGAGTAAGTGGGCGGGGATAAGACAGTTGTGTCACAATATTCAAGATTAATGTTGTCTAGCGTATACCTATACATCTTTTAATTTGACACAGTGTAGATTATGTTTTTCTTTTTCTTCTTTTGGTGAAGCCTCCGTCATATCGCAATTGTTAGCGCATCATACTCCCAATGTTTAATCACGAGATGTCATGGGTTCAATCCACAGCAGCGGCACAAATTCTTTCCGACATTTTTCTCTCACTAATGTGTGGTTAATTGTAAACAAAGTGGGATAGCAGCTGGAGGCTAGGAAAGATGTAGTGGTAGCACTGGTGTGAGAAATACCAGGAATCCATTGTTAGGTGCTCCAGCCGCCGCGATATGACTGAAATGCTGTGAAAGTGGCGTAAACACCATTCAATCAATCGATCAGGAAATTGTGATATTAAACGGTGTTAATTTGAAAATTTGTGACCAGTAACTGGTTTGTTTGCGACTGAAACGTTGTAACTGCACACTGAATACAACTACAGCAATAATTGAGACGTTTAAGTCGCCAACAAGAATGAATCACATAAATATCGAAGAGTGTCTAAGTTCATAGTTCACTTCTGGTCTAAATTAAAGTTTTGATTGGTAAATTCTTTGACTGAAAGCCGCAGTCCACCAATAACGGAAAGATACCTACACGACAAGCAATATTCTATGCCAAGCTAGGAAGGAAGCTCCATTGTGTTGTGGTCCGAACCCTACAGCGTGAATACGAGCAAAGGCTGCGATAATCCCATCCTGAAATAGTCAAATACAAATATAAAGAACAAACGTGGCAGCATGTATATCGTCAAATGCTGCGATAATTCTATCCCGAAATAAAGAACAAATCTGACGGAGTGAATACGAGCAATTGGTACGAAAAATACACAGATATTATGAATAATTCAGCAACAAATCTGACTGAATAGATACCCGCCAATGCTACGAAAATCTCATCCTGAAACAGTCTTACACAGAAATAAATAATAAATCTGACAGGGTCAAGATGAGCAAAAGGTGAGACTGTCTATCTACAAACACAATTAAACCATTACCTCTCAACCCCGCTTTTTGTCGCCCCTCAAGAATAAAAACTTTAGTAAACATTGTGAAAAATGAAGAAATTGCTTTCACAAGCATTTTTGTCAATATTCACAATGTATGCTAAGTTGGGTTTTTTTAATCCATCAAGTTAAAACTGTCGTCTGCACCTTCGTTTAATTTTGACAAATCTGAAATTTTATCGTCTGTTAAAAGGTTTACTTAATTTTCGGTCCTATCAATAAAGATAGACGAATATTAGCAAGTGGCTGATTTCTTTTCCAAGGCGTCAAACTGGAGTACAGATCTAATTTGTAATCTTCCGCAGATGCGTTCGGTAAAATCAGTCTCAAATAAGCAAACTCTTTTATTTCATCAATATTTAACGGTTTACATAATGAAAATATCAAAATTATTGGAAAGCGGGTAATTATGTTTTCTTTTCATGGCGGTATTAAAAGCATTCTTCGCCAAATCATCTATATAAAAATGATGGAAACGAAAGGCATTACCATAGTCTTTGAATAAAGAAATGTTACCTGTCGTTTACGACAAACTATCGGTAAATTCCGCAAAACATGAAACCCGTCAAGGGACCTCCTGAGAGACACGAAAAGTATCGATCTTAATCGAATTGCATGGCTGACAAGGGTCGAACCTTTCATTCTTTTTACATTGTCTAACTCTAGAGTGGTCATTCTACCTCACCATGTGTATATTTTTTTTTCAAGAATATGTCCTTAATTGACCTCTGCTGGATACTTTATCTTTTTAAAATGATTGCTTAAAAGAGTTGAAATATTTGGCCAAAATAATATCGATTAAATAACGAAAATGAAAGCAACTGTTGCCAAGTAATATACCGATGGATTTATTTATGACACTTATTTACGATCAAAATGTTATCGCCCGCAAAATGTCTAAAGGCTCGTTTATATATTTTTGATTTTCTGTGCGATTCACCCAGATTTCTCATGGTCAGAAAAACTCGGATGGGTCGGGATGAATCGTGGCGAAAAGAAATAACATTCAGTGTCACTACGATTCCACTAAGAATGTCCACGATATAATTTCGGTGTCTGTAAGGTATCGCTACGAATCAATGACGATTCATGATGGCAACGCTACGGTTAATGAGGGTTAACCACGGTGGCACATGAATGCTTGTGCGGTTCGATACGGTACTCGTACAATTCACGGTGGTAGCGACACGGGCCAATCATGGTGCTCCGTAGCGATACCGTGAATGATTCGTAGGACAACCGTACACAATTCATGGTGAATCGTGCGAATTCGTGGTGTCAAAGATTCGACTGGCTACGATCTCTAACAAATAGCCGCGACTATAGCTACGGTGTCAGTACAAGTAAACACGGCTGCGCTACGAATTAGGACACGCCCAATAACCACCACGGTTCGCAATGAATGTTTTAAATAGTTTAAAACATCCGTAGCGCCACCGAAGAGTTTCCCGAATCATCACGATTCATGAAGATTCACCACGATTCATCCCGGTTCTACGAATCACCACGGTACCCGACGATTTACAAATCGTTGCGAATCGTAGCGGCACAATAGCTAAAAATCGTGAATGTGTAAACGGGCATCAAAAACCAGTAATTAGTAAAAGGTATGACTTATTGACAGCATTTGATTTATAATGCTCTTGTAGACCAACCTGGTACAGCCTGTTCATAGCATGATGGAACCGCCGTCTCTGACGGTCGGTTAGAGCCCTGTATTCTGACCGGACTCTAAACCCACTTGGAGAGATGAGTGGACGCTGACCCTCTCTAAACATATACACATTCTTTATCCCAGACACAGCAAATATATTGTTGATAACCCTCTCTACAGGTGCCAGATCTCGGGCGGTCAAGTTACTGCTTGGTACCATGTTCCAAAGATGACTCTGGAAAGGAACAGCACGGTGATAGTATTTTTTGTTTTACGACAATTTTAACATTGTTAACATATGGTTAGTTTTATTTACCCGTTACCGCATAATGAAGCTTTCTGACGACCTTCAAGAAAAGAGAGTTGGGATTTCATTGTGACAAGCAATTTCTTTATTTCCCACAATGTTTTTTAACCATTAAGACAAAATGATTTGAATTTTTTATCAACTTGAAATTGTCGTCTGACGCTTTCTGACGACCTTCAAGAAAAGAGCGTTAGGAAATCATTTGGAAAGGGATTAAATTATTTGGGACAAGCAATTTCTTCAATTTCTTCTGGGTAAGTCCACGTGACCGACGGGGAGACTATGATTCGTAATCAAAACCCCGAAATCTCAGCGATCACGAGTTCTCCGCCCTTACACGTGAGATATGTAGGACTAAGTCTCATAAAATAGAGTAACCCATTTTTTAACCGGAGAAACTCTTTCCATCAGATCATTTGGTAGAACACTGGGTTTAAATATCGTAGTTGTACACTTGATCTCAAACTAACAAACTACTGGCTCGATGGCGGAGTGGTATAGATTCTTGACTCGTGATCTGAAGGTTACAGGTTCGAGTCCCACTTTCACCAGGGTGTGTTCATGCCAGTCCCAGTCTATCCAGCTGTAGAAGTGGGTAGCAGTGGGTTTATGCCACTGCCTCTCTTTCATGAACGTGAAAACATCTGGATAGTGGGTGTTCGGGAGCGACTCTATAAGCTTAAACCTTCCGTCGCAATCGAACTAAAATAAATTGGTATACATTAAACATACAAACTAGCAGTCTTTCGGGTTAAACTATAAGCCTCGACCCCACGTGAAGTTATACTGGGTACCGAGAGGAATAGCTTTCAGTGATATCCTTACATTTACCCCGTCACATCTTAAAGCATCGAATGAAATTTCTCTCTAGAAGGCTTGAGTTAGGGTTAGGCTAATTATTTGGTTATAAAATGTATATCGGTCTTTTGTGGCTTACTTTCCGCACCGAATAGACAGATTGCAATAAGTGAACTTTGAACTCTGACACTTATGTCAAATAGTTTCGTTTTACTATGGTAGCCAACTGACCATGTTATATTTTTATTTACATGTTACTGAAGATAGATTTTGCAATGTAGAGCTTTTCGATAAATAAGATTTTGCAATGTAAAGCTATTCGATAAATAAGATATTTGCAATTTAAAACTATGCCATTAATAAGATTTTGCAATGTAAAGCTATTCCATAGATAAGATTTTGCAATGTAAAGCTTTTCGATGAATAAGATTTTGCAATGCAAAGTTTTTCATAGATAAGTTGAACTTCCTGTTGGAGTTAGGTAAGAAGATCTAATCCGTCAATAAGTTTGATATTGATGCAGGATAGCATTTACAAGACGTTAACGTATGCCTCTTCAGCATAAAAATAGACTTGGTATGTAGTCGTTGTCGTTCTAAAACCTCGTAACTACAGCTTGATTCAAGATGTAGTTACGAAGTTTTAGAACAACAAAGACGAAGTACAACCTGTGTTTGTCATTTTTAAAAAAATCAAAACATTGCGGTTGATTGATTGATGGATGGATTAAATGGGGTTTAACGCTACTTTTAATAGAATTTCAGTCATATCGCGGCGGCTGGAGCACCTAACAATGGATTACTGGTATTTCTCACACCAGTACTATCACTACATCCTTTCCGAGCCTCCAGCTGCTCATCCATTTTAGGTTTACGATTATCCACCCAATGGTGGGAGACAAATGTCGGAAAGGATATTTGCCGCGACCGAGGATCGAACCCGGGACCATGACTTGGAGTTCTTCGCGCTATCACTGCGCTATGGCCGTGACCACAAGAATTCGAACGCAGACACTGGTCAATCTAGCCATCCATCTTTTTGGATTTCGTGTATTGGCTTTTCAGCTAAAGAATCATTGAGTCAGTTCTGATCTCCAGACAACACAACAAACAATCTGACCAGACTATGCGGAATATTGATTGATTGCATGATGTTTAAAGCAACTTTCAACAGTTTTTTCAGATATATGGAGATGGCTGGTGCACCTAACTATCGTTTCCTGTCATTTTTCGCACAAGTAAAAGCACAAAATTTGACCCGAGCCCCAAGCTGCTCACTCCATCCAGGCTCACTTCTTATCATTCGCCAATTGGTGAGAGAAAAACGTCACATGTCGCTGTGATATTCGTCGAATGTCGGAAGGCTTGAACTCATGACCTCTGGAGTTATATCACAGCACTTCAGCGACTCAGCTAACTGTGCTCGGCGTGTGAGTATGCTGACTGATTTTAGTCATTACTTATCAAAAATGTATCGTTGTTTGAAATATAACGCCCTTGCCCATATATCTTCGGCTGCAAAGATTTGTGGCAACGGAATATAGATATTTGTTATTTCAATCAAATGAATAGACCATTTTTGCGAGTGATTGCAAGAAAAGCCTTTTCTCCCTTTCAGTCTTTAGATTTTTGTTCGGTAGCATATAGTAGCATTATATTCACTCTGCTAGTCCATGTAGGGAAAAACACGTAAATCAAAAAGTACCACGAAGAACCCTAAAGTAAACAAAAAGATACCCCAAACACAACAAGAACAGAGCCAAAAACCACGGACAGGAAGAAAAACAATGCTTATTATCCAATAAGCGAGTCTGTCAATAACTAGCAAAATAATTTTAAGTATTGAATTATCCCCTCTTCGCCATTTTCGATTCTTTTCTGGTGGGTTTTGTGTTCCCTGTGCATGTTACTTCAGGTTTCTTTGGGGTTTTGCCTGACCGGATCTTACCTGTAGACACCGGACCTGTACCGCGGTGGCCGAGATTGGTTTACCAAGAAATGACCTTTGACATTCTTCCATCTCTGGGGTTATGGCAACACACATCTCATGTGGTTCGAATGTTTGTCCGTCTGTTCGAACAAGGACAATTGATAGGAGCAGCAGAATGTGTTTATCCATAACCGTAACCTATCAAAATGGTGAAAACAGATTTGAAAAAGAAATTTTAATTATGTTATATTTCTTAATGAACTCTTGATCTTTTTCAGGGATTAAACTAGCAGTACTGTAAAGTACAGTTAACCCTGTATTAAGCAACCCCTCTATGGACCGCACGAATGGTCGCTGAAGGAAAATGATTGTTTTATACGTTAACATATGGCAAAATGTTAGACTGGTCCAAATTAAAAGGAGTTGCAGAAGACAAATTTTAGTTTATGAAATTTGAGGTTTTTTCCATCTTCTTGATAGGAAATGTTGTGTAAAATGAATAAACTGCTCGTTACAAGCAATTTCCTCATTTTACACAATGTTTTCCCAATTGTCTAAAAGTGTCAGTATGTAGAAATGGTTTGCTACGCTTCTTTGTGCTATATAAGTGGTCAATTTTATTGCATATTAAGACCATTGCACAATCTTAACTTAACCCTTTCCCATTCAATCCCCGGTTTTTACGTCCCTCTGTTTCCATAATTGAGAAAACATTGTGGAAAAATAAGAAATTGCTTGTAACAAGCAATTTCTTCTTTATCCACAATATTTTCTTCCCTACTGAATCATTATCATTCAAATAAATTTGACCTTAAATAGTCGTCTGCAGATCCTTTGTAGTTAGACAGGTCTAAAATTTTGCAAAACAGGAAAGGGTTAATCCTTTGTTTTTCGTGCACATTAGAATCGTCTCGATCGGGAGATTCTGGGTTATAGCAACTCATGATTGGGTACTATATGTTTTAGGGCCACTTTTTGAGAAATCTTGCTTTTGAGATGAGAACCACGATTGTGGTCATTTATTAAGTAATCGCTGTATCTAGATGGCTGCAAGAGCAATACTGACTAGAAATAGGGTTAACACCCCTTTATAAAGTTCGATAACTTTTAGTTAATGGCTTGTAGTTGATGAAATCGTCAAAATATTTGTCTTTTTGGATGGAAAACATGGTACACAATGAAGAAATTGCTTGTGACAAGCAATTTCTTCATTTTGCACATTGTTTTCTTAAGCTTTAAAATTCAGAGGCGATTATAAGCGTTATTGTATGGGGATGGATTAAACTAGATTAACAACGGTACAAGTACATCTTGTTCAAACGTTAACCTCTATCAAAAGACCATTTTTATTAAGCGACCAATTAAAAGATGACATTGACAGGGGTGGATTCTTCTCTAAAAAAATATTAAAACTCAATTTTGTGTTATTTGCAAACATTAGGATCTTCCGAGCTCGAACATCAAAGGATTGAATAAAGATATACAATATATGCCATTTATATGTACAATAAAATCGATCATTCTAATAATAATTATTTCAGATTAAACGATCATTTCCCTTTTAAGACGTTTAATCAGCGGTCGCTTAATAATAGTTTGGCTATAAAAGTGAAATTAAGATATTTTCCGATTACTCGGGATTGTGTGAACATTGTTTCAACATGCTCTATATCTACGGTTAAAACTACCTCAGCTGCAAGATCACCGTATACAACAAGAAAAGTACCAACTCTCTATTTGTGACACAAAAAGATATTAATATATTACCCATATCAATTCATCATGTCGTATAGTTTGACATTTGCGTTTACATATTCCTGTCTTTTTTTATTTTTGGTCCGGTCCAAATTGATAAAGGTTGCAGCCGCCATTGAAAATGTAATGCACTTTGAAACCATCCTGTGTGGTAGAAAATGATGTGGGAACGGGAGAAATTACTGGTTACAAGCAATTTCGCCTTTTCCCAGAATATTTTCTCAAGTATAAAATCACAACAACGTAAAATATCAGGTTTGTACATTACATTACATGACCACCGAATCGCTGTCTATTTCTGCATCCCAAATGAGTTTGTTAGACGGAGCTCAGATCTCGACATCCATTCGACAATAATTTAATTTTTAGTTTCGTCTATCAAAAACGAGCGTTCTGATTGGTCGTAAATATCATTCATAACTCCATGAACAAAATTTTGATCACGCAGTGATTTTGTATGCTTTCGCACAAAATAGTCTCGTACAAAAAGGAATCAAAATTTGTAAAGCTTTTGTTTTTTCGCTCGATGCTATTAAATTATAAGAATTGAAGAGAATATTTTCTTGTTTTTCATGGAGGTATGAACGGAAAAACCTAATCACACAATGTATGAATACGCGAAGCTTCGCGTATTCATACAGTTTGATTAGGTTTTTTCGGTTCATATCTCCATGAAAACAAAAAATATTCTCTTTATTTCTTAATTAAATCCGTTTTTCTGTCGATTTAATTTAGATTTAAAATCACAACAAAAGATTATCAAATTCTCGCGGGCTACTGTTGCCAATGTCAAAAGGGAATCATGTGTATCCAGCCTCAAAAACTATTACAAAATATTCCGAAGCACCTACTACCGATAAAGACAATTTTGAAATACATCAGTGAATTCTGATTTCCGCACTTGATCTGTAAAAATAGGGATTTTGATTTATAAGCAAAAGTGGTGAGGTGTCCGTGGTCGAGAGGTAGAGCGCCGCATTCCCGATCAAGAGGTCATGAGTTCGATTCCGGGGAGCGGCCATCGATCTTGGTATAGTCATTGGCCC
Source organism: Fragum fragum (assembly GCA_946902895.1). Lineage (NCBI taxonomy): Eukaryota > Metazoa > Mollusca > Bivalvia > Cardiida > Cardiidae > Fragum > Fragum fragum. The sequence continues at coordinate 12,369,799 of OX336373.1, read as the reverse complement.
ACACTTTCGGCGCGAGTACTGTTGTATTCTAGGAAGCATAATCGAAATAATCTAAGTTGGAAGAAATTGTTTCCCAAACGATGTAAAATAAATAGGTTTAAACGTTAGAATACGAGAGAATGATGCTGACAATGCTAGAATACGAGAGTACGGTGCTGATAACACGAGAGTATTATGGTGACATCGCCAGAATACGAGACTACGATGGTAATATCATGCGGGTAAGATAACGATAACGGGAGAGTATGATCATGAGAACGCGAGAGAGAATCGGGATCTCAACATATTACTTATAGTACTATCACCATATTACTTGGTGATATCGCGTTATCACGATCGTAATGTCGTCATTGTCGTATGGCACTTTCTTCGTCGGATGGCGGGAATACGAAAGCACCCCACCGATATTACGAGAATACGATTGATATAAATAGACGATAATTCTACAGTACGATGAAGTTCACGCTATGACACAAAAGTACGACAAAACATCGCGAGACTTCAATGACGATAGTGCACGAAATGAATGGGATAACGGAATACTACGAAAATAGAAATAAGACGATTGTGCGATCGTGATTTCACGAAGCTAACCTGCGTTATGATGATCGTACTGTCGCGATATCCCCATAAAAATCTCGTCTTATCGCCATCGTTATCTCGGGTTATTACCATCGTACTCTCGACCTTCGCATTTTTTTTTTTTTTTTGCGATGGTCTTAACGATAGTCCGAATCCCACAAACAGATTTTTTCTCAGAAACTTCAAGCCATAATATTGATTTATGAAAAAACTAGAAAGACGAACATATCTCTCTTTACATTTGGTGAATTGGGACCAATATATCGTAAATTTTTATACAGCTTTATTGAAGCTGTATTTACGAAATATTGGTCAACAATTGGCGATTTAAGTTTTCTTTTGAATGGTTTGTCGACACAAATTTAAATAAAATAACAATAAACTTACCAAGTTGATTATACTTGTCTTGTGATTTTAAGTTTTCATGAAAGAAACGGCTCATCAATAAACAAACAAAACAAAAAAATGTTGAAAGTTGTTATAATCGATTGCTTTTCTGTATTCAATTTCCGTTCATAGTACGATTCTAATTTGTATGAAAGCATCATAAGATGGCGGTGGCACCGCTAAATCTATACCGAGTACACGTATATCTTAACCCTTTCCCATACAACACAATTTTAGACTACTGTAATTTGGAAGAGGCTGCAGAAGAAAATTCCAAGCGCATGTAAATTGATAAATAACCAATGTAAAGGGTAGAAAACATTGTTGGGAAAGAAGAAATTGCTTGTAACGAGCAATTTCTTCTTTCCCTGCAATGCTTTCCTTAATACAAAACCTATGGGACGTGAAAACAAGTGATTGTACGGGAAAGGGTTAAACATAAGAAATTCAAGTCTTAAATTAACATATTATTACATATATATTTTTTTACATACGTAAAAGGTCTTACCTGATCGTTGTGATGTCACTAAACCCACTGGACCAGTTCCCATCTTTGGTGAAGACTCTTTACCTTATAAGGAAAATACTTGGTAATTAGTGAATATCACACACATACATATATGAAATAACAAAACCAAAATGTCCCAGCCGAAATTTGTCTTCAATCTAGTGTAACCTGCTCGGTCAGCAGTTGATAGGTAAACACACCTTTTATTTTGTTAGGTGACAACCTCCCTTAAAAGTATGCATTTTCTCGAAAAGATGTGACGCGTCTAATTTAGACTAACACCTTTTTTCTCGACGTACCACAACATTTTATAAATTGATCGATCGTGATTGTCAATCAAAGAATAATCGACTAATCAAAAAAATCATTTAGACCGGAAGTGAATCATAAATTGACCAATCGCTGGCTCGCCAAATTATTCAGTTGGCCCCTCCAATTGACTCCGGCAGGAAGTTCTGCTTCGATTTGAAATGGCGTAACTTTTCAAAATTTATGTCTAGTAGCTTGAAACGAAAAAGCAAAATGGTTGGTTGACGGCTTAAACACCGTTACTTTAGTTAGAATAAGCTGTAGTTACGACGGTTAAGTCGCCGAACCAACAAAAGCGTCTCAAAAATGGCAGCCAATGTCGGAGTTCAAAGCTTTATCTATATCTCTAACGATTTGATTGGTCATCTGGTTATTCGATTGACATCGCCATCAAATCATTCAATTAGACAGAGAGTGAACTTTAAACTATCATATTGGACGAAATTTATGTTAAGTATTTTTGTTTGTCTTTCTACTAAAATCATATTCAACCTGTAGTTACGACGTTTAGTTCACCAACCAGCCACTTTAATTTTTCGTTATATGTTATTGACCACACATTTTGAAAAAATAACGTAATTCAAAATCTAGGACGAGCTTTCGATCAATGCGACAGTTTTCTGAAAATATCGGTTTGAATGGTTTTGTTTTTTTATAAGCATTACGTAAATGATACGAAAATTCTTGAATAATGTCATGATATATTAAAGAAACAAATTTCTATTTACTATCACGCGAAAAGGGACAATTTCAGAAGATATCATTTTAAGTTGAAACGGAGATATCTATCAAAAGAGAGGTAGAATGACCAGCCTACGTCAAGAATCATCTGCCAAAAGCGGGAAATTCGACTCCGGTCAGCCTGCCCAATATGGTCTGAACAGAGCCGATAATTTTCGCACTTTGAGATGGTCCCTTCACACATCCACATTCGATTAATTTTTTCAAGATAGATTGTTTTTAGACTGGTCAATAGCGAAAGAATTTGCAGACGACTTTTCAAAGCGCTCTAAAATTGGGAAAAAAAGTAACGAATAGAGAAGAAAACATTGTGAGAAAATGAGAAATTGATTACTACAAGCAAATTCTCCTTTTCCAAAATTTCCCAAAATTGAAAAATAAGTACCAGATAGGATAGTAAACATTGTGAGAAAAGCAGAAATTCCTTATTTTAAGCAATTTCCCTTTTCCAAAAATATTTTTCTTTGTTGCATCTTTCCACGGCGTCAAAAAGCGTCATAGTTTGGTAATGGTTTGAATTACTAAACCGTTTACCGAGGTACCTTTTTGTATTGTCGAGTCTGTGTGAATAAATGATTAATTCGGTACATTGTGTCATATTTATGATATAAAGCGAGACGTTCTTATATTTATGAGCTCTAATAAAACATGTCGTGTGCTCCGAAAATCAACATCTAACGAGACTCAGTGACCTGGAATGAGATAAATGAGATGAATTTTATTCCGTAACTATAACAATCTTCACCTGAACAACTTAAGGTCATGAAGGCGAGAGACCACGTGACTTTACCGGAAGTTGTGAAACTAATGGCAGGCATCATTCGAACGGGGCGGGCTCTTAATAAATCTGATATTTAAGAACAGATGTCAAATCCGAAACAAAACATAAACACTTTCTGGTTTCATCACGTTATATTGACGTCATAGGCTAAGTGACGTAATACGTTTACATTTGGGTTTTTGCCGACGTTAGAGACTCTATACGCCGTTAATCTTCCATTTATTAACGTTAGACCACAGAAATGATTTTGCCAAAACGCCAGATCATATTATGATATTTTGTCCTTCTCAATCCTACCTGAAAATGTATGGATAGACCGAAATATTTCCCTTTAACAGCGGGATTTTGTTTTAGAAAATGAGCTCTGTTGCATAAGGGTGTAGAACACCATAAATTCTTTGCTGTTATTTTTGCAAAAATGTGAAAAAGAATCAAAGTGAAAGATGCCTAACGGAAAATAATCTAGATATGGTTTGACTTTGAAATAGGTCGAAACACGAGCCAATCGGTCGGAGGACCTATTCGGTTAATTCCTTTTATATTAATAAAATAGATCGAAACTACTTGTTTATTACAGCATCATACTGTGAAAACCTCCACCAAGGAAAATATGATGAAAATACGTTTAACTTTTGGGGTAAGATTATATACGGAAATCCTCCCTTATTTTCCTGGAAAGGTACCCTTATTTTTTGCATGTGGAAAGATAAGGGCAAGGCATTAAAAAATGATAAAAATAGATAGAAAAATTCATCGGGGGATTTTTTGTAAAATTTAGAAATAAGTCTCTTAAAATTAGATCAACGTGTTGCGTTATTGAGCTATGACATCACTTTTTCATTTTTTAACCCATTCCCACACAGTGACGCTTTTAAACACCCCTTACCCATAAATATGAAAGCTTTGGAAAATCTTGTGGAAAATGAAGAAATTGCTTGTTACAAGCAATATCTTCATTATCCACGATGTTTTCTACCCAATAAGACAAAGATTTTAAAGATTTCACTAACCTAAAATTGTCATCTGCAACTTATTTGAATTTGGACTGGTCTGAAATTTTATCGTGTGAGAATGGGTTAAGAAAACCCTTTTTGAACGCATCATTTTTATGAAAATGAATCTAGAATAGGGCAAGTAAGATTTTCTGTTACTCAGAAATAGTTGCATGCTCAAAAGATTTTGTTCATAGAAGTATGAAAAGAGAAAAAAGCCAATCATAACGCTCGAATCTTGATAGACGTAAATAAAACAAACTTGTAAGGATGTAGTGCTTTCAAAATATTAGTTAAACCATTCTCACACAATCCCACGTTTTAATTACTATAGAAAGACAATGTTGGGGAAGCAGGCGACAATTTCATGTTGCTGAAATTTTAAAAAAGATAATAGTCTTTCTGTATAACATTGTAGGGAATGAAAAAAAATCTTTTTACAAGCATATTCATTTTTATAAATTTTCCACATTGTTTTCTCAAGATTCTCTTCTTGAGGGGCGTCAAAAACGAAACTAAGTGGAAAGGCATGTAGTTCAAGTATGTAACTTTGCCCACGAGAAGGAACCAATACGGAAGTGTGAACAATTTTGAATCTGGCCAGGATGCGAAGATTGCATAGTCTGGGTCAAATATATTTCGGCCTTTGGGAGAACCTCTTAATCCTTTCCCACTCAATAACGCTTTTTGGCGCCAACAAGAAAAAAAGCTTTGGAAAACATTATGGACTATAAAGAATTTCGATGGTACAAGCAATTCCTTCAATATCCACAATGTTTTTAACCTCCAAAGAAAAAAACGAAGTCAGGATTTTATCAACTTTAAATTGTCGTCTGCAACCTCTCTGAATTTGGACAAGTCTTAATTTTTGTCGTCTGAAAATGGGTTCAAGAAAAAGGGTCAATATACCTCAGTAATATGACTTCGTCTTCAAATACCAACTGTGTCTGAACTGTGGTGAATCACTCTTTGACTACTTGTACAGCAGAGTTCTCAGATTGTCCCTTTTTGCATACGTTTAAATAAAGTTGACCTGTCACACGGAAAGAGACCTCCTGGGAAGTGCGTTAAATATCGATCCTGTTCAGATTATGCGGAGTCTGGCTAACCTGTGTGGGGCTGGCTAGCATGTACACTCGGCACAGGCTAGCTTGAGTAAAAACGTTTCACTATTTTTTAATGTTTTGAATCTAGATATGAAAATAACAATACAATATACCTGTATTTTATCTATCTCGGATAGATTGATTGAATGGGGTTAAACGCCACTTTCAACAGAATTTCAGTCATATCGCGTCGGCTGGAGCACCTACCAATAAATTCCTGGTATTTCTCACACCTGTACTACCACTGCATCCTTTCCTAGCCTCGGAATACCTAAAGAATATTTACTGACCAATTATTAATCCGATCTGTAAGATTTTTAATTACCCTTTCACGTTTTTTTTTTTTTTTTATATAATTCTACACATGTTCAAATTGAAAGAGGTTGCAGACAGTTATGAAAATTGTATACGATTTAAAGTGAAACCATCCTGTGTGGCTGAAAATATTGTGGAAAAAGAAGAAATTGCTTGTTACATTTTTCCACAATGTTTTCTCAAATATAAAATCACAGCAACGTAAAATCCATGTTTGTAAAAAAAAATCAAGGAAAGTTCAGTGCCGCGTGACGGATTATCTGTAATAATCGTCAGATCTACTCTGCCACGATATAGATTCTGACTATTCTGGCGATTCTTATAATTTCGTGCGATATAACTCTTAAACATATAAATCTTCAAAAAAGAAGCTAGTTTATTCGTTTTGGGAGATACCGGTTACAAAGAATATCAAAGTATCTCTCTAGTACGTACTTTTTTCATGTGTTTAATCAATATTTCTGGTACAGCATGGCCATTGACGCAGCTAACCACGGCTTTCTGCCATTTCTAGCAAGTCTGAATCGTGCCTATTCCGCTCTCAATCAAAGGTCTGAAGTTGGAATGCGCTGAAAGGGTCATAACTGTGGAATTCGGTTCAAATTCATTGGTTACTTTCCGAGTAAGCCCCCCTCATTAAACTTAAACCAGCATTCCCATTCGTGTACATATGTAAGTGAATAACGCACAAAAACATAAATCCACAAACAGAAATCAAAAACTAGCATTGTCTTAACCCATTCCCAGACAGTGACGCTTTTAAATGACCCTTATTATGAAAGCTTTGGAAAACACTGTGGAAAATGAAGAAAGTGCTTGTTACAAGCAATTTCTTCATTATCCACAATGTTTTCTGTCCAAAAAGACCAGGATTTTAAAGATTTCAATTGTCGTCTGCTACTTCTTTGAATTTGGACTTGTCTAAAATTTTATCGTGTTGGAATGGGTTATAAGCTCGTGTCACGCACAGCAAAATTAGAATTTTCAAGCATAACATTCTCCTTTTGATCAACTGTAATACGTGAACTCCTTTTAGAATCTTGAAAAAAGAGAATAACAGCTTCTATAGTAAGAAATCAATGACCTAGATGATTATTTGACCCTCAACTCGGCCAATTCTGTAACGATCATACTAAACTCACGTAGATTTTCACTTCAAGTTAATGAGTATACGAGGAAATTTGCGGAAATTCACGGAAATTTGTTTCAGGGTGATCGATTTGAAATACCGGATTAGACTTAGGAAAAAGAATATTTAAAGCGTTGTGAGTAAAATTTAAAAAAAAAAAAAAAAAAAAAAAAGACGTTAACGTTATTGTAACGTTGTTGTTTGCACAAAGTAGGTTTTCCCTTTTCCTAAAAATTCCTGTAATAAAATGAAGAAAGTATCAAATTATCTTCGGCGCCCTGTAGTCGCGCGATTTCCTTATTCGTTATTCGGCTTTAGAACCGTAAAAAGGACCAAACTGAAAGCTAGATGACACTTGTTAAAGGTTTGATGTGTTATCATTGATTTAAATAACGACATAATAAAGCGTAATTATTTGGTAAATAAGTAGAAACCGGAAGTTGATATGTTTACATTCTATTTTTCAACATCTTCTAATTTCAATTTACATCTATTTGATTTTTATTGAGCCAAAGCTGTAAATCCCACAATAATCGCGTTTGCTTGATGCCTACGATTCCCCTTAATCGCTCTAGAATGGGCGGTGTAATTATTGTAAAAATGCATTTGCGACCTGAGCCATATTTGTAAACATTGCCGATCTATGGTCAAATGTCACTTGAGATCACGTGATTACCAAACACGGGACGGCGAATCACAAAAAATAAATTACTGCGCTGATTATTACCTTATTTTTCAATAATTTAAAGCAAACTAAAGCATGTTTAGAAGTCTCTAAACGAATTTTTATATCATCCTTTACATGTGCCATATTGTCGGCTACAACTAACTGATTGTCAGTGGCAAGTTGAGATGAGAAGTAACCATAAGTGTATTCATATCTAAGAGATCACATGATATGTGTTATCAAAAAACACGAAATGAAATTGCCTTGTGTTCTTTCGGTTTTGTTAAATCTTAGTTGGAATTGCTCCGCACTCCAACTTAATAATGTTGGTAAAATTTCTGAGTTAATACTTTGATATCAAATGTGCCTTTCCATAATTTTGCTATAAAAGTGTTGAAAACATCAACACGTTTGAGGAAATCCTCCCGTATTCATCCTTGATAGATATATTTTTTCTGATCATTTATTGAAATGGTATGAAGGTCATATTGTATAAATCAGGTCAATGGCAAGCACTTATCCTGAAAACTATTTTTTCATAGTATTGACCGATCAATTTGACCGATCGCGATGGTCAATCAAAGAATCAATCGACCAATCAAAAAATTAATTAAGACCGGAAGTGAACTTTGAACTCCGAAATTAATCGACGAAGATATCAAGCATTTTGTTGGTTTGGCGACTTTTACGTCGTAACAATAGCTGTGGTTGGGATGTTTAGGTCGCAAACCAACGATTTCTTTATGCTACATGTAACTGTCTATGAATTTTTGCAAAAAGCGCCGTTTTCTATAGAAGTTCCTGTTGGAGGCAGTGGGCGGGACAATCGATTCGTCATTTCCACGTACATGTAGCTTAAAAAGTATCTATATTTGACACGTAATACGAAAAGAGGCCTTCGAGCTGTTCCATTTAACGAATACTTGATAAAAGAGAGTAATAACAGGTCAGTTATTGATGGTATTTTAGAAATGGGTGTATGGTGAGGTGGAATGATTAATTTATATTTAAAAATCCAGCTGTAGAATTTTCGACCCTGGTCAGCCTGCACAGTCTCAGTCTGCGCTTTTCGCGCAGCCTCACCAGGGTCGATACTTTTGCACTACATAGGATAATAGGATTTTAACTATTTAACTGTTTATTTCTAGAGCTATTTTAACAGTATTTACAACTGGAGCAGCTATCCGTGGATTTCTCATATTTCTCAGACCAGTACTACCACTTCATCCTTTCTGAGCCTCGTGCTGCCCATCCCATTTTGGTTTACGATTATCCACCCATTGGTGGGAGACAAATGTCGGAAAGGATATTTGCCACGACCGATGATCGAATCCTGGACCTTCGAGTCCGACGCTCTACCAACTGTGCTGTGGTCGCGGCATGTTTGGTATGAATTTACCTTTTATAAAAACCCATCAGCTTATCTAAAGGCCAAGGACAGATATCAAGGACATTACTCAGAACAATGGGCATCTCGGGAAAAGTCATGTTTTAAAACTCGCTTTTTCACAATGCTTTGTTATCCTGGAAGACATTTATGGATCTTGAAGTTATACTGAATGATCAAAGGTCAATTTTGTCGGTACAGGTATAGACAAAATTGACCTTTATACATCTATAGCTTTCCAATCATCACATCTACTATGAAACGATGACTATTAAAACAAACCGATCTAAAATCCCCGTTTTAAATTGCACTATTGCTATGCCATTGTCGTTAGATTTTTTATGCACCAATAACATGTGCAACTTTCAATCGATCGTAAGATTCTTTTTATTTCAATAGCCTGTTCTCGCTTGTCAGACGGACAGAAAATTTTATGTTATACTTGTACAAAATACACCATCACATGTAAATTTATTACATTGCATGTTCATGACACTGAAAGCGGTATCTCTGAGAACACTCTCTTGCGATATGGCAAATTTGTGAGAATACTCAATATTCCTTCGGGCATATAAACAAACTTGTTGAATTTAATTTCCTTACGTCGCGATAATTTTACGCTTTATTTGATTAAATTACGAACGTGTCTTGAATACTGAGCTTGCTTTTCAGACTATTAACATTGAAGTGATGTATGACTGTTTTACACGTTTTGGAAAGCTAAACTAAATTTAGAATGATAACGCATCGTAATGTCACTGATGTATCAAAATCAGTTTTACAACCCACTCAAATTTCTCCCACAGGAGGCTTCCATTTATGAATTTTGCTCATCTTGGGATCCGAAAGTCGTTGAGGATGGCTGGATTAGACAGGTGGACTATTATAAATATTCATCAAACAGTAATTTCAAGGAATTAAACCTCTCCCGTTTTTCGAAATTTTAGACTGGTCAACATTCAATGAGGTTGCATACGACAATAAAAAATGAATGCAATTTGAAATAAACCATCCTATGTGGTAGAAAATATTGCGGGAAAAGGAGAAATTGCTTGTTACAAGTATTTTCTTCTTTTTCAACAATGTTTTCTCAAGTATAAAATAGTACAGGAAATGGTTAGAAAAAGACCTATTAAGACAGGAGGAAGTATGACAAGGTTCACCATATAGTAATTTCCGGATATGCTCATTTAGACAAGTTGAGCTCCAATGAAGGTTCGTCATAGAGTGATTTTTTCAGAAGCTGTTTGAGACAGGTGAAGTTCTTATAAAGTTTTATATTGTAATTTGCCACCGGTATGCTTTGTCGAGGCTCACACAGATATGAACTCCTTTAAAAATCAATATGGTAATTTGTCCAGGATATGTTTATAAAAGAGTTTCTATGAAGGCTCGTCATACAGTAATTTACCCCAGGTAACGTTTTAAAGAGTTACCATAAAGTTAATCATATAGTAATTTGCCCCAGGTTACGTTTTACTGAGTTACCATAAAGTTAATCATATAGTAATTTGCCCCAGGTTACGTTTTACTGAGTTACCATAAAGTTAATCATATAGTATTTTGCCCCAGGTAACGTTTTACAGAGTTACCACAAAGTTAATCATATAATAATTTGCCCCACGTTATATTTTACAGAGTTACCATAAAGTTAATCATATAGTAATTTGCCCCAGAAAATGTTTTACAAATTTTCTATAAAGGCCCATCATACAGTAATTTACCCTAGGTTATGTTTTACAGAGTTACCTAGAGTGAATCATACAGTAATTTGTCCAGGATATGTTTTACAAAGTAACCATAAAGTTAATTATACAGTAATTTGATCAGGATATGTTTTACAAAGTAACCATAAAGTTAATCACACAGTAATTTGCTCCAGGATATGTTTTACAGAGTTTCTATAAAGGTTCATCATAAAGCAATTTTCTCCAGGTTATGTTTTACAGAGTTACCATAAAGTTAATACATGTTTATAGTAATTTGCCCCAGGATATGTTTTATATAGTTACTGTAAAGGTTTATTATATAGTAATTTACCCGACTACGTTATGCAAGTGAATCTCTTATAAAGGTTTATCATTTAGAAGTTTGCCCTTGATATGCTTTGCAGAGGCTCACTTAGGCGAAATTCTTATAAAGGTTCGTCGTATAACAATTTGCCTCGAGTATGTTTTACAGAGAGGTCGAGTTCTTATAAAGATTCATGATATAGTAATAGCCCCGGGTATTCATTTTAGATGTGTGTATTTCCGATTATTTATCGTCGCTACCCTAGCACATGCCCATATGAGCGACGCCCCCCCCCCTCCCCCGTGCAAGGATACAGCACGAAACTGCTGAGAGCTCGAGCGGAATCTTTAACGTGCTCGGTGGATTGCACAGTCACATAGGACTTCGTTTAACGTCTCATCCGAAAGACAATTAGTTTGTCATTTGATATTGTCAGCCCAGGGCTCGAACTCGTGATCTTCAAGTCAAGTGCTCTACAAACTGAGCTAATCGGGTTGACATTTTTTTCTTTTCGGATAATATAATCCGGTCAATATTATACACACTGTTCCCCTGTCATTCATCTTCAAATTATCAATCGCTGGCCCCGCCTACTTACTTCTTTAGCCACGCTCACTGACTCCAAATAGGAAGTCCTGCTTCGATTTCAAATGGCGTTATTATGCAAAATTTTTGGTCAGTAGCACGCAACAGGAATAAGCTGTGGTTACGACGTTTAAGTCGCCAAGCCAACAAAATTGTTACACAAAAATGGCGACAAATATCGGAGTTCAAAAGGTCATCTCCGGGCTGAATGAATGATTTAATTTTTTCGATTGATTCTTTGATTGGCATCGCAATTGATCAATTATCAACTAATTATTATCATTTATATCATTATCATTATTAACATTATATTTGAATTGAAAATGATAATAAGAATAGTGATAATTATAAATAGATAGTAACAAGAAAAAAATAGTACTTTGGAAGTGGTGATCATATTTTGTCAAAATAGTAAAATAGAAAGACAGTTCCATTGATACGATATTGTAAATACTCTTTCTTTCACAGATTATATCATGTTCGTCTGGCGAAAAGGTTCAGCCGAACACTCTGTAAAATAAATAGTTCGTCCGTGTTCTACGAAAACCTCGTTACTACAGCTTATACCAAGCTGTAGTTACGAGATTTTCGTAGAACACCGTCGATTTGAAAAGGCAATGAGAGCTAGCAAAAGTTATTCACGGAAGGCATTTTGCAAATAAACTTACAATACGGTATAAAACTATTAGAGATTTAAAAAACAAAATACAAAAGCAAATAGTGTTGACTCTTGCTATAGCCTGCACTGCCCTCGCAGTCTGACCAGGATCAATAGATCTCAGAATTTCTTGAAGACTCTTTTTCGCTTGACGACTTATCGGTGTTTCAGCCCGGTGAGAAGATATATTCTCCTTTCACAAAACAGCCTAATGCAAGTCGATTATTAGAGGTCTCGAGAATGTCTGACATAAATGCAATAAATGATAGGGTGCAGAATTTAATCAGACACATTCTGTCGAAAACCCTTCATTTGGGAAGGAAGATGGCAATTTTTGGTAGTTTCGAACTCGATTGTAATTCTTTGTTGTAAAACAAACCTCCACCCAAACAGATCGTTTATCCACTGCATTAGTATAATGATACTATACTTTTTATGATTTTTATAGAATAATTTATTTATTAATTTCATTTAGTTGTCATTTTACGAAGGAGGATATTGTAGTCGCCAGCTTGAAATCAAGACCGACTTGAGGTAATAATAGCCTTCTTAATCCACTCCCAGCACAGTCCCTCTTTTTTCAAACCCTCTGATGTTATATTCCAGAAAACTTGGTAGGGCAAAGAAGGAATAACTTGTAACAAGCAATTACTTCTTTTTCCAAATGTTTTCTTTCCTGTATAATGGTAAATTCTCAAATCACATTCAATTTTGGATTGTCTTTTGCAACCTCTTTTAATTTGGGCAAGTTTAAAACTGTGTCCTCATGTAATGGGATAACTTTAGATCATTTACCGTTGAGGTGATGGTATGGCTTAAAGTCTAGTCAGTGCAAGTTACATGGTATTTTAGCAAGACCAATGATGTCAGATATAATAGAATACACCAGAAAGACATTGAGAAATTTAAATCCGTTTACAACACTAGTTCTCCAAAAGCGAATTGTTTTAAGTATAATCATTGAAATGGATTTGGATAAAAGCTCTTCCAACTTAGATTATTCCCTCTCGATTCTGCTCCCTGGAGAAAAGCACAAATACTTGCGTCGATTGTGTGGGCCAACGAAAGAACGAAGATCAATAGCCGCTCCCGGGAATCGAACTGGAGACTTTCTGGTCGCGAAGACGACGCTCTGCTTCTCGAGCTCGAAAAGCACTGTATCAGGTATTCATGGATATTCTTTAAGCGAATTGCAAGCGGATCTGGTTTATAACTTTGACCACCCGGTATAAATGGCGGGTAATAATGATGTAAATATTTCCGCTCTTTTTTATTATCTATTTGCATTTTTTTACTCATTCAACCAATTCCCACACAATCCCTTCGTTTTACGCCCCTCAAGAAAATAGCTTTTGAAAACATTGTGGATAATGAAGAAATTCTTTGTATCAAACAATTTCTCTATATCTACAACGTTTTCTATCAAAAAGACGAAACATTTGAGAATTCCATTAACTTTAAATTGACGTCTGCAGCTTCTGTAAATTTGGACCAGTCTAAAATATTGCTGTGTGGTAATTGGTAAAGGTCTTTTTTCACTTTTTTGCGTCTAATACTTTCCTTTCCATAGATTTGTTTATTTGTTTGTTTGTCAAATTGACTTGAAATTTGTTTGAGAATGCCATTAGAATTTCTGTCGATGTTTGTCGAAAAATGGATTGAAAAAGTTCAACTACAGTGACTACAAGTATTAATGACGTGTTTTTAAATATCAAAGGATCTGCAACAGAAAACAAAATCATTCTAAAGAGTGGAATATCACAAGGGGAGTTACTTTCAAACACTTCAACGAAAACATATTCGCCTCCTAAATACGAAAGAAAACTCCTGTTTTCTCTTATAAACAAGAAGAGACAAATGGGAAAATGTTGGCAGTGCAAATTGGCATTACCTCCCGGAAATCACTTAAATCCTCACAAAAACACCCTTTAATGCCGGAGGCGAAATTTGCATAATGTCGTTTCACATCGGAAATTGTCCATCACTTCATTCTTAACAATTGAGATGACGAGGCTTTCGTCTTTGAGATCCTGACTTGGTTTCGTAATTCGTTCGTTAAGGAAGAGCAGAATTCAGTAATTTCTAACGATACGGTTTCTTATAAGACAACAAAAAATTAAGCCTCGGAAATGTTGTTGTCATCTTTGTCTATTTCCCATACTCAGACTTTCTTAATTCGTCAACTGTCTTCCACTTTCAATCATAGAACTGAAAGTGTTGATGTTGGAAGTCCCCTTTGGCAGGGCCAATTTTGTGTCGAAAGTCTCATTTTGATAAAGATAATCTGATTAAAGCAAAAGTTCTC